>JAWWNJ010000192.1:0-365135 GCA_037176885.1 Favolaschia claudopus
ACCCTAACCCTAACCCTAACCCTAACCCTAACCCTAACCCTAACCCTAACCCTAAACCCTAACCCTAACCCTAACCCTAACCCTAACCCTAACCCTAACCCTAACCCTAACCCTAACCCTAACCCTAACCCTAACCCTAACCCTAACCCTAACCCTAACCCTAACCCAACAGAACGGGACCTAAGTAGAGGGTCCAGAATGACCACATCTCAGCGGAGACGTTGGGACGGTCTTTCGAGATGTTGGGGATACGGCTGCCATACACAGATGGGATGGTATTGGAAGCGGCAGAGGTCTCGCTCGCAATAGCTTCCCACACCGCTTTGCTAAATTCATAATCCTCGCGTCCGCCGTCGAGTCCCTTGAAATCACCCGTCCAAAGCAGAATGAGATTCTTGATGAGGTTTTCCCAGATGAGGTGCATGAAGTCGTAGCCAAACGACCGGGGAAATGAGAGTGAATGTAGAAAGGAAAGGATGGGAACACCCTTCACGCCGTACTTCTTTGCCAGCCTTTCCGCAGCCGCATTCGTAGGCGCGGCTTCGACCTCTTTGCCCTGAGACAAAATCTCATCATGCGTGCGCAACGGAAGGTCGGCGGGATCATAGACCTTCACAGCCTGAGGATTTGCTTTGACCTGCGGATGATATGACCGATCGAGGGGGACGTAGTGCGCATTTCCCCCGGGCTCCCGGAACTGGCAGACCGACAATCTTGCACATTCTGCACGGCGAGATCCCATTATGGCCCCTTCATGCGCATAAACATGGAGACGGCAGGGATGTCCCCAAACACAAGGATTAGATACGCCCTGAGGTCGAAAGCTCGACCAGAAAGCGCATCAAAGGCGGGGACCCCCGCCGCAAGCCGGAGCAGCTCCTGCACCGCTGGCCACAAGAACGAGTCCGAATCCTTGGGCTTGTTCGGGCCCGGGATGACGCCGAGAGCCAGAATATACTCCAGCAAGAATCGGAGCTCGGGGGGAAGGTCGTAATCAAAAAGGATGAGTGGCCACGCCGTCTTCTTCCTTCTCTTGAACGGCGCAAAACCATCCCAGGATGCACCAAGCGCGACGTCGCGAGGATCCGAGAAGTATTTGTGATCGAGTTGCTTGCCATTGATCTCGACAAACTTGTGTCGAAGCGCTCGGTAGTGCTTGCCGTCAAAAACATCCGTCATTTTACCCGGTTGATGAACGTGCTCAGCTCGATACTGCTGCTTTTCAGCCATCTCAGGATTTGCCGCAAATGCGACCAGGCGGGGAATGATAGGGATGTAAGTGAATTTCTTTCGAGGTTTGCCGTTGGCTCTTCGGCGCGGCTCGTGGCAGTAAGGGCACTCCGTCAAACCCTCGTGCGGGCCCACATAGCAAAGGCAGCTATTGACACAGCAGTCATATATCTGCGGTTTGAAGCCAGCCAGAAAATTGACACGAGAACGAATCTTGTCGAGCGAGGGGAGAGGTGGGTGCTGAGGAAAAGCGAACGGGGTCATTCTGAAGGCCTTGTCTGTCATATTTGACTTGACCTTGAAGGCAAATGCTTTACAGATAGCGAGGTCATATGCGCTGAGTTTGTCGGCTAGAAACAGAGACTGTTATGATCGTGGCATGACGGAAAGGACAGAAAATACCTATTGCTGCTGCCTCTCTCTCGAAATCCTCCCCTACATGATCTGCTGCTGAGACCCCGGAAGGTGTGAAGGTATCCCAGTCAAATATATCCGGCTCATCAGAATCAGAGTCTTCTCCCTCGCTATCCTCCACCCTCAACTCATCCCCGCCATCTTCTAGCACATCATCCACATCTGAGTCCCCTTCCAGTTCATCCCCTACATCACCATGAACGGACTCGGACTCGGGCTCGTCGAACCCGCCCGGCTGTGATGGGCTTGGAGGAGCCGGAGTCATATCCACATCCTCTGGCCCACTGTCAAGCTCGCGGGTGCCGATGCCGTACCATCCGCCGAGTTGTGCTTGTCGGGACGGACCAGCATGATCGGGACCACTTACACTGTGCCCAAAGTCGTCGTCGGAACTTGGAGCATAGACGCGGCGCTGACGCGAGGCATCATTGCCCAAGGGTGCAGGGTAGGGGTGCACTTGAGCATTTAGATGAATTTGTTCTCGTGTTTGAGTGACTCTTTCACCGCAGCCACAGGCGCAGATACGACGTTGGCCCATTGAAAGGAGAGAGATACTTTATTAGGGATGCTGTGCTGCGATATTGCAAAGCGACGCGTGACAAACAAACATTTGAATTTGCTCTAACTCGAACCACCATCTCCTCTCCTACAGCTCTTGTCAATATCAACCCAGCGCAACACAATGACACCAGTAAACCCACCTCGCAAGATCAAAAGTGAACCCAAGGCAAGCACCCAGGCCAAGCCGGCGCCTCGGCCGCCCAGGAAAGCCGCAGACAAGGAGAACAGGCGCCTCCCAAGCCCTACCTTGGAAGACTTCAAGCGCTTCCATGCCCAGCTGGAAGAAAAATACGACATCGACAACTGCAACACCGTCGACATCATCTACTCGGCCATTGAGAATGACAAGCATCGAGGTAAGGCGAGAACAATACCTTGACGGCGCTCGGGAATTGACTGCAATTCTTATAGCCAAAATCGACGCGCAGGCTGAGGCATTGAAGGTTGCGAACAAGGCGTTGGAGGATTTGCAGCGTCGTGTCGCGCAATTGACTGCTGGAGACGATGTGGTGGAGGGTGAGTGCATAATCACATCAACAATGTCCCGTGACTCACGCGACGCGTTGTTGATGATGTGATAGCTGCTCAAGCTAAGGCCGTCGGAGACCCCGCAACGCGCCTTCATGTTGACGCACCTGGTGAGCATAAGCAGCTTCCTGTCGTTGACGAGCATCTCATGCTCACCGTCGTCCAGCGCCGCCGAAGCTCATCAAGCCAGCTCAAGGTAAATACGAGCCTTGGCGCCAATGTCTGAGCACTTAGCACGAACATCATCACAGGCGACACTGCCGATGCTGATCAAGACGACATGGAGGTGGACGAGGACCTTGATGCAGGTGAGGGTCCGAACTGCCGAGCTTACCATTCACTCACATTGTGTGCAGAGAAACTGAAGCGCGAGAATGCCGAGCTCAAGCGGCAGCTCAAGGCGGCTCGCGCACACGGAGGTGTGACCAGCGATGAACCTGATGACCCCATGACGGATGATATCCCGAAGCCTAAGGGGACGGCCGGGACCAACTACAACATCCAGGACGCGATGGGCATGGGGAAGACTACCCGGGATAGGGAGCTCTACAAAGGAATTCAGGTACGTTACACTGTTTTGTGCGACAAAGACTTACCCGAACTCCGAAGCGTTACCTGAGAGACTTGGCTGCAAGAGCAGGTCTCAACTGGGAGAAACCGTGGCGCGAGATCTCCAACGAGGTCAAAGGCAAGTTCTTTCGAGTGGTGAGTATATTTATTATGATGTACGAGACGGTTACTCACATCGCGACAACAGGCACGAGAGAGGCACCCGATCCTCGCGCGCTTCCATAACGACTGGGCTACCGAAGACATTATCAGACAGTACTTCAAGAACAAGCGCAATAACGCGTACCGTCACGAGTGGCTCGAAGTCGACCCGAAATATTCCCACTTGAGCGCCAACTCAGCAAAACGGAACCCGAACGCGCCTCGCGGCAGACGCAACAAGATTGTCAAAGCCCGTGCCGCCCAGAAGAAGCAAGCTGCAGAGAAGAAGGTAGCGGCGCGCTCGAGTTCCAGCAAGAAGGCGACATCCAGCAAGGGAAAGGCAAAGGAGGTGTCGAAACGCAAGGTCAAGTTGATTGTTCACAGTGAGCCTTCCAGCGACGATGAAGAGGACGAGGACCAAGCCATGAGCGGCGGTGAGGAGCAGGCCACGAGCGACGAGGAGGACGGTACAAATTGAGGTGCGTGCGCGTGTTCATTTTGTCTCACGTCACTCATTTTGCCTCCGTTTAGTTCCGCCTCGAGGCCATCGATATCGATGGTCTATCACTATGTCATTCCCATTACAGTCAACTGTCTGCTCCGTTCCGCTCGATTGTTGTAGTTTTAATTATCTTTCCGTGCCTAGTATGCCTACATGAATTCATCTTGATTGTCATTGAAATGTATCCTGAGTCCTGTGAGAAATCAGCCTTGGAGCGCATGAAAAGCCGCATGAAGTTGGTTGATTTTTCGACCCTAACGTAGGTTGATATTCACGCGGAACAGCTGAAACGAGCTTAGGATGAAACGAACTGTTTTAGAATACTAATCATCCTGCCTAAAACAACCTACGAACCGCTCATTTTCATCCTGAGTCCGTTGAAATTCATCCTATCCTCGTATGATCTCCATCCTAACGCTGGTTGATCTGTAGGTTGATATTCATCCCGACCGGCCCCCTCAGAGGGGTTGTCTGGAGAAACGTGGGCGTATGAGGCCATTTGAGCGGCTGAAAATAATTAGAGTTTGATCTGTCAGAGTTCATCGTGAAGATATATCGATTTGGCGCTAGGCGGGCACTCACAAAGGCGGCAGCATTGAGCGGGACGTACTGGGCGGGAGCAAGAGAGGTTGTGACTGATTGTGACTCTTTGTCATTGTCACATTCATCACTGTTTACGCGTTTACGCTTTGTTTACGTGCGTTCACCAAGGAGTTCACCCAGTTCACGAGGTTCACCAAGTTCACGGTGAACTCCCGTAAACTTCTGCATATAGGTATGTTCTCGCTGTCGCCGGCCTACCATATCGGGTAATTTGCTGTGCTGTGAACTATTCGTTCAGTGAACAATGAAGGTGACGGGTGACACCCCGTGAACCTTTGGTCGAAAGTGTACAGTATACCAGAACTTGAAAATCAAGTGCCAGCATAAAAATGATAACTTTATGAAAGGACTTCTCAGTTTCAACTCTCAACGCGAATCCCAGTACTAAGCCCCGAATCGAACCTGCATTTCTTCTCGACCATAGCGCGCTGTGGAACGTCGGTACGCGTCAAGGTATCAACGCAGTTGCATTTGCATGTACGGGTAAGCGTCTATCTACTGAAGTCTCCGCAAATTTTCGATCCGAAACCGAAGCTGAGATCCAACGTTTCCGAAAAATCTACTAGTAAGAGAAGCAAACTACTCAGTACCAGCTCAAAAAAAGACAATGCCGCGAGACAAGAACGACCCAGGTCCGAATCGAACGAACGCTCCCTGACGCGGACATCAGGTGCGGACCACCGCTACTGAATCTTCTTCCGGTAGCTTCTGGGCTACATATCAGTGTCTCACTGGTTTATCCCGCTAAATTGACTTAACCTGCCAGGTTCGTGGTATATGACAGCCAGCCATCGAGGCCGAACTCCGCTGTCAGAGGCGCTCTTTCCTACCTCCATGAACATACACACCGCCCACCAAGCTGAATGCAACAGCATTCACAGCTGGTGGTCCGACAGCAACTCGCTTGGTCCGACGATTCCTCTGCACACATTGGCTAAGCCGCTCGCAAAGTTGTTGCATCATCGTCAAGTTACCGCCGCTCTGCTCCAAGTCAAGGTGGACCGATACGAGTCGGATTGAGACTTGCCTCTTTCTTGGGAGCTCTTCGATTTGCTTACAATTTATCTTGAGTATGTTTTGGTGGATCATCCTCTTTGAAGAAACACTTATTAGTTGGCGGCTTTCAGGTCCCATGAAATCTCCTCTGTGACCAAGATTTTCATTCTTCGGCATCTTCAGGTCTGGGCTAGAATGCAGGAGAGTCAGGCGCGCATCATTGTGGATTCCAAAGTTCTGATGGAAGGACTATCGACATTTGTTGGACCGTTCGATTCTCATTCGAATCGCGGTCACTCCTCAGGCTCAGTGTTGTCCAAAACTGAGGCTTCGGCCGACATCCTACCACACACATTCGAATCAAAAACAGTACCTCTAGACCCCCGTAAATTGCGACTGACTACAAAATAACTACGAAAACTCTGATATCACACACCCATTCTTCAGACGAAATCTCTGCCAATGATCGATATCGGTATCTGTCGTATGCACACCAAGCGTAAATGCATCTGCCACCTGCAACAAATCTATCCCTTTCACCCTCGGCTTGAACCGCAGACAGACTGCTGCGCCCAGCGCAATAAGCCCGATGACAATCGAAAACACAATAGCAATCCAGCCAAGGTAATACTGATTCCCAAACCGCCAACGTACCTCATCAGTGCGATTCCCGCTAAAACAAATTCCAGCTCCCGTCCTTGCGGGATCCAACCCTACCGTCTGACTGTACATCATATATGCCGTGAAAACACCCTTCAGCGCATCGGCGAGAAGGGTTTCCACCAGGATGTGCACATCAACTCCACCCCCAAGGGCTGGATCATATACAAGGTGTGCCCCTTCTTCAACTGCAGCTGCCATTCCTTGTACCGCAGCCAGCATTCCACGTCCATTTGGGAAAGGTACTGTCCCTGTGCTGGTGCTCAGCTGTGGAACAGCAACTGAGGTCCCGTTAATCCTCTGTACGTGTACAAGCTTGGGCTCAAGGGCCCAAACACATCCAACCATTGCCCCCGTATGATCAACTGTGAGTATGCCACCACTTCCTGTAGCATTGATCAACCCATACAGGCCAACTCGCCCATCAGCAAGGCTGAAATTTGGACCACTAGTGATTGATGCCTGCATGGGTGAGTTGATGTTGTCAGTTGGACTGAATGATCCCATTTCATTCTCAATCTTGACATTTGGCAGGTCGTGTTGGGGAAATGCAGTCGACCAAAGCCCTTCGAGTGGAAGCCAAAGTGAGCTGGGATTTGCATCATATGAGTGATGGTCATTGCTTCCGCACCACGCTATGATTTGTGCTCCGGGAACTTCATACCTGCCATCTGCAAGTACGCCGAGCCCACTGTATGCAAAATTATCCTTGACATAGGCTTGTCCTCCCACTGCCGTACTTGTATTTCCAGCAACTTGATCTATTGACAGGGTTTCTTTATCAGAGCTTGGACTCACATTGGTTTACAAAAGACTCACCATAATAGTACCCAAGCTGCATCCCAAGCTGAAAAGCTATTCGATCGAAATTTCGATGTGGTATCAAAGTTGAACTTAGTGTCAAGCTTCCAGGATCAACACCACAAGGTATTGAGTCGTTGTACAGAACATGGCCCACCCATGATTCTTCAAAACCCCATCTCAAGTCAATAATATGAAACATCACAACCTTGACTGAATCCTCTCACCGGGCTGCAATATTGCAACTTGTGATGCACTATGTGCCCCCATTCCCGCAACCACAGTAATCCAAAGCACTGTCATAAGGCGGTGCTCAAGCATTTCAAATGGACCTTTCATTCCCACTCGTGCAACACCCTCCAGCACACACCATCGCTGCAAGTCAATACCGGCAAGTGCAGCCATAGCCAGGTACTCCCCAATCACATGTTTGACAGTGAATTTAAGATGCAGGGTGAAAATATTGGCAACGGCAGTGATGATAACATTTGTGATGATTGTATGCTTTAGACCATATTGCGAGAGGGAAGAGCTGATGGGCACTATGCCTGTTTGTAAGATTATAAGAGCTATTCCCCAGCAAAGTGCAATGAAACCGTGGATGAAAAGGATGAAGAGGTCCAGGTCCCAGCCTTTGATGACCTGGGAGTCAACAGAAGATGCTTCCCCATTGCCCTGGGTGCTGTGAATCACTGTTATCAATTCATGCTCTCTTTGATGAAGTGAGTCTCACTTTGCATGTTCTGCTGAGTCCAAGCTCAAGAGCGGAGCAGTTGGACTTGATTCTTGATTTTCAGGACTACCAATGGTAGGCTGGGTAAATGAGTCGCCTTGCATTGCAAGAACGAAAAGATAGGTATGCACCTTGTGGGCAGTCTAGGTAGTCTTGTACCCGCAACCCGCTCCAGAGTAAGGATCAAGCTCTAAAAGTGGGACCCCGGTCACGGTGTTTTGAAAGAGACCGCTCTCCACTGACAGCGGGTTTCATATCCCTTACTGTGTAAGTCTGAAGATGACTGAGAGAGCTCCCACACTACATACCTCAAACTTTCAAATAGCTTTCTGTCCAAAGGTTGTTCAAAAAACAGTATAAAAGTGAGTTAACAAGACTGCTCAAATCTAAGAAATTCAGAGCTTCATGTCGCACGTTTGAACCCAGACTGCTCCCAAATTGGAATGTCATAAGGGTCATGTGTATGGGACTATAGTATAGAGCAGTATGACCTAAAGTCTGTCATAGTATGTATGACAGACATAATACAGTTGTTTTCCCCACTCGTTGGTACACATCTAATAAACATCACTTTAGGCAACATGGACCCAGCATCGTGTCTTTCAAGGTCCCCGAGACATTTTTTTGTCCCACCTTCTCACAGGGTGACAACTGCAGAAGCTGATATAGATATATTGAATTTGAAAACGAGATATTCAACTTATTTCTAAATTTCTAGGGTGTGATCTAAATCAGTGTCCGGGCACTAAACAATATCACATACATTGGTATGCGAGATTGAAAAACTGTTGTGTTTCTGTTACATACAACCCCCAATCTTGCCAGTGAAAACATGCAGTCAACTACCACTAGTTCCAAACACATTCAAGGACAGTCCCCAAGTCTCCCAATCTTAAACCTAAACCCTGCTAAAAACACAAGGTCAAACTCGGAGGCATCATATGAACTGATAACACTTTCCGATGCACTTGTCAATGGGGATGAACCTTCCATCAACTGCCGTGTGGTCAATGGCTTTGATCTTGACCTCTTCATCCTTTTTGTCAACGGTGGTCTTGCCCTCTGCTGGGGTTTAGCACTCCTTGTCTTCCAAACAGGTGTAGTCCCAGTCAACTGGTCTCTCTCGAAAATAGGTCAAAACCACCTCGTGATTACAAATGTCATCATCACTGGATTTGCCACTGCTTTTACCATGCACCTCAATTTTGCCATCAATAGTGCAGTTCGAGAGTGTGCTGCCATGGCTGCACTTGCAGGATTGAATCTACAACAGTGGCACATGCTGCAGGCTATGGCTCAGGTTGGATTCAAGCCACCATTTGAGGCGCATAAGCATTGGCTGCTGACAGCAGTGTGGCTGATAGTGGTAGCTGGTATGGGGGCACACACTACATCACAGGTTGCAATATTGCAGCCAGGTGAGTCAATTTGTGTTGTAGGTATTGTATTGCTTATTGATATTGTTGGAAAGAGTATTGGATAGATCATGTTATGTTCAATGACTCAATGCCCTGTGGCATTGATCCTCAAAATTTAACCCTGAATTCAGTTTTATTGCCTCAACCAGATTTTGATCGGCTAGCATTTCAATTTGGCATGCAACTTGGAAATTATTATGGTGAGCTTTCATTGGGTTCCAAATGCAGCTGGTAACTTAAATACCATTAACAGATCAAGTTGCTGCAAACACAACTACAGCAGCAGGCAGAAATATCTATGTCAAAGACAACTTTGCTTATGGTGGGCTTGGTGGCCTTATAAATGGCAGGCAGCAAGTTTCTGGAGCAGAGATCATTGCACGATGTGGAAGCAATGACAATGGCTCATATCCAAACACCCCACTCTGGCGACCACTGGTGGACCTTTGGGCAGATGCATTCCCTCAACACAACCTTCCATCTGTGGATGTCAAGAATGGAATTGGGTTGTTCAGTTCAGAAGATAATATCATCTCATCTACACAGGCATCTGTTGCTAGTGGTCCTAATTTTACCCTTTCTGATGGGCAAGTGGGTCTGTATGGCTTAGTTAATGCCACTGGAAGTGGTGGTGTATTGACTGTGGACAGTGGTAGCCGGATGGTAGGATGTGTCTGGACTGTCCAACCTAAGCTTGTATTCAATCAAAGAATTAACTGGACCTTTGTTGCCATTCCACAGGAGACCATCAATGCCACAACAGTACCTTTTCCAGTTGGGCGTGGTGTGTTGTCTACCATACAAGGGATGGCAGCTGCAGTCCAACATGGGGCACACCTCACACACACACCCTTTTCCAGCCACAGTGTAGATATGCACATCATGTTGCAAACACTGCTTGCTGATGCACTGAAGGCAGTCTTTACCACATACACACAATACAGTAGAGGACTGGATGAGACAAAAACAGGAGCTGGACTTTGTTTTAGTGGGAACCGCACAGATCAGATACATTGGCGGTTTGGCAACCAGTACTATCTAGGATGGATCTCAATTGTGTGTTCAATTGTCTTTGGGCTTATTGTGCTGCTTGTGGTGGTATATCTGAGGTCCAAGCCAAGGGTGAAAAAGATAGATTTGTTGCAGGTTGCAGATGCATTTACACTGGGGGTGTATGCAATAGACAAGGATATTGATCATAGACAGATGTTGAGCTTGCAACACGGGCGAATGGCATCTTTGTAGTCTAATTCCACAGTTGTAGAACCCTAATGAAACGGAAAATTTATTCATGCTTCAGCCTCCTAATCTTGAGCCAGTTGGCGCGATAGCATAAACTGATGAGCTTTGGGTAGTCAGATTCCCAGTGTCAGTTGTAAGAGCTTGAACTTGCGAACTGAAGCCTCTGCAGTGGTGCCGACCCAGATTACCTTACTTGCTAATGTTTATTTAGTGCTCCCAAAATTTCTCATCTTTCTTCCCAGCTGTGCGCTGAGGTTGTCATTGAAGCACTGACAACCATGAAATAGTTACAATTGATCATGCATTGCTACTGAGATGTCCATGGTACTCCTCCATACATTCAAAGACTCTGCGACTTGAGGATCACTGCTGCAATTCTATTTCCCTCACTGGTAAGATGGCTCATCAGCATCCCATTTCCGAAACGGATGAACAGATGCCGGAATTGCCAGTGCTCTTGACATTCAACTTTCCATGTGAACCCTGGAACTATTTTGACTGGGTTTTGAGCTTGCTATTAACTCTCGGGTTCCTCAGGTGAACCGTGAATATTGCACAATTCAACTCACATCCGCGGAAGGCTAGACTCGTTACCAGTCTGCTACGCGAGGCCGACATATGTGGCGAGCACATCTTAGCGCTTCACCGCAAATGACAAAATTTGTATATGTACCTTCACACAATCGAAGATACAGTATACACAACACTAATGGGGTCCGCACATGGGTTCGATTTTGCTGGTACACATGCCGGCTTGCCACATGGTACGAATTCTATGCTGATTTACCATTAAGTAGTTTAACTTCAATAAACCTCATTCCATTAGTTCTTCGTGTGTGTGACTAATGTACTATGTATTAGTAAGTATTACTACCCTGGAACAAATCCAAAACAAACGAATTAAACAACTACTTACTTGGATCACCATGCAACTTTGCATCTGCCCCCTACCCCCAAGTTATTGAGATTATAGATATTTGTTTCCCCTTGTAGTACACTGATTCCTGACTCACTTGCATAGATACAGCGAGCTTGAGTTTACGCAGCAAGCTACACCTTATTCCACAGATAAACCAAACTAGTAGTTTACCTATCTAAGTATTACTCAAATCGGCCCAACTTATGTTCCCCCGAAATCAAACCCGATATCCAACAAAGAGATTTGATAAAAGAGCGAACAAAACTCAAACTGCATTCCATTACGCAGTACCAGCTTAAAAAAGACAGAGCGAGACAAGAACGACCCAGGTCCGAATCGAACGAACACTTGCAGATAATGCTGCTCAGCAATTACTTAACACATGCGGACGACCGCTATCAGGTCTTCTTGCTTGCTTCTTGCGGTGGGCTATACAACACATATCCCACTTTGTCCCTCTTGACTTGGGTACTCTACTTCCTTGCTGTAACCCAGAATCTCAACAATCAAACTTTTAAGAACTTAACAATGACAAGTTAGCATCACTTAATCATTACACCTTCTTCAAGTCAAATTAGTACCAGATGAACATTGAAAGTGAAATAAAGCTCTGGTGTTATCCGGTACCTCAAAGTCCCGAACCTCCCATTGCGACCTGAATGAGAGAAAAAAGAGGTGAGTACCAGACTCGGAGTCCACGCCCAGGCTCGAATCGAATCGAACGACTGCTCCCCGCGCATAATTGGAAAAGTCAAAAGTACTTATAATTACCGGATGCGGACCACCGCTACTGAGCATGCATAGGGTAAATGTTTCAGTCTCTAGTAGCTTGAACAAAAATGCACTTCACTTTGAATGAGAACGCTGAGTCTGGGTAAAATGAAAGGACTTCTCAGTTTCAACTCTCAACGCGAATCCCAGTACTAAGCCCCGAATCGAACCTACATTTTTTCTCGACCATAGCGCGCTGTGGAACGTCGGTACGCGTCAAGGTATCAACGCAGTTGCATTTGCATGTACGGGTAAGCGTCTATCTACTGAAGTCTCCGCAAATTTTCGATCCGAAACCGAAGCTGAGATCCAACGTTTCCGAAAAATCTACTAGTAAGAGAAGCAAACTACTCAGTACCAGCTCAAAAAAAGACAATGCCCGCGAGACAAGAACGACCCAGGTCCGAAACGAGCGAACGCTCCCTGACGCGGACATCAGGTGCGGACCACCGCTACTGAATCTTCTTCCGGTAGCTTCTGGGCTACATATCAATGTCTCACTGGTTTATCCCGCTAAATTGACTTCCTTACCGTGACCTAGAATCTCAACAACCAAACTTGTAAGAACTGATCATTACTTACAGCTTCTTGGATTGCCAGATAAAAGTGAAGTAAATCTGTGGTATTATCCGGTGCCTCGAGGTCCTCAGCGTCTCAATACGAAAACGACATAAAAAGATGCCAACGAGATTTTGATGTACGCCCAGGCTCGAATCGAACGACTGTTCCCGGTCAAGTCAAGGTCAAGTCTACATGATTCTCACAATTACCGGGTGCGGACCACCGCTACTGAGCGTCTATATGCTCAATTTCTCGGTCTCCAATAGCTGGAAAGGAAAATGTGCTCCGCTTCAAAATTCGAATGCTATACGAGGACTTGAACGTCGAGTCTGAATAAAAATGAAGGACTTCTTGGCAAATCCGAGCCTCAACGCGAATCTGGGTAAAGCTCGAATCGAACATGCATTTTTCCTCAACCCTGGCGCGCGCTGTCGAGCATCACCCGTCAATCGACTCTTAACGGAGTCATCGCAGTTGCATCTGCATGTGCGGCGACGGTCCTATCTACTGAAGTCTCCGCAAATTTTGAACCGACACCAAAGCCGAGATCCAACGAAAAATGTAAAAGAGTAGACAAATTCAAAATTCGAAATGCACCTTATCACTAGCTTTAAAAAGATGGAAGGCACCTACGACCCAGGTCCGAATCGAACGAACGCTCCCTGCGGATGAGCTGAACACCAATTACTAATTTAGCGCAGGTGCGGACCACCGCTACTGGGTCTTGTTCTGGCCTACTCAGGTCTACATATAACTATCTCACTTCGTCCCTCCCAAACCCAATCGACCGACTTACCGCGACCCAGAATCTTAGACTCAAGAATCTCAACTTCAAAATCATATTCCAATCGACAGCAAATGCAAATGCGTGTTAAGCTAACTAACTAAAAGATATATAGATGGATGAGAGATAAATGTATACAGACGATGCGATGCGATGCTCTTATTTACTTCTTCTTCTCCTTTGATTCTTCTTCTTCCTTCTTCTCCTTTAATTCTCCTTTAATTCTTCTTCTTCCTTCTTCTCCCTTGAATTCTTCTCTTCTTTCTACTTCCCACTTCCTTCTCCATCGCTTCTTCTTCACTTCTTCCCAAATTCTTCTTCGCCCCCAAAATCCTAAAATGCTACAATATCTTCACGCAAAAAAAAGTCCATGTCGTATGTCGTATGTCGAGGTGTCGCAAACTGAGAGCGGAGTGGAGTGGAGGGGTGCAGGGAGGAATTCGCTTCATAGAGATGTCGTACGGCGTGTGAGTTGTTGATACAAGGTTGTTTAGTTTGAAAGCCATGCGAGGCGTGACGAGGGTGCGTAATGCGTAAAAGGAATGTGTGAACCGTCGTTGGCGCAGCCAGTCGTGAACGAGTGAAATGAATTGTCGTGGAATGGGAATGCGGCGTGAGGGTTGAACCTCAAAGCGGAATAAGGACACGATCGCCCGCCGAATTAGTCCTCGGGCTATCTGCTCTTCTCGTCATCATCATCATCCTCGGCAAGAACACAACCCCCACCAAGCCCGACCTCCGTGGCATCCCCCTCCTCGCCTCGCGCCGCGAAAACAAACTCAGCAGGGCTACACGACGCGCGTCCGCCGCGTCGGCGGAAGATGAGCGTCGCGACGAGGGCGGGCATGGCGAGCGTTATCGTTGTGCCGCGGGCGCGCAGGGAGGTGGTGGTCGTGGTAGTGGTGCCGGGGATGAATCGCAGTGGGCAGGGCGGAGGCGGAGATGCTGGCGCTGGCGGACTCGGAAGACTGATGCCGGAGGAGCCGCAGAGGAGGAGGGACGGGTGCGCATGTCGGGGGTGCGATTGCGATGGCGATGCCGGCGGGTGAGGGTGAGGGTGAGGTGGGGCTGGGGGGTTTGCCGTGGGAGGTGAGGAAGGCGCGGAGGTGCGTTAGGAGGAGGGCGTCTTGTTTGTCGAGCTGCTCTATTGTACATGTTGAGGAAGAGGAAGAGGGAGACGAACGCGTGGCGATGTGGTGGGTGATGCTCCGCTCGACGAGGGCGGCAAGCCGCAGTTCGGAGGGTGTCGGGGTCTTGAGTTGCGGGTTCGGAGGAATCGCCGAGGTCGTATCGAGGTGCAAGGTAGGACTCGGCCCGCCACAGACGGCGGTATTTCGAAGAGATCGGCATGAGACCCTACGCGGTTTCGACGGCTGCTGAGCGCGGCGCTGGGTCACCACATGCGATGTGCGCGCACGCGGACGACGCCATGGGTCGGGCGTCACCGCACTCGACTCCGACGCTACGTCGGCTTCGCTCGGGAATGGAACTCCACACGACGCCTCGGAAAGGGTGGATGGGATGGATAGAGATATCGCAATCGCAATCGCGGGGCCGGTTGTGACACTCGCGAGTGAGAGCGTACACGTCGGCGGGGACTTTCGGAGGGTGGAGGCGCTGAGGGAGCGTAAATGAGCGTGACGTTTCGTCGGGGTGCGGTTGGAGGAATCCATGAGGGGGAGATTTGGCTTGCAAGGCTGTAGGCGGAGTGATATGGCCATCTGGGCTGGTCAAAGCAGAGTCGTGAAGGAGAGACGAGGGTCCAAGCTGGCTGGTAAAGGTCAAGTTGATATTGCTACCCATCACGGTCAGGTGATGTCTGATGAAATCGATGACGCGTGCCGTTATCCGGGTTGACAACCGAGTTTCAAGCGCGCGTAGTTACTGACGCGTTGTTCCATACGGCGTTATCCCGGAACAGCGCTCTTGTACTTGCTAGTTTGTACTTCGGCTCTAGAGTCTTGTTGAAACCTCCGATTTCCAAGCCGCCGTAAAGCGCCTAGAATCATGCCGGCGCCGATGAGCTCGATGCGTACTTTCTGCGTTTCAATTATGCAGGCTCGGATACGCTAATTGAATCACCGGATACGTACCCCCACCCCGTTTACGCAAATTCTGAAACAAGAGCGGGGATTACCAACAAATTTTACGATACCGCTACCCGTACATAGTATCTGTGTTCATCAGAATTTTGGATGACTGACTGTCTCTGACTGTGGTACACTATTACACCGCAATTCACAGAAGTTTTCTCACCATGACAGAAACATTTCTTGAACAACTGCTCACTATACCGAAACCGGTGGCTCGTAATCCAAATAATTCACGGTCGAAAAATTCAACCATGTAAATTGAACTGTGGGAAAATATCCGGCCATTGCCGAGCATGGTTCGAATTCGCAACATTCCATCGTTTACTTATGCACGGAGTACATGTACCCGCAGGAGTAAGACATTTTAAGTAAAGGCATACCTGTGCATCTACTACATTGGACATTGGAGATCGGAATCGTCGCTCGCCACGTCGTCGTACCTCAGGTAAACGGTGACTAAACCAAGTCTCCGTGGGGTTGAAGCACCTGAGCCGAGTTGAGGGGATGAATATTTGGTAAGAAATGCATTCTTCAGTTAAGCGGTACATAGAACCGTATTTCGCTCGCAAGTAAGTAACGTATACTCGAGTATATTGACCGCTGAAAATCCAATGACTCCTCAAACAGGGAAATTTCAAACTTGTGAAACTCGTAGCCTGCTCCTATCACTGATCAGTACACCCGAAGGAAACTTGAAAATAGTTTGAGGTTTGCCAGAGCGTGGAAAGCCGTTGTACCAACTGTAAGTACTCACTGGATCCATATGATCCAACGGGACCTATGAGAGAAAAGCCCCAAATGCGGGGGTGGTTATTCGAGTCGTGGAGGTTGGATCCAAGTATTTGTAGCATTGGGCAAAAAGCTGTCATTCTATCTTCATCGTAATAGGGAGAAGGAATATTCGGAATGAACAAGGCCGGCGAATCGTTCAAGCTGCTGTATCATCATAGCCTGTCTGGAATACTACTAGCTGTCCGCCCAAAAGAATTGATGTTATACGCAGGCTCAATGGTCACGAACGTAACCTACAGTCTGTAGACGAGTACACTTACATCGAGCATACATAACCGGGTTTGAAAGTCCATCGATCAGCGCGCAAACTTATCGAGGACATGCATATGAATCAAAGTGAATATAACCGTGATTCCTCTTACTCAACTCCGAATTCAAACCGATCTATACTAGTCTCGACTCGTATATGCCCCCAGGTGCATCTTTGCGGGAATTATTGGAGAGGAAACGGAGGGAAACGAGAGGCGCGGAGGTCAGGTGACCGCGTCTCGGCATGTCATTGCCGCTGATTTAGTGATCGATGAGTCGACGATGACCCAACGATGACTCACCTGCTCTTTCAAGTTCCTCAACACTTCCTCCGCGCTCGCTCGCACTGTTCTTGTCCGCACCCCTCAACCGTTGCTGAAAGCATATTCGGCTCCCAGCTCCGCTATCCAACTACAACTACTTAGACTTCAAGTCTACGTATCTTCCGAATCCGGCAGTGAACTCACAGCAACCTAACCACATCCCTCTCAAAATTCTTGATATCAGGCTTCAGCATGGGAACATACTCCCCTCATCGAGTACCTCCCTCACGGTCCCGCCGCATTCTTTCTATCTCCGAGCTTCATCCCGCATGAACGCACTGCAGTACTGCTGTTCAGTGGGAATACTTTTCTTTACTTGGCCCTCTCCCACAGCGCCGCCTTCCAAGCGGCGCCCGTTGGCGATGAGCTGATGACGCTGGATTGGCCAGAGATACCTACATGATCGAGAAGACCTCGGTCGGGCTGATAAGTTCATCCAGTCCAAACTCTTGCCTTCAGTATTTCCGGTAAAGCCAAGAATTTTTCGAGGCATTTTGGGCGCCAAGACTCATGCGCGCCGAGTCGAGCAGACACCGGATTAGTTTGATGCTACTCTCTTCAACGAACAAATACGAGTCGTGGCGCGCCCGCCACGAAGGTCCACTTCCCGATCACGACTCATCGAACCTCCCTAAAGCCTTCCTTCTTCCAGTTGTCATGATGCAACACGGGTGTCGTATTCACCTCTTTCCTATTCACAGGCACCCTGTATCGGTATATAATGACGCTTCAACATCGTCCAGGAACGCAGGTATCATGGATTCAGCATCAGACCCACTCCTCCAGTTCAACCGGCACAGTACAATCGGTGCGTATTCACCATCTGCCCTGGATTAACATGCTGATATTGTTTTTGATTGCAGGAGCATTTCAAATTGGTGCTCTGGTGTCTTACATGCTTTTCGGCGTAACGAGCAACCAGACGTACCTGTACTTCGTACGTTTTCCGAAGGATCCTCGTGCGATTAAATTTCTGGTATGCCCTTCAGAACCTCAGTATTTAATTGTTCCTCTCGCTGATATCAAGGATGAAGGTGGCCTTCATTTGGTGCCTTTTCTCTGAAAGAATTATGAGCTATTCAACGATACTCATCGATTCACAGGCTGAATGACCTCGCCCACGCAATATGCATCGGCCATTCACTCTACACGTACACTATAATTCAATATGGACACCCCGAGGGCCTGGCCACACCCCCGAAATCTCTCGTTGTGTGTCTATTGTTTGACAGTATCGTCGCAACAAGCACACAATTGTTCTTCACTTTTCGCATCTACTCCCTCTACAAATCGCTTTACATCCCCATCGTCTGCTCAGCAATGACACTTGTCCGCCAGATTGGGAATCTCATTCTCTTCGTGAGCTCGCTGCTCATCACTTCGCTGGTGGTGTACTACGCCAAGTGGGGCTGGCTGCTCACTATGTGTTGGAGCGTTACGACGGCGAACGATGTGGTCATTACTGCTGCTTTGGTTTTCTACCTGATGCGGCATCGTTCGGATATGAATGCAAGGTATTGACCGAACTTTGTTTGTATTGGCTCCGACTGATTTAATGATAATCCTCTGCGCGTAGAACGAAAGCAATGGTCCACAAACTCGTTGCATGGACCATAGGTTCGTCGAGCCAAGATTATTATTCTACCGTGGAGAATTGATCTTTTCCCCAGAGACCGGAATGTTGACGAGGTTAGTACATTGCGCAAATCACTTTCGATCATGCTTATCTGCACAGTTTTGCTCAAATGGCGAGCCTCGCATGCGTACGTTTTCTATGCTGACACCAAATGAGATATTGACATATTCCTTTGCTAGTTCATCGCAAACCGGGATGACTGTGCGTTATGGATTAATTATCGTCGATTGTCGCTCATGAAAGAGATAGTTGTCTGGCTCGCAATTTTCAGTATCTGCTCGCCCTGTGCGCTGGATTGTCTTTTTTGAGCCATGGATTCAGACTGATGCGTTTTCCTCAAGTGTATGCGAATTCCCTCCTCGCAAGGTAACCTCCGTCATTGCCTGCAGCTCGGAATGAGGCTGACCGTTTGAACTGTTCTGTCTAGTCTCAACTCGCGGACAGCACTTCGTGCAATGAATGATATCTCGTTCATTGTCGCTTCTTCCGATCCCGATCCTAAGGTGAGCTCGATCTCTATTAGATCCTACACTGCGCTGCTATATCGAATGGAATGATAAATAGACTTTGGAATTCGCGTCCAATACGACGGTAGAGATACGCCGCACAGAGGCTCAAGAGTGCACATCAGACTCAGAGGGCAGCCACTTCAAAGTCGAAGCGTCGTCGCTCTGAACGAGGTTGGATTGTACCAAACAGGTACCATTCGTATTTTGTGTCTACGTACATTGTAAATGGATGCCGCTCCTCTTACCCTTGATGGGCCCCGAGCTCGGTCCAAAGTCTTCACGAATGACTGTTGAAAGAATGTGAGTTGCTAAAAAAGTTGAGAACCCGATACTTCAAACGTACGCAATATTTGTGCCCTGTGTCAGCGCTTCACTCATTATTGTCCGACTGGGCGCCATAATCGATAAACTCCACACATACATGAGGAATGTCAGGAAAGGCATCCTCGTACGAATCCTCGAGCACGAGTATATTCCCGACAGAGGTGCGCCCAATGCATAACCCTTCCAATTTGCATCCCGATTTCGTTATAAACGATTTGAGTGACTCGATCGGGTCCGGTTCCAGCCACAGCTCCGGAATTTCGAGTTGGCGTAGAGCAGGAGCAATGAGGGCAGCGTGAAATCCAGATACCCGCCTCGCTGACTTCATATCGAGAGTCGCCAAGCACGGAAGAAAAATATTCGGATCGGTGTAAACCACATCCATATCATCCCAGAACGCCAAAGAGCAGTGCTCCAGCCTCACGGCTTGACGCAATATCGTCACACATGGTATGAGCTCCATGTCGTGAAGGCCGAGCGAGGTCAACTGGTCCCAGGGAAGATGCGCATCCAACGAAAATGGATATGTGAGGACGACAGAGCGCAGTTTCGGCATATAACATGATGCAAATGGGGCCGAATTCGCAGTTTCGGAGGTCAACGCTAGATGCAGTAACTGAAGTAAAGGCACCGTGCCGTCGATTTCGGGGAAGAATTCGCCTCCAAGGGTGAGCTTGAGATGTTCCCAACGTCGGAAAAGCGGAATCACTGCCAGCACCGCCTCCGATGGACAGTAGCTCGCTGCAGGCCAGTATTGGTCGATTTCAATAGAGAGAGGGCTGCAGCCGGACCTACGCAGCCACGTATTGACGATCGTGCTCCGCCCTTCGAAGTTGTGTTTACTGAGTAATGGGCTACTCGAAACACTGAGCCCCATTGTTCTCCAAAGAGCGGGAGTTGTGAGCGCAATTGCGCGCCATTTGCGGCAGATATGAGTGAGAGATGTCAGGGAAAGAGGGCCGACGATGGGAGCGCATTCCGGATATGGAGGCAGAAAGTGGATAAAGATTTCGGAGGTGATCTCGTTAGGCAATGTAAGGACAGGATATTTGTAGGAGTCAAGCCGTTGTTGGACCGTCGCTTCTTGAACACGTAGCGAGTGAATGGTGCGTTCAAGATTGCGAAGGCGAATTCTAATATCTGCTATCAAAGCACGATCTTCTCCTATGCTCTGCATGGTGCGTGTGCAGTCGCACAACTCAGACGGGAGTTGAGTCGGAAAGCTGGTAAGTATTCATTGGTTTTTGAAAGTAAGAAGCAGCCCAGCCATCACACAACTTGTCACATACTATTGCCCCTAGTTAATTCCCCGCTCGGACGGACCGAACCTGAAGTCCAGAAAGCGAAAACGACAAAAATGACCCCAACGCCGTGAGAGTCAGATCAGAGATCGACGAAACACCATCAAATCTTGACAATAAGTGGTGACGCGTCAAATCACGGTCACCTGACAGTGGCAACCCATTTGTGCGAGTCAAGTGCGAGTTGTTCTGAGTCGCGGACGATGCACAGAGGCATATCTGTATTACACAAAGTTCGACGTCACAGAACTTTTCATCTACTATCTAACGCGACGTTGTCGCCGAATACTTCATTTTCCCTGCCGGCATTGGAGCCGCAATTTGAAGTCTCTCAGCCGCTGGAACACTCAGACCTGTTAATCGAACCTCATTGTTGGAGGACAGTTCAATCTATGCACCGAATATTAGTATTCGCAAGAAAATTATCTCAGTGCAAATCCTGTGATACGCACTCGATTGGTCCACGTTGAAAATTGTAGAGAGGTGGTTACTTGGTTCATGGCGCGGAGAGATGTTCTTGAGTTGAGACTTCAAGCGGGATAATTTTTATTCTTTTTAATTGTAGATTGTTTTGACCTTGCAACAAGAGACATGGTATACACTGAAGATAAAATTGAAATTGCGGATGAGCAAGGTTGTGGATAGGCTTACGCGCGCCGCGGCTCAATGACGGAGATTGCCACCCAAACGACTTGAATATGTCAGTTGCATCATTAGCAGGTTCAGAATGTAACGACGCTTCAAAGAAACTCACAATTATTGGGATTGACCTCGAGCTCGAAATGGAATCAACTCGAATTCATAGATTTGAAGTAAACGCGCATACGCAGGCAAAGCACACCATTGCAACGATGCTGATGCGATTGGACATGAATTATTTACTAAGTTAGCCTTCTTACAAATGAGTAGCTGGTCGAACCTTGTCAACAAACCGGTCTCTGTAGACAAAATTTGTGAGCATCGAGCGAACAGCCGGGAGTGAATCAAATAACCTATCGCCCAAGTGATGAGTTTATCTAGAAGTGCCTTTGTTCTGAGATGAACAGAGAAAGAGTAAGCAGGAACCTGAAGAAACGCTTGAACCAGCTACCTCTCTAGAACCTCAGAGCGTCGCTTGATGAGAAAGAAAAGTAATGCAGCCGTGATTATCAAGTCATTCGCTGCGCAGAGAGCCCAGAATGTAGTCAAAAGCCATTTCTTGGTCGAAATATAGTTTTGTATTGATGCCCCCAACAGTGCATCAACGACGAGAACAAGGCCAACAATTAGAGTGGCCAGGGACGCCGTACCGCAAAGTATAGGGAGGTAAAGTCTTTTGTACAGGGCGTAGATTCGAATTTCGAAGAACACTTGCACTAGTTATGCCGTCAGTTAATGGAGCGAAATAAGGGGGAATAGTCCAGCTACCGGAGACGATAATAATCACGCCAAAGAGTAAGCTTGCGCCGAGAGACCTGGGGACTGCGCCGGCGAGAAGTCGTTCTGGATGCCCATAGTCGACGATTGTATAGGTGTAGAGGGTGTGTGCGTTGCATGCCGCATATCCGAGCTCATTCGCCCTGCTCCCAACATTCAACAATACTGATCGTCGAGATTGACTAGCGTAGTGTACCATAAAAACGCAACCTTGTAAACTCGTCAATGTCGTTGAATGCATCGGGCAAAGGAAATGTGTACTAAACACTTGATTGCTCGCGCGTCATCTGGGAAGCGGCTGAAGTACGCGTAGGCTTGACTCGTCAAAATCCCAAAGAGTACGCAAGCAACCAGAACGGCGATTTGAAGCGCGCCTTGGTAAGGATTAAATAAGTACAGTAAGTCGTCAACTCAAGACAGCCAAGACGAATATTGACCGATTGTGCTCCCTGGATTGAAAGTGTCCAGAGAGGGGGAGGGGTTCATGGTAATGCGGGTTGCGGAGAGCATATCCGTGGGTGCTACTTGAGGCGGAGCTTGAAATAGCTGCATTCACGAGTGGCCCGATTATCATCATCAGATAGAATTCACCGGGTCATCCGTGGAGACAAGGAGAACCGCATTCATGAGAAACTTGGCTTCAGAACGAGTTGTGCACACAACATAATTCAACGACACCCCATGACTCGGACACCGGTTCTCTCACGAAAATGCACCAATCTTCGATGATTGTTAGCTGAAAGTTCCACAGCTTTAGAATCACTATATGAACGAACCATGATTCTCAAACTCCACTGTCTGTACGGATACCTGTGCAACTTGAAGTGAGTGTTTCGCATAAAAATAGGCAGAGGAAGCTGACACGACCGCGGGACACGCAGCTTCAGATTTCATGAATCACTAGATGAACAGATTCTCGTACAGAAGTCTGCAAAGGCATCCATCCTAGTCTGATTCCTGGAATCCTGGAGCATTTAGGAATGTGGACAAATGCGAGTCGGCATTCCCGCGTAGCGACTCCACATGTGACAAAAGAAAACGAGAAGCAGTAGAGGAAATAAGAGCAAAATAATAATATCGAGCAGCGGAGCTGTAGAGGTCTGACTGGCTCTGACAGCAAGCTTCAAAATTTGGCAGTACTACCGCGGTGAACTGTCGAATCTTGTAGTTGCTCTAACGAGGTATTGACGAGGCATCGAGTTTGAGTCTGTGCAACTTCAAGAGGTTAGAGTTGCTTGCAGTGCAGTGGGCACAGTGGCGCGGGCCTTCGTATCACGGTGTCCACTGGAATGGATCTCGAGCTTGAGTTACATGGCCGCGTGGCGCAGTGGGAGAGATGTGGCAACAGGTCGTGGGAGCTGATGGGATTCGGATATCGCCGGCTCGGCAGTTCCGGCATGATCTTGAACTTCTCAACGTGGACTGGCGAAATGCTTACCCGCAGAAAGCGAAAACCACCACCCCAACACCGTCATGGTGAAAGTCAGGTTTAAGTTGTCGTAGAAATTAGACATATTGCGGCAGATCCCAGCCGGCGACCCGCCGAAAGTTGAAACCAAGTTGAAACTCACAAAAACCGTGTATCGGAGTCTACGGAAAGTACAATGTGACTTACACTACTGACTGTATTGTTTTCTGATGTACCGTTCAGCGCAGCTTTTGTTTGTGTCTCGCCAAGTCATGTTATACATCTTGGCTGTCATTATCTGTCCCACCCTCCAATCCAAAATTTGAAGCAACTACTTTTGAGACTGTCATTTGAATGCCCTGGAGGCTCAAGGGCAGATTCTAGTACGTGTGGAAAATAAAAAGATTCAAGAATCAATCTGGCTGCAAATATCATGATACTCGTAAACATACCTGAAACCTTATGCTCGAAGAGGTGGCATCACGAGGAGTTGCACGAGAGTGAAGGCTTAGCAGTGGCCCAGTCAAATTGGCTTCGAAAAACATTGATATTGCCGTGCTGAGACACTGACCTTGCCATGAGAGACATTGAATATACTGTAATTCAAATGTGAGTTCTTGAGCGCATTCATCGATAGAAAATTAATGTTATGGGCTTACACTGCGGATGAAGGACAAAAAATGCTACCCAAACGACTTGTGAATGCAATCAGCAGTATATCCCGATGTACAGTATGCAAGCTGAGGAGGCACCAACAATTATCAGGATTTGTCGTAAACTGTAGGAAGTGCACGTAATTAATTTCTGAGCCTCGAACTCCGAGTCGAAGACACATACACATGCAAAACATGTCATTGCGACGATGCTACCGGGGTGGGAAATGAACACCAAATGGGTTGCAAAGGAAACACCGATTCCAACCTTGTCAGCAGGCCGGTCTCTGTGTATGAATATCGTGAGCTGGTATTCCCTTCATAAACATCCACAACAAACCCAAGGTCCAAACAGTAAGTCTATCAACTAAGACCTTTGTGCTGAATACGACAGAGAAAATGGTCAGCGACGAGGTTGAGAAGTTGAGAGCAGTGTGTTACCTCTCGTGAACGGCAGAGCGGTGTTTGACGAAGAAAAATGACAAGGCAGCTGTAATGGCCAGGTCGTTCGAAGCAGTGAGAGCCCAAAATATAGTCAGAAGCCATTTCTGCGTGTGAATAGAGTTCCGTAGAGATGTCATCAAAATTGTATTGACGAAAAGAACAAGGCCACAGATAGCACCGGCGGTGGAAGCTGCGAAACACGGTACAGGGATGTAAGGTTTCTTGTAAAGCGCATAAATTTTATACGCAAAGCAACTTTGTACTTTGGATGAGTGTGATTAGAAGGGAGACAATTGAGAACATGGGCACGGCTACCGCAGAATACGATCACGAGCCCGAACAGCAGACTTGCACCTAGAGATTTGGGTACTGCGCCATCGAGAAGACGTTCTGGGTGTCCATAGTCAAGAATAGTGTAAGTGTATATGGCGTGCCCCGTGCAGGTTGCATGTCCGACTTCATTAGCGCTGTGTATAACAGTTATAGATCCAAAATCTAGGGAGCATTCAGCCATGGCCTACTATGCAAACACAACCTTGAACATCGATCAGATTCACGGTAGAAGATATTCTGCCATGCCCACCAAAAATTTGATTGCCCACGAATCCTTGGAAAAGCGACTAAAATATGTGTAGGTCTGGCACGTCAATATGCCAAAGAAGACGAATGAGATGAGAGCAGAGATTTGAAATGCGCCTTGAACCAATGCATTGAGTCTGCTTGATTGGCAGAAACGCACATTGCACTTACCAATCGTGCTCTGTGGATTGAATAAATCTGCTGTCGGAGCAGGGTCCATGGCTCTAGCGGGAAATCAGAGGACAAGAACGAGAGGGCCAGTATAAGTAGTAAGAAATGTTCCGCGTCGCACGGAATGGGAATTAATCATGCCTCAAGATGCGCACCCGCAGGAAGCAAAGCCGGCTGCAGTAGAGATTCTTTGGCGGTGATTGCGGAAGCTTTGAACAGTGTTGGTTCCCCTAAGCAACCAGACCGGTGATTTGAAGCGCCTTGGGTAAGAATTAAACAAGTAGAGTATGTCGTCAACTCAAGAGAGCCAAGACGAATATTGACTGATTGTGCCCCCCAAATTAAAAGTGTCCACAGAGGGGAGTGAGGGGTCCATGGTTTGAGATGAGGCGGAGCTCAAAATAGTCAGACAAGCCGCCCGATGATCATCATTGAATAGAACTCACTGGTCATCTGTGGGCACAGTGGCTCGGGCCTTCGGATGACACTGGAGGAAGAGGCTATCACAATGTCCACTGGAATGGATCTCGAGCTTGAGTTACATAGAACTATACGGCCGCGTGGCGTAGTGGGACTCGGAGAGATGAGGAGAGATGTGGCAACAGGTCGTGGGAGCTGATGGGTTCGGACATCGCCGATACGGCAGCTCCGGGCCTCCGGCATGATCTTCAACTTTTCATTAAGTGAATATTTACCCGTCGGATCCGTACATTCAACGATCCGTAAGAAAACTCTATGAATAAGTTAGTCAGTAATAGGTGCCAAATGGGCGACGCGATTTTGAGTTTCTCGTCTTCAAGTTGAAGCTCCGAGTCTCCGGACCTGACATATTCATACAACTGGTACATATTTCGGATTTAAATCACCTCGTGAGGACAATATTCCCTTTCACTGTCTACGCGGCTTCGTATTCTCGGGCAGTTTTACCAGTCTCTGTGTCGCCTTTGAACTCGTCATGGTCGGCAACAACAAATTTCGATATTGTCATCTGAACACCGCCATCCGTGGATAGTGGCTCATTCTATACGAGAGCTTTTAGCGTCAGAGTGATCGGCGAAACGGGTCATACCAAGACGCGTATGCGATTCGTTTGTGTCGAAAAAATCTGAAAGGTGGCATCGTTCATGGCGCGGAGAGTTATTCTGGAGTTGAGGCTGCAAAAGATCAGACCAAATACTGCAAGGAATCGAGAAGTTAACCTGGTAATAACGGAGATGGAGTATACTATTTCCAGACAGTGCACGTGAATTATGTAGACTACCAGGAAAGTGACCATGAACTCACAATGCGGATGTATGACCAAAATCGCGACCCATTTGACTTGAGAAACGAATTTCTGTGACCAGATATTAAATTGGTTTGAGGAACACTCACAGTCAGTGAAATCCGTGAGGAACTATGTCGAAAACATATGATCAGATTCACAGCTGGCACTCTTTTGAGAGAGTACCCACAGAGCCAAAGCACGCCATTGCGACCACACTACCCGGAAGAAACAAAGAATTTGAATCAAGCCGTCACTATGAACCATGGAGAATTTTTACCATGTCAAGAGCCCAGTCTCTGCAATATGATGATATGAATGGAGTTTTGAGCACAAAAAGGGATCACACCTATTGTCGCAGCAATTAGCTTATCAACCAGGGCCTTCGTTCTAGAGGTGATGAAGGCATCAATAAGGTGAACATTGTGAAATTCTCGCTCGATCCATCACCTGTGGTGAGCGTCCGAGCGTTGTTTAATGAAAAAGAATAGCAACACCGCTGTGATCGTCAAGTCATTTGTGGTGGTGACCGCCCAAAATAGTTTAAAGAAGCCCTGGAACAGTTTATCGCCGATCTCGTTTTGAAGCGATAGCGATGAGTTACGGGCTACTTTAGCTGTCGAGTGGACAAAGACAACAAGGCCGGCGGTCAAGCTTCCCAAGGACATTATGCCACAAATGATAGGAAGGTAAGGTTTCTTGTACAAGGCATGAATCCTAAATTGAAAGAAACCCTGGACTACACCAATTTGAATCAGGAGGGCAGAATGATAAAATAGCGTCACTTTACCACAGACTACAATGAAGATGCCAATAAGCAGACTGACATCCATCGAGTTGGGCATTGCACCGTCGAGAAGTTCCGGGTGTCCATAATCGAGGATAGCATAGGTATAAAGAGCGTGGCCTATGCTGCCTGCATGCGCTGCTTCATTGATCCTGTTCAAACCAATCCCTGAGTGGAGGTAGTGGGTGAATGTACAGATCTTGACTTACCACAGAAAGCCCACCTGAGATACAGATTGTTTATCAAAACTCTCGGGGTAACGAGATGCGCACCAGAAATTTGATTGCACGAGAGTCCGCCGGAAAGCGAGTAAAATATGTGTAGGTTTGACTTGTAAATATTCCGAAGAGAAGGAAGGAGATGAGACTGGCGATTTGTACGGCGCCTGCATACGCAGTGCCAGGTGAGCAAGAATGATGTTTGCCCCCGAAAGAAATTCACCAATATTTGCCGAGTTCAACGGGGATGCTAAAGCGGGGCCCATGGTATGTCTGGTACAACAAGGAGCCCATACCCTGTGGCTTATAAGTAGGTGTAACGTTCCGGAAGGGGCTTGAAATAACTAACTATCGCAATGATGCATCAGCAGGTAATTATGGCGGTCCGGATGCACATTTAATTGTGCCGCCCCGAACATCGGCTTTTCGGCATTTCCGCCCTTTTGAACGTGTTTTCGGCACTTTCCGCCCAATTCTCACCGGTGACTCTAAAAGGGGCGGAGAATTGTTCCGCCCTTTTGCAACTTCAACCCCGCCCCTTTCATAGGTTCGCCCGCCCTTTTTAGGTGAGTTGTTTTTGATGAGTTGCTATTTTCACTTCTTTCACAACTTGGGCTTTCAAGCTCTCAAGGCCGACAATTCGATCCGTTTGAAGGCTTGAAGCAGTGGAGTGCGTTGACCTTTGCTTGACCTTGCCGATTATCGACTGAATTTTACCAGTACAGCACCGGGGATTCACTCTCAATGGCTCACTCAGATTGCTTCTGTGATGGTTTGAATATTGTTTGCGTTGAATACAAGTTGAATATATGCTTAATGGAAATGAACATCGATTGAGTTACTTTTTTCTCGCTTGGTTGCTCGACGGAATATTCTAAGATCCATTACACTACAAAGTTGAGCCACATTCAATTCCAATATACAATTCTTAGAATTCAATCTTACCAATTATACCCGTAATTCAACAACCGCAGATGGTTAGGATAGCATCACTAATATCTTGAATGTTTCGAAACGAACACAGCCGGAGAGATAGCATGGAGGAAAGGACTGTCCAAGTCAGAGATAAGCCTTAAAGATCGAATGACACGTCGAGACGCGTAAATTATGCCCTGGTACGCGTCGAATTCAACATATTCATTACAATCAGTTGAACATGACTCGGGGTTGTTCAGCTAATTGACCGAATCAGCCGTCTTCGAGGCACAGGTGGACAGGAGAGCTAAGAGGAAGATTCATTCTGAAGTCTCAACGAATATAAAACGAGATGAAGGTGCTAAATTGTACACACATGGTTGCTCGGGCTTCTCGGTCGTTTTCTATATCTTGGATTCGTAGGCTAAATTTGTTCGAACTGGACCCAAGTATGATGCCCTTTATTATTTGAGCCTTACAACAGGAAATCGTAAACTGTACCTGGTCTCTCGAATATAGATGTTACACCGCTGCCAGTGCGACCCTCAAATTGTTGACTTATATGCGAGACTGCGACATCAAGCCTGAGAGGAAGTCGGGGTTAATTCTGAATGAAGTTATACCTGTTACTCAACAGTTGATTGACTGAAACTTGACGGCCACAGAGCTCTGCGTCAATCAATGTTTGAAAATTTTCCAGTGAACACAACCTGAGGTTCAGATTC
The DNA here is from genome assembly GCA_037176885.1 of Favolaschia claudopus. Lineage (NCBI taxonomy): Eukaryota > Fungi > Basidiomycota > Agaricomycetes > Agaricales > Mycenaceae > Favolaschia > Favolaschia claudopus. The sequence continues at coordinate 29,242 of JAWWNJ010000192.1, forward strand.
AGTCGCGATCGGTCACTGGACATCACTTCACACAGGAAGACTGAGATCCTGTACTAGGAGCGACGAAGATCCATATAAATCTGAGTCTGCATGATCCAATACGAACGAAGTAAATCAGACAGAGGACAAAATCTGTTTGAATGATTTTGAGAATAGCTGACAGCACAGGAAGAGTCATACCTGTGTAATAATAATGTTACCAGCGACAGAAGAGCGACTTGTGTACCTTGTGCTACCTTGCATGGGATCTATCGAACTAGGATCTGAATTCTGGGAAGTCAATCAGGCAGTTTCAGAATGAATCTTTGACTCGAAGTTCAATGCGACTGACTGAAGGGTTTGACTCAAATAGACTAATAAGAATTCAAGCAGAGGCCGGTGCTCAATGGTGCCCAATTTTCACCGCAAAATTTGACTCCCGCGAAAGAGGGCGGGCAAACCTATAAAAGGGGCGGGGTTGAAGTTGCAAAAGGGCGGAACAATTCTCCGCCCCTTTTAAAGTCACCGGTGAGAATGGGGCGGAAAATGCCGAAAACACCTCAAAGAAGGGCGGAACGGCCGAAAAGCCGATATTTGGGGCGGCACAATTAAATGTGCATCCGGACCGCCATAGGTAATCACGAAAGTTACACACACCGCGACGGCTTTGGTACTGCCATGAAGTCGAAGGACGCGTCATGGGAAATGAAATCCCGTCCATCCACAGAGAAGCTTACCAGAAGGGCGACTTGAAAGCAGGAAGCAAATATTTGAACCACTAGATAAACGATTTTTGAATCAAAATCCCGCTGCCTATGAGAATCGTAGTCCGCATCGAAGTCCAACCAAAGAACTGGGACGGCAGCGAAACAGACGATCTTGATGAGCCACAAGATGAACAGCATTCAAGAACTCCCAGAGATGTTATTTCTGAAGGAAGCACAGGAACACGACAAACTTCGAAGCGTCTGCTATTAGCCAACACTGCCAGTGGTCAGCTGTGCATATGAAAAGGAAGGCGTCTTTGTTGAACTGTGTTCTCGGATTGAAACTGAGAACTTCAAAGCTGAGGAGGGCATATAGGTACCTGAGGAGGTGATCAAAATAGCTGCACAGTACGCTGACAAGCAGCTCGATGATGATCGATGATCATCGACTCACCATCCTTGGCGGTGGCGCACCGAAAGTCGCAATCCTGACTCCTGAGAGATTGTGTTCAAAATAAGCCAGGGCGACAAAACAGCACTTCACTCTCCCGGGCCATACTTACACCAATGGTTCTTTAGCTGCTATGGCGCGAGTTCCGATGCTGCTGCACGCAAAATAGCAGAAGAAATAGCGGAAAAGGGGTCGGAGAAACAAGATAGTTTCATTCTCCGGAGCTTCATTGAATCCAAATTGAATCTTCAATGTACTAGTACTTACATCGTGGGGCAACGAGCCTGGACTCTGGAGGGCCAAGGCGGAGTCGGTCGACGGTAGCAGCCTAAGCATTGGAATGAATCTTGCTGGCAGAGAGTACCAAAGGAAGGAAGATGCCATCCCGAGGGTGACTGCGCGCGTGATGCTCTGTGAGTGTGGACGGGGAGTTACGGGGAGCAGTCGGCAGAGATGGTGAGAGTGGCGATCTCCTTATCGTGGGAGCTGATGGGATTCGGACATCGCCGGTTCGGCAGCTCGGCAGCTCCCGGATCCCATCATCTTGGACTTTTCAACTCGAAACAAAGAAGATACTCGTCGGCTAGCGTCGGCTCTGCAGACTCGAGGGTTCGCAGAGCATCCTACAGCACAAATATTATAATTATCTTCGCTCTTAACAGGCGTCGCATCGGGCACACGGTTTCACAGCGGACATCGTTGCAGTGGTGGCGAGTTACTGTGATACAGTGATAGTGCTGTATTCATATTCAGGACAAATGGAATCTACAAGGGAAGTCTCTAAATCAAACCTCCAACCAAACTCATCCCGATCTTATAGACCGACTTCTACGCCTTCTCAGCCAACCGACTCATCTCCATCTCTTCATGCGTCCTTGGAATCCCGCTCTCGATCTCCCTCGGCGTAATCGTACCGCTTCTCTTCGGTGTCGCTACCCCGCTCCTTTTCGGCGTCACCGTCCCACTAGCCATCCCTGACTTCGCCTTCCGGGCCACCTCCTCCGCAATCGCCCGCTGCCTAAGCATCTCATCGTCTTCACGAGACAGCTCCTTATGTTTTATCATCAAGACGCTGATGAGTGTCGCGAAAACGGTCAGAGACGCGTTCATGATGAATAGGGCACTGAATCCCTTGGTGTAACCGTTATCTAAAATGGTTTGTGCGTTTTCTTGCGATATTCCTGCGACAGCTGGGTTGTGCAGGAGGGCTGGGTCGTTGATGATTTGCGTGATTCGGGAAGATTGGATGCCGAGATTTGTCATGGAGGTGCGGAGTTTGTTGTTGATGAGTGTGGAAGCGACTGCGAGGGATAGTGTACCGCCTAAGAGTCGGATGAACTGGGTTCGAAGTGAATAAGTCGAGTCGTGAGTTGGAAAAGAACGCACATTACGCATAGCGGTCACAACTGACATATCGCGTCTGGATACGCTTGCTTGGACGGCGACTGTGGTAGTTTCTGCAAAAATTTCTAGTCGATGCTATTGTCACATTCAATTATTTTGCTTACGCATAGTCTGTTAACGAGTTTCAATTGAGTGCAGGCAGAAAACGAACAACGAATACCTGACCAGCCCCGACACCAGCAAGTACCATGAATATAACCAGGACAGCCTTGGATGTTCCAGGTCGAACGGTGGATATGCAGCCACAAGCAATAGACCAAACGGAGAAGCCGACATTGATAATCGCCTACGCTTGTGAGCTTGAATAGAAGAGCGTGAAAGGAAACGAGGCTCACTCTATAGCGTCCTGTTCGGCTTACAAGCATCCCCTGCAAACAGATTCAATGTTCAACCTCGGCAGCTATTTCACGGCGATACTACGCACTGAAATCCAGCTAGCGACAATTTGTAGGACAAGAACTGGGATGAGAAATAATCCTAAAATGACGAACGATCGGAATGTGCGCAGGATTAGAAGAAACTAGCGATCTGCGTAATTACCTGCATGGAGAGGATCATAGCCCAAGGCAACTTGGAAAAATTGTGGAAGGTAATACAAAGTCGAAAAGAATACAAATCCACTGGTACGGTCAATGTAGAATCTCAACAGAATGGAAAACGTACTTGACAAACATCGTTATGAATACACCAGTGACAGTCGAATGTTTGAAGATGTACACTATCTTCACATCAGCAGGCGCGCCCTAAAGTTAGCTGGGGAAGCCACGTACTCGGGACAATGGGGAGCCGCGCTCCCTTCCACTCCCAGAAGCAGAATATAGCCACGACAAGCAAACCAGATAGAAGCGGGGCGAGGACGATGGAAGACTTCCACGGAAATATCACACCACCCTGAAACAACATGCTGCAGCGGTGATCAGACTGAGGATACGAGAAACATACCCATATAAGGGGTAGCATCAAAAGTGTGCATCCTGCAAGGGTCAACAATGTGCCGACGTAGTCGACGGCAAGTAATTTTCTATATCACCAAGCGCGAAATGAGGCGCATCATCATGAGTAATTTGGCGAGCACATACCGTCGAATATCTCCGTGCACTGGCTTCAAAGGTAGAATGAAGACTACAACACAGGTGGCGACGAACGACACGGGGATGGTGACCCAGAAACACCACTGCCGGAATGGAGTTAAGAAATATGCGAAATTGGTGAGATAAGGGACACGCACCCGCCAGCCGACATTCTGAGCCAATGCTCCGCCAATGACGGGTCCGATAGCGTACCCTATGGCGACAACTAGAATGTTTGTGAGATGTTTCGGTCATCCGGCCTAGCAATACACGTTACCTCCTCCGATGATACCTTGGTATTTTCCTCTGGAATCGGTGTAAGCGCATAGAATGCTGACATAGCTTTGTAGACATGCGCACCTTTCACGAAGGCTGACGATATCGGACACAACGATCTGCATCATGCTCACCAGGCCGCCTCCTCCCGCCCCAGCGAAACTGGAACCAGGTCAGCTTTGTAGTCGGGAAAAAGCGGACGAGAGACGCACCCACGGAAGACAATCAATTGAATGATTGTTTTGGAGAATCCAGATAACAGATTTCCAACCTATCATCAATGCCGCATGAGCTCGTTCGTACGCCGCGATTCAGAAAGCGAAACGCCCGCACCATGAACAACGCCATCGCCAAACACAGAGCGCTCTTCCGACCAAAGATGTCGGAGAACCTTAAAGCTCGACTCAGTTACCACCCAGCTTGATGATATATCTAACTCACCGCCCGTACAACGGTTGGAAACATGTCGAGGTCAACAAATACGCCGAAGGCACCCAAGAGACGACGGATCCCGCATTGAAAGCAGACGATATGGTGGGTATCGCTGTAGCCACAATAACCGAGTCTAAAGTAGACACCACAACACACAGCGCAAGCCCGAGAAAGATGGGAAGCAGTCTTTTGAATGGCAATCGGTTCGTTTGGTCTGTAAGCTCGACTCCAGCGCGGGGTGTGGCCGTCCCTGAAGCGGGGACGGAGGGGGCGGGTAGGTCTGCGCCTGGAGCAGACATGGAGCTGGAGAAAACGAGGAGAGGGTGAGGGTACGACTCATGTGGAGAGAATTTCTTTATGGTATCGGACAAAGAGCCGACCGCCGTCCGGCTTGGCGTCGGCAGCGGGCTTTTCTATCACGTGGTGGTTCTATTTCGGCGGTCCGGGGCCGATCCGAGCTAATTATAGGCGCAGATGCGAACTGTGAGTTCACAAAGTCTGCGAGAGTTTGACATGGGGAAAAGGCATGCTTTCCTGCTTCTCAACGACGATATTCTCGAAGACAAGCTTCATGCTGCTTCATGGATCTTCATAATTATCGTAAACTTTGCGGAAACTTCCGCCGAACCCCAATTGTCAGATACTCTTTTTCTCGGTCCGGGTGAACGATGCGCGATGACTCGGATGAGCAGTGTAAAAAGATGAAGCTGCACTCAATAATAAGAGAAACACGTAGCCAAGGACTATCCGGCCCGGGATTATTTCTGAATGGGAAGTCGAGGTCAAACACCTTCTTCATGGCTTGTATTCGAATCGAACGAAGGTGCACCTATGCGTTGGATTCGGATGACCAACGAATGACGATGGGCCCTTCCTTTTTCCAGCATTTCCACACCGATGAATGTATGCCTTCAGCCGCATCAATGGATATGTTGAAAATCTATTGAAGGCTTTAGGAGATATCCCATACAATTATCCTTTTCAACACTGACCCAGCTTTTAGAGCTACGCAGGATGGGATGGAAGAGAAAAAGCAACAAAAATGTTTTCCGCATTCCTCTGACAAGAGCCGACCCCGAGTCGAACGGTCTTCCACTAGTAAGGCGAACAGAGCAATAGACCCACTCTTCGCGGATGCACCCGGTGCCGTCGGCGCGGTAGGAGAGGTGCAAGTACTCTGGCATAGCTAGTAGGGCTCTGAGGCTGAGTCCACTGACGGACTCCAGACCAGTTCAAAATCGAACATACTTACTTGATACTTACCCGAATCGAAGTCATTGCATCCAAATTGCATCTGCTGTTTGTTCAACTGCCTGACGATCAAATGGTAATAAATTTTCCAACTTACAGAGTGAATCATTTCTGCCTCTATACAAGCCGACTCATCCATTGAAGAAATTGAACAGTTGAACTTGAACTTACTGTTGTTCGGTGATTGAAATCGGGAATTGCCGGTGACGTCATTCTGGCGGGATAAATAGTTCTTTGATGTTCGATTGGTTACTCAGCTTGCCTAGTCTCTTCCACCATGTCCAACACTCTCCCCGCCCTCCCCTACGCGTACAATGCTCTCGAGCCCTACATCTCAGAGCAGATCATGACCCTCCACCACACCAAGCACCACCAGACCTATGTCAACGCTCTCAACGCCGCCGAGGCCTCCTACGCCAAGGCTCAGTCTCCCAAGGAGCGCATCGCCCTCCAGGCGGCTCTCAAGTTCAACGGCGGTGGTGAGCGCTTTTCCCTGTATTTCCTGCTTGCTTGTCTTGCATTTCCGCAAGCGCAAGCAGCAATGAAGACGAAAGACGCTTATCGCCATCGCATCCATCAGGGCACATCAACCACTCCCTCTTCTGGAAGAACCTTGCCCCCTCTCCCGACAAGGGCGGCAGCGGCGGCCAGCTCAAGGCCGGCGCTCTGAAGGACGCGATCGACCGGGACTTTGGTGGTCTCGACAACCTCAAGAAGGAGTTCAATGCTGCTACGCTTGGCATCCAGGGCTCCGGCTGGGGCTGGGTCGTACGTCTTCACCTTTGCTTTCATTCTCTTTCGCGTGTTTGCTTATCGCGGACGATTATTTGTTAGGGCCAAAACCCGACCACCAAGCGCCTTGAGATCGTCACCACGGCGAACCAGGATCCGCTTCTCTCCCACACCCCCATCATCGGCGTCGACATCTGGGAGCACGCTTTCTACCTTCAGTACCTCAACGTCAAGCCCGATGTGCGTATCTCTATTCCCCTCCCTTCTGAATTCCGCTCTCGCTTGGGCCCGCGTCATTTCCGGCTTAGATTACGCATCCGTCATCTCATCAGCTTAACGTCATCTCTTCGTCGTAATCTCAACCGTACTGACCGAACATTCTCTCGTAGTACCTCAACGCCATCTGGAATGTCATCAACTTCGAGGAGGCTGAGAAGCGTCTCCTCTAGCAATCAAAGCTCTGAGCAACGGTCGGCGAATGTCAACGTGCGTTTTCAGTTCTTTAGCTACCGAACGATCGAGTGAACTGATACGGCTGAATTTAGCCTCTGCGAATAACAAATCACAATGGTTTTCTGTAGTAAACAAATCAAATAACCCAAGGAAGCGTTTGTTTGTAGGTCGGGGAGGCGTCCATTGAGAAGAAGAAAAAAGAAATAAATACAAAGAACAATAGGTTGTGAATCTGTATCATATGTACAAATTCGAAAATATTCGTGTGGTGTATGACTACGTGGTCTCGAGCTCCGGGATTAGGGAGAAGGTGGATGTCTGCTGCTAGATCGCCTTATCGGACAACCAGATTTCGTCGCGTCGCGGTATGACACGTCTAGTGACAGTGTCGCTCTCAGAAAGTCTTAACCCAAGCTTAGGATATTCAGCTCCGACCTGTCTTTCCGCTCGATACTTGCTCCCTTTCTTAAAAATTCGAAGAACCAGTGAAAACAAAACCGTCTAGCCGGCGATGTCCGAACTCAACTCCCACGGCCCGGATAAGGAAATCACCACTCTCTCACGCTGTCGGTCCGACCTTCCTTGGACCTCCCTCAAGCTCAGCATCGCGCGCGCAGTTGACCACGCTGGCTCCTTTCTCTGCTGTCGTCCCCGATAATGCGAAAGATTGAATTCGGTGTTGCCACCGACTCCACGCCGAGACTGCCCGGTGCCCAATGCTCCCTGTCGTAGAAAATTTGAAGCTGCTGTAGCCTGTAGCAGGCGGTCGTCCGGCCCCCCACCCTCTAAGTTGCTTCAATGGATACGTTTCTGGCCGCTTCCTTGCCATTCCTTTCTTCTGGAGCGTGCAGCAACAGTGGAGTCCGAGTGTCACAGTGGCGGAACTGACATCGAAAAAACATCTGGATTCTGAGGAGGAAAGTAAACAAATCTCTCAGGATCGCGATGATCTTCTGCGCCACGGATGGCACGGTGCGTTCCATTCAATGATCATCATAAAAGCTGCTTGTCAGTGTGTCGCTATCTTAGACCTGAGCTTCCCTCATGATCAACGCCTCCGAGAGTTTTCAGATGCTCTTCATCTTGTAAAAAGTCAAGGTCGCCTGTTTTTCAGCTGTGTTAACCTTCTTGGTGTATCCCTAGGGGCACTTGTATTCGCATATACATTGGAGTTTCGAATCAAGAGTAATCTCCAGCCAGATGTGAGTCTGTTTTGGGACGGCCGATGATTAGCTTATGTTTGTGTGCATTCCTTACGGTTCTCTGTACATGAACAGGATTTCCTCGGTCTGTCTCACCAAAGCGTACAAAAGCCGGAGCGGCGTGGGCAACTCTCGGGATTACGTTCCATTCAACTTCCAATGCATCATTGCGGATGATTGGTTAAGGTGTTCAGAATTCTACGCCTACTTATAGACCATAAGCTATGGGATCCTTCCTTTAACGCGCACGCCATGACCCCCGCCTTAGCATCCCCGGTAAACCCTGCCAACATTGGTGAATGTCCGAGTTCGCAGCCTACCATGAGTCGTTCTTGCTCACGTAGCCTATGCAGGGGCAATACAAATCGCCAGTCTCATCTCTTTCCTACTCTTCGGGATATTGACAAGTCAAACTTACACATATTTCACTCGCTTTCCGGCGGACGCTCGCGCAATTAAGCTTCTGGTGCGTTTACACGATCTTTGAAGAACGAGCTGACCAACTAATATGTTCAAGGTGGCCTTTCTATGGTAAGTTAGAATTGGAATCTCCATTGGCTCCATTCGCTCAGAATCCGTTCTGAATAGGATGAATGAAGCAGCGCATGCAGGCTGCATAGGCCACGCTCTTTATACCTATGCTATCCTCGATTATGGACACCCGGAACTTCTCGGCGCTGCAACGCCCAACTCTCTAAACGCCAGTCTGCTTATTGGCATCTTTGTTGTAGTCTGTGGTAAAGTGACTCTGTTTTATCATTCTCCCCTTTGATCCAAATCGGCGTATGTAGTTCAAGGATTTTTTCAATTCAGGATTCACGCCCTGTACAAGAAAGCGTACCTCCCTATCGTTAGCGGCGTGATGTCAATTGGAAGCTTGACCGCCGGCCTCGTTCTCTTTATCCATACCGTACCTGACGCATCTCGAAACTTATCGCTTCAAAACGAGATCGATAAAGAATTCAAGGACTTCTTTACCCTATTTTGGGCTGTCACCACTACAAACGACTTGACGATTACAGCGGTGCTGCTGTACTTTTTCATCAAACAACGCTCGGACGTTCACCACAGGTGACGAATTGGAAACCTTTGATGTTCGTCCTACCGATGCCTTCACTCTCTAGAACGAAGGCCCTTGTTGATAAGTTAATTGCTGCGACAATAGGTGGCGGCCGATCCTTTCTTGCGCTAAAAATCCCGTTCATATCGTTCTGCTGCAGAGACTGGCCTCATGACATGGTGAAAATTCTCCACGATTCATAGTGACGGCTTCGTTCATTCTTTCTTACGAGTAGCGTCGTTGCAATGGCGTGCTTTGGCTCTGTAAGTGCTTTTTCCAAAGTGTTTCAGTTAGAGCCTGTTCGGGTGCGAGCTACCGTAGCTGGTAGCAGCTACCAATTCTCTTATTTGGTAGTCGTGCGAACACATGTTACACATCACTGCCAATCAAGTTTTCCAGTGTGACATCCTTTTTTGAGAGGACCTTCGAGCTCCGACTCTCCGAAGCGCCTCTGATGCGCCTGCTCGATGCAAACTAATTCAATAAATATAGTCTGGGTACACCTATAGCAATTATCGGCATCTAATTTGCTTGATAAACTAAACTGTCTCTGTACTGAAGTTGGAGCGGTGAGGAAATTGTATGGTCATCATTCAGCGGCAGGACGCGCTCAGGCGGGATCTCGGCATTCAGGGAGGCGCCGGGATGCGTCACATCCGTGGTATCAGTCACAACATTTGCGCAACGGCATGATGTTCGCACGACTACCAAATAAGGGAATTGGTAGCTGCTACCAGCTACGGTAGCTCGCACCCGAACAGGCTCTTATGAATTTCATCATCGTAGTTCCTCACGGATCTCACTGACTGTGAGTGTCCTTGAAGCAATTCAATATCTGATGACCATGATTGGCTTTTAAAGTTAAATGGGTCGCGATTTTCGTCATACATCCGCACTGTAAGTATATGGCGACCTTTCTCGAGTCCGCATAATTCATCGACTGAAAAACAGTATACTCTATCTCCGTTGTTACCAGGTTAACTTCTCGATTCCTTACCGTATTATTGAAGAGAGTTCCAGTCTGACTGGCATTTGCAGCCTCAACTCCAGAATAACTCTCCGCGCAATGAACGATGCCACCTTTCAGCTATTCTCGACGCAGACGAATCGCATACGAGTCCTGGTATGTGGGATTAATTACTGGCTTGCCGAAGACACCGATGCTTAATAAGATTCCTTCCGGTAGAATGAGCCACGTTCCACGGATGGCGTTCAGATGACGATATCGAAATTTGCTGTTGCGGACCCTGAGGATCCAAAACGCGGCGCAGAGACTCGTAAAACAGGCTGATACCTTGAATAGGAAATCGCGCAAATACTCAGAGCGAATGTTATGTTGTCCTCCCCAGGTATTTCGAATATGGGTTGTATGACCTATTTGTGATATCTTGGGGCCGCAGACTCGGTCCTCTGATTTGAGGAGATCAAGATCTTGTCAGACATACAGCACTCGTCCGAATACAAGCGACTTTGAACTTTCGAGCTTCACAGTGACAGGATTCCTTTGAAATTGTCCTCTGTAATATATTGACTATTGTCTGGGTGGACTCCAGGGTCTTTGTAACTTAGGATGCAGCTTCCTCTCTAAATTCATGGCTCTAAGGTCTATGTACTCAAACAATGAGGAAAAAACACAAAAGAAATAAGTAGGTCAACATCAATTTGTTGATCGGGTCGGAAATCGCCGAGAACTTAAATATCTGTCAAACCTGACAGTGGGATTGATCGGGTCGGCATTCAAACTCCGGTCAGTACCAACCGCCATGAGTAACCGGCCAAGAAAAGAAAAAAAGGAAAAAACAAAGAAATCGCCACTCTCACCTTTGCTGCCGCTCTTCCTAACTCAAGCCCAGCATCGCGCGGGCAGTTGACCACGCTGCCACGATGGCTTCCGCCTCCAATGTCGTCCGAGCTGATGTGCCCTCCCCGGCTGCCACCGAGTCATCGACGCCTCGAGCCCAGTCCGCGCAAGCACTGCGTAGGTTTGGAGTCAAGCTGCTGTTCTACTGTTTTGTCGCCTTTGCTTATTGTGAAGCGGCACAATCTCTCGGTATTGCGGTTCGCCACCGCCACGGATGCGCCGGTGCGTCGATGATCATCGAGCTGCTTGTCAATGCCTGTGCAGCTATTTTGACTCCGTCCCCTCGTTACAACTCACCAGCCTTACGACTTATGCTCTCTTCGACCCGGTACGGGTTTGATCTCAGTTTTGATACGGCGGGAGAGCATACTTCCCCCTTTTCTTCCTCGGCTTCGCTGACTAGCGCTGCCTGCTAGTCTCTGTCCGGGTGCTGAGCTTTCTGAGCGCTTCCTCCAGAAATCGCGAGTTCTTAGATGCTGTTCATCTTGTGATGCACAGAGCGCGTCTATTTCACCGTCGTATCAACCTCTTCCGCATATTTCTAGGTAGGACTGCTATTCGCCTATGCAGCGGCCTTTCGAATCAAGACTTGTTTTCAGCTGGATGTGGGTCTGTTTATGGTTTTATGCATTAATCATAGGTTTCTGTGCCTCACAGGATTCCCTCCCCTCTCACGAAAGCTTATTTTGGCTTCATATGGCACGTATTGAAGCCGCTGGCGGCGTGAACAACTCTGGAGATTATGCAGGTTTCCGATATAGTGAATTCAAAGATGACTCTTCAAAGCCGATTCAGAAGCGAAGCACTGGAAATTTTGAGAACGATTCAACCAAGTTGAATTCGTTCGGATTCCCTGCACTCGAGAGAACGATTCAGCAAACAATTCGATGGACGAGTTGGAGGCGGTTTGGCGGGTATCAAAGCGTCCAGGCGATTCGAATCACGTTTCAGATTCATTGCGAAGATTGCGAACGATTGGTTATTCCAAGCTACTCACTTTCGGAAAGGCTTATAAACAATAGGCTATGGGACCCTTCCTGTGACAGACACACCATGAGCCCCACTTCCCCGTTAAATCCGGCCAATATTGGTTAAATTATTTCGGATCCAAACCTCATGCGTGCTCACATAGCCTATGCAGGCGCCATACAAATTGCTAGTCTCGTCTCCTTCCTACTCTTCGGGATATTGACAAGTCAAATTTATACATATTTTACTCGCTTCCCGGCGGACTCTCGGGCAATCAAGTTCCTGGTGCGCATCTATAGGTGTTTACACATTCCAAGAACGACCTGACCTACTAATATGTTCAAGGTGGCCTTTCTGTGGTGTGTCACGATCTGTACATTCACCCACGACCTCCACTCAGGGAGTGGTTTGTATAGGATCAATGAAGCAGCGCATGCAGGCTGCATAGCCCACGCTCTTTATACCTACACTATCCTCGATTATGGACACCCGGAACTTCTCGGCGCTGCAACGCCCAACTCTCTGAATGCTAGCATGCTTATTGCCATCTTTGTTGTAGTCTGTGGTAAAGTGACTCTATTTTATCATTCTCCCCTTTGATTCAAATCGGCATATGTAGTTCAAGGATTTTTTCAGTTCAGGATTTACGCCCTGTACAAGAAACCGTACCTCCCTATCGTTAGCGGCGTGATGTCAATTGGAAGCTTGGCCGCTGGCCTTGTTCTCTTTATCCATACCATACCTGCCGCATCTCGAAAATTATCGCTCGAGAACGAGAACGATAAAGAATTCAAGGACTTCTTTACCCTATTTTGGGCTCTCACCACCACAAATGACTTGACGATTACAGCGGTGCTGCTGTACTTTTTCATCAAACAGCGCTCAGACGTTCACCACAGGTGAGCAATTGGAAACCTATGCTCTTCGTCTTACCGACACGTCTTCACGACCTCTAGAACGAAGGCCCTTGTTGATAAGTTGATTGCTGCGACAATAGGTGCGATCCTTCTCGTGTTCAAAGATCGCTCTATATCGTTTCATTCGCTGTAGAGACTGGCCTCTTGACATGGTTCAAATCCTCTACGATTCACAGTGACGGTTTTGTTCATTTTTCGAGTAGTGTGGTCGCAATGGCGTGCTTTGGCTCCGTAAGTACTCCCTTCCAAGGCTTTCCAGCAGCGAATTTGATCATATACTTTCAAAATTTCCTCTTAGTTCATCAAGAATTTTGCTGATTGTGGGTCTTCTCAAACCAATTCAATATTTCATGGCAAACATCCGCTTTACAAGTTAAATGGCTCGCCATTTGGGTCATACACCCACACTGTAAGTCTATGACGACTTTGCTGGTATTTCACATAATTCAACACTGGAGAACAGTGTACTCTATCTCCGTTGTTACCAGGTTGGTTTGTCGCTTTCCTGCATGATTGAGGAAGGGAATGTTCAGATGATTTGAAGCCTCAACTCCAGAATAACTCTCCGCGCTATGAGCGATGCCACCTTTGAGCTGTTCTCCACGCAGACCAATCGCATACGCTTCTTGGTAAGTGCGGATACCGCCAGCTTTCACGAACACACCGATGCTAAGATTTTTTTGAATAGAATGAGCCACCTTCCACGGATGGCGTTCAAATGACGGTATCGAGATTTGTTGTTTCGGATCCTGATGATCCAGAAGGCAGCACACAGACACGCAAAACTGCTCGAGAATTCGAAAACGCGTAAGCACTGGCACTCGATGCAAATGCTGTCCTCGCGAGGTGCTCGTACCCGGGCCCGCCCATGGACACAGCTATACAACTCTCGGAGTGTCCTCCGGGTCTTAAGTATCCACCATTACTAAAGACTATATAGTATGGCAGTTGAATTTAGGGTTGAACTCTAGCTTCTACCAATAAGCGAGAACAGGGCGTAGCTTCTGTGTATCCTCAAGTATGTACTTCTGTAATTCTTATTCAAAAGGCCCGTTTTCGCAACGAAATTGAATCTCAAGAATGAGAATGTTTCATGCGTTTCGAGGGTTGCCAAGTATTTTGTTCAGCAACGACGACATCGTAGCGGTATGAATACTAGGTCACCTCCGCTTCTTAGTCTCCACTGCCCGACGATGGTGATAAACATTGGATTCCCCAAACCCGGTCCACTCAGTGGTGATATTCTTTTGCTCCCAACCCGAGTTCTTGAAGAGGCGTTTTGCGGCGGGATGAATGTCCATCATACCGACCTCAACGAAATCAAGCCCACGAACAGACATTGCATGCTCGAGGACTTTGTCGACCAGCTGCCTGGCAATTCCACGACGGCGATATTTTCGGGCCACGGCAAGGCGACGCACTTCAGCGGTGTGCGTCTTTTTGTCGGGTAGGTATTCTGCTCCCAGCGAATGAACATAGGAGAATGAAGCAGACGAGAAGTGAACGCACCGAGGCCGATGAACCCCACGACCTCTTCTACCTGCGCAGCATCCTCGTTCTTTTTATCCGCATCGGCCTCCCGCACAGCGACGAAAAACGCTCCAGGCGCAGCATAATGCTGCGAGATATCACGCATATCCTTCGCCAGCGCCTTCTCGCAAAACTCTTTCATGGAATTGCTGACGAGATTCGCCAGCCAGATATAGACACCCGGTGCAAAAAACAACAGGAGTACACCAATCCAGCCAGCGATGGTATTCCACCGCGGCAGGTAGTAGAGGAGAGCGAATCCACAGCCGGAGAGAGCGTAGGATGTGATCATGACGATTCGGTAGAGGAATTGGTGTGCGGCGACTTGAGCGACGCTGCCTCCTACCAAACCGACGCCGTGGTCAGTCAAGATGTACAGTATAAGAGCCTGCTGGAGAATGGCTTACTCCCACCGGCGAAGGCATTGAACAGGAGAGCTTGCACCTGTGGTGCGTCGGACGCTTGGTATGAGCGGACTGAGATATTTTCCGTCGACATGGGGGAGAGCAGACGGTCAGGCACGTCAGTGAAACAAGCGACGCGCCCTCGTGATGATCGTCGTGATGCGGCCTTGTTGGCGCCTGACCCGTGACTGACGCGTCGATGGCGAATGTGCCGAATCCTGCCGAACACGTTGACTCCCACGATCGGGTGCGATCGGGTCTGATATCTGATATCAGATAATCTTCAGATAATCAACTGCATTCGGTACTCGGCAAGAGATTGCCGGACGGAACAAAACCCAGTACTGCTTTTCTCTCTTTGACTACCACCGCTCTTTTGCTCGTTTGTCTCATCCTCATCCTCTACAGCCCGCGCGCATAGCGTGGGCGCCCCAACAGAGTGACCATACCGTCCTCCCCGATCCCCCCTGCCACTCTGAACCGACTCGGAAGGAGTCGGGAGCGGCTCAAAGTTCATGCCCGTCCTCGTGTTTAGTGAGCGCGCCGCCAGGCACGGCGCTGGAAGACTCCAAAGACAATCTACCCGTTCGATGTACGCCCAACTACCACGACTACATATACGCTTCGCATCATCCACCAAGACCCCCTCACCCACCCGCCGAACCTTCGGGACAATCGCCACCATCTCCCTAGTCTCCGCAGTCTCCCTCGGCGCATACACCCTCGGATCGATCTACCCGCCCTCCACCCTCTCCCTTCTCTACCCCCGACCCGCACCTCCTCCCCCTCCTGACGCAAACTCCCCCGAATCCCTCGCCATCACCGCCGCGCTCGAAGCAGAGCTACAGGCCCTCCCTGCGCTGCGCGCGTTGCGGAATCAGCCAGACGCAAACGAATGGTACGAGACGCGTCCGTATACAGCAATTCCGGAAGAAGTGCGGGCTAACAAGCTCACCTCGGGCGCATTGCGCGGTCCGGGGAAGCTTGCATTATTCCCATTGGCGAGGGTGAAGAGGGACGAGACTGAGGCGATCATTTTTATTCATCTGGGACGGGCTTTGTGTGGTCACGATGGGATTATACATGGTGGGATGCTGGCTACGCTGCTGGATGAGGCGCTAGGTCGTACTGTGAGTCTGATTTCACCCTTAAGACAATTGCAGAATTCGCTCATATTAGACGGAAAGGCCGTGATGAATTTCCCAGACAAGGTTGGCGTGACCGCGACCTTGAACTTGAAATACAGGGCACCGACGAAAGCCGACCAGGTACGTTTCCTGTGCAATCTGATCTCACCTTGCTCATAATCTATTCGCAGTTTGTCGTCATGAAGACTAAACTTGTCGAGTTGAAAGGTCGCAAAGCTTTTGTTTCGGGCCACGTAGAGACCCTTGATGGCACAATACTAGTCGAAGCCGAGTGAGTTGCACTTCTTCGAATTTCCATGTCAAGTTCTACCTTCTGACGACTTCCTTTGCTTGATTTTCCAGCGCCTTGTTCATCCAACCCCGCTACGCCAAACTACTCAACAGTTCCGTTATTCGGAAAAGTATGGGCGAGCCAACGTCGCCTTCAGAACCGATTGTGGTTGGCGAGGGCAAAGGAGGTATAGATTCGGTCGTTCCGAAGTAAAGCTTGAATAATATGGCTCAGTCGGTGGGTTGGCCTGGTATAGATATGGTAATTTATTTTTCTGTAGACATAGAGGCAAGCATCTGTTTCGCGTAGATGATTTCTGAACCTCGGTATGTGTTTATGTTCTGCAAATGCAGCTGACTTGAATATGGCGCAATTGCGCATGTGGGGGTATGTATGTATGTACATTGGGAGTGTAATCTAAGGAATACAGTTTTCTGTAATATTGTAGTGAGCACAACGGATCCAAACGACAATTCAAACCTGAACTAACTCACCGGAATCCAACTCATCCAACTCACTTGAGCAAAGTCTTCTTTTTCTTCTTCGACAACGACTCGGGACCAACCTCCATCGCTTCCAAAAACGCGTCATATATCGCGATTCTGATCACATTTGCGGTCAACATAACTCCCCAACACAAAACAAAGTTCAACTCACATCTCGCGATGATCCTGCTTCCCATCCCTCTCCCTCTCCACAACCTCCCTCCCCGCCTCACTCAGCAAAAACTCATCCCTCAACGCCGTCATCGCCGGATTCCTACACCTCGCCGCGTTCCGATGCGACACATGCCTCTTCAACGCGTCCTCACGCGTGAAACGCAAGGGACACCCGGGACACGCGTGTTTCTTGCCGGGGCGGTGGGCGAGGGATTCGCGGTGGCGGCGCAGGTCGGCGGCGGAGCGGCATTTTTGGCGGCAGCCTGGAAGGCCGCAGTGGACTGTGCTGCCGTTGGCGCTGGAGTACGCGCCGGGTGGGAGGGATTGTTCTGTTGCTGGAGATGGGAGGCGCTTGTATGGAGAGGGTCTGCATGACTGCAAACGAATCATCACAGAGTGTACGAACAAGGGGCGAGAAAAATGCTTACTTTCGACGTTGATTTTTGATGCTTGCGGAAGTTGGGCGAAGACGGCGAAGATGGGGAAAGTTCTGTCGCGGAATGTCGAGACGATAGAGGAGAGGGATCTGGGGAGTCAAATCGGCCGGTCATTGCATCATGATTAGATCTCTCGGTCAATACCACTGCAGCGAACGTCAAGGCACTGAGACTCGAAGAGATTAACAGAACTTACAGTCGACGGTGTAATTTTTGCTATGACCGAAGTCAAAGCTTGGGCGACAACACCCGGGCAGATGCTGCGCATCGGCGTCCATATCTTCGCGGAGATTTCGGAAGGGTGTTTGTGGAGGGCAAACAGTTTGGTTGACAGAGGGTTCAAGTTCGCCCTGCCTCTCTTCGTTAGTAGCCCAGGTCTGAATCAGCTATTCAGCAACCTCCATTGAAACGATGGATTTTCTAGCTCACGTCAAACGGATCCAAAGGAACCGGTTGCCCAACATCAGCCTCCAGCCCGAGATCTTCCAGTATTTGCTGCGCGCGTAGCTCTTGCTCAGCAATGCAATCGAGCGCCCACAACTCGGTTTGGTGATCTCCCAAATGACAGTCAAGGGCCGTAGGAGGGAATTGAATTGGGGGTTCCATCTTGAAGCGACGAACCGCGTTCGACAGTACGTAGACTGACGCGACGGTGTATCCAGCGCACGACGGGCGAGAATTTGGAAAATGTCGAGGAAGTTGAAGGATCCCTGCGGGTAGCAGAGTTATCAGAAGTAGGCAGATACGCGTCGCTAATCCTCACAATGTCAATTGTAGTCTTTCGAGCCGTGTAGGTCTTTGAAGACGCGCGAGGAAAAAAATGAGAGAGGGGAAAGGGGCATCGTGGCTTCCCATCAATGTCACATGCGTTTGTGACTTGTTTGTGACCGCGGTGACCTCCACCTCAACTACCACGTCCCCCAAGAGGTCGTCTGCGCTTAGGTCCGCTGACCTACCCATTGAATTCGAATCATACTCTAACCTCAACGTTTGACTGCATTTTCCGAGTCCAATATCTTTGGAGCGACATTGAAAGTTTTGCATTGGACCGTATCGATTGTCCAGAGTCGAGACTCGATTTTGTTTATTTATCTGAATCAACAGAGTGCATCGAACGATTTTCACAAGCATGCAATATAGGAAAATATTCAGTACAATTTACCGCTACAATTCAGATGATTGTTCATCTCCCGCTGATTTTCTGGCAACAGCAACCATCCACTCTCCTCCCCGGTGCTCGATCGTTTCCCTCGTCAGAGCCTTCGGCTTGAGAATTCATTCGCTTCCATCATCCTCCCAATCACCTTCAGAGTTGTCAGATGTATCCGAGTCGCCATCATCGTCATCGGGAGTTATGAACTCCGACCAGAGGTCCACGACCGAGGGACAGGCTGCGCGGTAGTCTTCGTCGGTTACGAGGGAGGCAGTCCGCCGAACTTTGCGGTTCGTGATGACCAACTCCTTCAGTGCGCAATTGGATTTCGAAACGAAGCCCTTCAAAGACGCGATGGGGTCCGATCCCAGAAACGGTTCCGGGATTTCCATTTGGCGAAGATGAGGCGCTACGAAGGCAGTGAGAAGCCCTGTCACCATTTCCCGATATTCTTGCCCAATGATGAGAAAGGTCAAGCAAGGGAGGTGGATATGATAATCAGTGATGGTGTAGTGCTCGTATTCCTCCTGGCCGCCAAAACTCAGAACGCAAGAAACGAGATTGACCGTTTTCTGCAGGATAGGAAAGGAGAGGTCAGGCTCAATCTTGCGCAAGACCAAGGTTGTCAACTGTGCCCAAGGTAATTCCACGTTCAGAGAGCTGGGATTGGCGAGAACAACTTCACGAAGTCGGGGCATGTCGCAAGAAGCGAATGCAGCCGGACTTTCGTCATCCTCATCCAGAATGCTCAATTCCAAGCTTCGCAAAGTAGCCATTGGGAGAGAGATGTGAGCTACGGATCGAAAGTCATCAAGGACGAGCCTCAAGAATTCCAAGCGGCCGAAAGACGGAAGGATCAGAGAGAAAGTCTTTTGCACAAAATCATTGTGCCTCCTTGTTATCGCGGTAATGTCGATCGATAGAGGGCAGCAGCCAGACCTTCCCAGCCAGGCTTCGATGAGAGCTAGCCTGCCTTCGAAGTTTTGTAGGCGGGGCGGTTCAACTATTGCCAAGGCTTTCCAAAGCGATGGAGTGCTGAGAGCTACTTCTCGCCACTTCCGACAAACGTGAGTAAGCCGGATGGGCAAGACAGCATCGTGGTCAGTGCGGGAATCGTCTATGTCCGGTAATTTCGGGTAGTTGGGGAGGAAGTGAAGGAAGATTTCGGCCGTGATTTCGTTGGGAAGGGTGAGGATGGGGTAGATGTAGGAATCGAGCCGCTGTTGAGCTGTTGCTTGCTCAGCTCGTAAAGCGGCCAGAAGAGACTCGAGCTCGAGAATCTGTGACCGTATCTCGACGATGCGAGCTCGATCGGTAGCTGGAGTAGTGAGCATCGTCACCGCGAATTTGTTTCGCAATATTTCAAAATCAAGTTTCCCGAGTCGAGTTTTGCACCTGGCGGCAGGGGTCAGATTTCTGGCTCCTTCCAAAAAATCACTGATGGTACCTCCACAGCTCAACGAAGGAGACACGTCGCTCGACGATTTGCCACTGATGAAAGTTCGCGAAGAAGAGTCTGGTCACAGCGTGACGATCAAAGATCGCATCCCAATCCGGCTATTCTGGTATAAGTATATGTTGTATCATACTATGATACAACTTGTAGATCGCGAGTTCCTGGATGTATCAAATCTCATATATGATTCTGGGCCGGATCCTTCTTCGATCCTTCCCGGCTGCACGCAATTGTCTTCCGTATTTTGTGGTAGATTATGAGCCTCGCTACTATATGTTGCAATTTTTATCAAGTTCGGGTCCAAGCGCAAGGTTATTTGCGCTGTTTCAATTTTGCGGCTTTCGCCTCGAGCGATATAAGCGTTGCCCCCCTCGACGAGTATATGCCAAAAGGATGGGAGTGGGACTCGGCTATTTAAGCGAGTCCCACTGTTGATGTCTTTTGCATCACAAGCAATCAACGCTGGATCAACGCATCAACATTGCATCAATCTTCGGCATTGAGAGCCGAAACGTGTATTTAATGTGTTTAATCACTTTCTGGGTGTATTTCTAAGCTGAAAAAATTCTGGTGGGAACGCAGTTCCCCCCAGACCCCCCTCCTTGAGCCTGACGGCGTATCTCTGGTGATTTACTCAGTATCTCGAGTTTTTCCGCTGTTTATTCTTAAAATTTAATTCATGTAGCGCGGGGGAGACCCCCGCGGACCCCCCTTGACGCTCGCCGCTAGGCCCACTGCGTGGTGCTGTCGCTCGCCGCTGGGCCCACTGCGTGGTGCTACCGCTCGCCGCGGAGGCCCACTGCGTGGGGCCAGGAATATTTTAAAGGGTCGGGGCGTGTTTATTCTCCTAATTACGTGCCATTGATCTAAATCATTTCTTCTGATGTGCCGGAAAGCCGAGTCCCACTATCAGACCTTAAATCTCCCTTTCCGAGCATCCGAGTCCCACTATCAGCCTTTATCCGGGGTTTACCCGAGTCCCACTCCCATCCTTTTGGCCATTCCTCCCCCTCGACTCAAATTCGACCAAGCTGAAATGTGAGTGTTACGGTTACCGCCGGGTAACGTTTGATTGCCGATCTATCAACGAAGTGATGACTCCCACCCAGTGTCCGCTTGCTATTCAAGTTTCTCTTGTCTTTCTCTTGTCCCGACGCCCTCACCTCGCCGCTCGCTAACAAACTCACGCTCGCTAGCCCTAATGCTCTCCTTGCTTTCCCTCCTCCTCCTCCCCACCGCCGCTCTCGCCGCCCACAAAACCTCGCCCGCAAAGCGTCACAGCGCCATCTCCGCCAACACCCGCAACCTCTCCAGCCCCGGCGCCCTCCTCCCACGCGGCGGCGGCTCCAGATTCACTAATTACTATGCGGGCGACAGTATGTGCGTACCCTTTTTCGCGCATTTGTCTCTCCAGAATACACACTCATTCGATACTCCTGTATGTAACGTAGGGGAGCGTGCGGTGCTTGGCATCAAGACTCGGAATTCGTGCGTAATTTTATTGCGGCTTCAAACTTGAGTAAGTTCTAAACGGAAGAGAACAGGTGGTAGCAATGCCGAAGATTCAGTGGGATGGCGGCTCGCACTGCAACAAGCAGGTCTACATCACCTACAATGGCATGTCTGCTGTCGCCACCGTCGTAGACGAGGTATGTCCCGCCGCTGGATAGTCAGATTGCGGAAACGCGCTAATAAAGCTTAACAGTGCGAAGGATGCCCGTGGGGCGCGCTCGACTTTTCGCAGAGTCTTTTCGGTCATTTCGTAGGCGGCGAGCAGAACAACTACGAGGTCGGCCAATTTTACGGTCCGTCTTCTCCCTTCCCTTTCCCCCGTTCTTCCTTGACGCCTCACCCCCAGGCTCGTACGTCTTCGGCACCGGTCCCGGGTAACAACAACAACAACAATAACAATGATAACAAAAACAACAACGACAAGGACAACGATGACGACGACGACAAAAAGACCACCACCACCACGACGCACAAAAACCACGTCCACCACTTCGACACACACGACCACCTCCTCCACGCACACCACCACCTCGCGCTCGTCGACCCGTCTGAGCTCCTCGGCGCGCCCCACGTCGTCCTCCGCCGCGCCGAGTGCGAGCGCGAGCGCGAATACCCCCGCGGGGCCGCAGAATTTGCGGGACTTTAGTCAGGTAGTGATGAACCTGGTGGGCGTCGTGGTGAGGGGACCAGAGGCGGCTTGAGTGCGCTTGAGTCCTGTCGTGTGCGCCATTCCTTTGTGTCGTCCTCGTTCTTGCTTTGTGTTGCTGCTGCCTACCTATCTACCTCCTTCTCTGGGTCTGTGTTATACCGTTTGGTTGTTTATACCTCCTCCTGTTTCGCTCGTTGGCTTGAAGCGCTTTGAGAATGAATTGGGATTCGGAAATTGCCTGGAAAGAAAATGCTTGAGATGTCTATAATCTAAGTATACTACAAAATCTACTATATACCTCGTACTAAGATACGCGCACCGTTTCCGCTCTAATCAATTCTACGGCTTAAACTCGCCAACCACCTCCTCCTCCCTCCTCTTCCCCTCCACTGTCCCCCGCATCTCAATCCTCCCTCCTCCCTGCCCATCACCCACCCACCTCAAGGGCCCCCTCACCCACCCCTCCTCCTTGATCCTCCCCTTCACCACCTTCGCGATCTCGGAATCGAAGCTCGGCGGCATCCCGTACTCCCACTCGAGCTCGCCGCCGTACTTTTTCGGCAGGTCGGCGGGGCGCATGAAGCGCGTGAGGGTGGGCTGCACGTCGGCTGCGGCGAGGACGAAGATTTTGGACGTCGTGACGGGGTCGAACCAGCGCTTGATCCAGCCCCACACCGTCGGGAAGAAGGACGGCGCGCCGATGAGCTGTTGGCGTGATAAGTAAAAAGATCATAAATAAGAAAGGAAGAAAAAGGAGACGCACGAAAACTCGATCGAGCGTCTCGGGATGATACGTCGACGCAAGCGTGCTCGCCGCCTGCATATGGTTTTTCAAGTTCCAGTACCCCATCAACCCGAGCCCGCTCACGTCCACGATGTGCGACGTTGCGGTGGACGGGGATTTCGGGGTGTGGGCGCCCCGGGACGGCGTTGCAGAGCGGGAGGACGAACTCAGCCATGTTTTCGTAGAGGGCGCAGAGCATGCGGAGTTTGGGGGGGATGGGGTCCGAGGCGGCGGGGGTGGGCGGGGCGGAGGAGTGCGCGATTTTGGAGGAGCGGTCGAAGGCGGCGAGGTTTGTTTTTGATGTTGGCGATTTCGTAGACGTAGACGGGGTGCCCGGAGAGGTCGCGGCGGCCGGTCCATTGGTGGTACTAGGAATAAAGAAAAGAGGTGTTATTCATGAATGAATGAGAGAGAGAAGATAGCATCAGGTAAAATTGAATTGATTCTTTTGGGTGGCTTTGTTCGTAGACCAAAGGACCAGGCGTACTGGAATTTGGTCCGCCGCGCTTCCTTTTTGCCAGATTCGCTGTCCACACCCCCTTCGCGTTCGCTTCAGTGAATCTGCGGCAAGCGGCCCGGTACAACTCCCCCCACTGGATTTACCAGACACGGATATCCATTCATAGACCACCATACAGACCCATGAGCGGCGCATTTTGTTTTGGAAAATTTCGATCGTCGCCGATACTTTGGCACTGAAACGGATACGGACGGACTTACAACTTTGAGTGCCTCCTCGAAAGCTTCAACGTCGCATGTATCGTACAGCTCGTCGAGCTTGTTAACCTGTCTCCACGTCTCGGTGTCTTTCAGCTGCTTCAGCGCCCCGCCGACATCAAACTTGCGTGCGCGCAAAAATCGGCTGATCGAGTGGGTCAGTTTGTCTCTATCCTTGCTCCATCCCTCAAGACATCGCACGTACAGCAAATCAGGGTCGCTGAGAGTCGTCGGACGCGTTTTACTTGGGTCGTACACGCCATCCGTCTCGCACGTTTTCTTGAATTCTGTGAATTTTGCCTCTTGGTCAGCAGAGAGATGGCCGTATTGGCCTTCTAGTGGGTCGGCGGTGTGGGCGTCGTTGGGCTGGTCGGCGGCGGAGGTCATGGTGGAGGGCAAGGACGCGATTTGTGGGACGGAGGCGGCATTATCAGACGATAAAACGGATGATTAAAAATCTCACCACTCGGAGCGTTCGGAGCGGGTTGCATGTTGATGACGTGAAATCGCCCACGCGACGGCCTCAAACTCAGGTTAAATCGGAACCTCCAAACCTCCCTCCCCGGGCCTTTCATCCAACACCCCTGCTGCTTCAGGTTCTTTAGCGCCGTTCTCTATTGCATACATACACCGTCTTCCAACTGAATTTAGCATCCGGTGACCACTTTGAGCTTCAAGGCTCTTGAAAATTTGAAATCGGCAGCAGCGGACAGAAATTTTTGTCATGTTCAACCGAGTTCAATACTGGGTTGAGCTCGCTCGTCTGGACCGTGGACTCGGACTTGAATATCCTGACGGCGCAAATACCGCTGTTCATCACCATCATGATCATCGCGACGTCGGCGGCCCGGTCCAAGTTTTCCCAAACTCTCACTCGGCTGGCGTTGCTGGCACATCCAACTCGCAATGGCTGAGGAAACAGCACCTCTCCTTACAGCTCAACCCCATGTCGACTATGGAAACAACTCTCGCGACGCCGAGTCAGCCGCAGAATCTCTCAAGTCGAAGGCTTCATTGCCCGCGATTGTGCGTTGGACGCTTACTTTTCATTACTGAGATGGCATTGATTCCGTTTGCAGGTAATCCCGATGGCATTTGGCATATTTATCGTCGCCATAGACCAAACTATTGTGGTTTCATGTAAGTAAATCGTCCACTGCGATGCATTGTACAGGCGTTGACCGATTTCAGCTTTCGCGGCAATTGGAAGCGAGCTCAATCAACTTCAAAATACAAGTTGGATCGCGACGGCGTATATGATGACCTTGACTAGTTTCCAGTGCGTCTTTTTAAATTGATCTACTTCCTAAATTAATCTCCTACAGACCGCTGTATGGGAAAATGAGGTAAGTTGAACTTCGAAATAAATCGCTTCAACAAATTCACCGGCATCTCAGCGATATCTTCGGACGCAAGCCGTGTCTCTTATTTGCTTATGCCGTCTTTGGATTAGGCTGTTTCCTTTGTGGGTGTGCCAGGACCTTGCCAGAGCTCATCGCTGCGCGCGCCATTGCTGGCGTCGGTGGAGGCGGTATGACTACGTGAGTTGAATTTCTCTTTATCTAGATAACAAACCAGCTCAGCTCTTCTCTGCAGCGTCGTGAGCATTATCATGTCCGACATTGTACCCCTCCGTTCGCGAGGAACATGGCAAGGCATCATCAACGTCATCTTCGCGGTCGGTTCGGCGTCTGGTGCCCCTCTCGGTGGGATTTTAGTAGACACAGTCGGCTGGCGCTGGGGCTTCCTCATCCAAGTCCCCGCCCTCATCCTCGCCTTCGCCTCCGTAACTTCTTCCCTCCACCTGCCCCCAACCTCCTCTAGCACCTCCCACTCCTCCTCCTCCACCCTCAAAACCAAACTCGCACGCGTCGACTTCCCCGGCGCGCTCTCCCTCGTCCTCACCGTATTCTTCCTCCTTTTCACCCTCGACCGCGGCGGCAACATTGCATGGAACGACACCTACACACTCCTCACCCTCGGGCTATTCCTCCTCTTCTTCACGGTCTTCCTCCTCGTCGAGCTCACCTACGCAGCGGAACCCTTCGCCCCGAAACGCATCATCGCACACAGATCGCTGATTTTTGCGTATCTGGCTAATGCGTTTGGGTTCATGTCCTCGTTTAGCATGGTATTCCACGTATCGCTATTTTATCAGGCGGTTTTGAGGGCCCCGCCGTCTGAGGCGGGATTGTGGCTTCTTCCGACCGTGTTTTCTGGCGTTCTAGGAAGTCTGGCGGGTGGTTTGTGGATCCAGGCGACGGGCAAGTATTATTGGGCGACAGTGTTGTCGTATGGTGCGCTGTTCTTGGGCAACATTTTGACGGTACTCGAGGCGGGAGTGCTCCAGACATCGGCCATTGGCGTCGCCGCAGGTGCATTTTTTTCTTTTGTTACGGGATTATTTGAACCGCTCATGAAACGATATTAGCTACGTTTGTGTACTCCATTGGAAACGGTATGTATATCCATCGACTCACCGTCGTGAAATGCACTTCACACTTCCGCAGGTGGAGGAGTCACAACTAGTTTAATCGCACTCATTGCGAATGCCGGGCCAGCAGATCAAGCAATGGCAACCGCAGGTCTGATTCAATCTCTGGATTCCTCGTTAAAACCTCTGATCCTGAGCCTCAAATAACCAGTCTCCTACCTCTTCCGCTCCCTGGGCTCCGTCGTCGGCGTTTCCCTAGGCAGCACAGTCCTCCAACTTTCCCTTCGCAGCGCGCTACACAAAAGTCTACCCCCAGATGTTGACATTGACGATGTGCGTTTGAAGTTCTTCCCTTGCTTACCTGAGAATCTATTCATTTACTCACCACATGGCTGCTGTAGATAATCGCCCGCGTCCGTTCCTCCCTCTCTGCCATAGACGAATTAGAGCCCGCCACAGCCGCCATAGTGCGCATGGGGTACGAAGGCGCCGTGCAGAATGCGATGTGGTCTTCGACGGCGGCGGCGGGGTGTGCGTTTGTGTGCGGGATTTTCATTAAGGAGAAGGTTATTCATGTTGGTAGCGGTGAGCAGTCCACGGAAGGGGTTGAGGTGGAGCAGGAGGAGGAAAATGGGACAGGTAGCGGCCGGACGGATTAATATTGATATTGGCCCAAGGTTTATTTTTTTATCTATGAAATTAGATGTGTGCCGACGTTGAGGGTTAATTCTGGGGATTTGAGCGAATTTTCGAAAAGTAAGGTAAAAAGTCTGGGAAACACGGCGACAGTGTTACGTCATCCAGCTTCCAGGTTTTCCCGAACCACTCGTGTCGAATTTGTACGGGCTGCGAATCGCTGCTCTCAAGGAACGCAATCCAAACGTACTAGTAGGTTGGTTGGGTCATACGCTGGCACCACGTAAGCTGACAACTTACTTGCATTTGCAGCGAAGGTTTTGCTGCAATTTGTCAGGTTACCGCCATGCTGAGCAGTCTGGCCGCCGATCGAGCTCGCATCGTCGAGATACGGTCACAGATTTCCGAGCTCGAGTCTCTCTTAGCTGCCTTACGAGATGAGCAAGCAACAGCTCAACAGCGGCTCGATTCCTACATATACCCCATCCTCACCCTTCCCGACGAAATCACGGCCGAAATCTTCCTTCAGTTCCTTCCAAACTATCCGAAATTGCCGGACATTGACCATTCTCGCAGCCATGATGCTGTCTTGCCCATCCGGCTCACTCACGTTTGTCGGGAGTGGCGAGAAGTGGCCATCACTACTCCATCGCTTTGGAAAGGCTTGGCAATAGTTGAACCGCGCCTTCTACGAAAGTTCGAAGGCAGGCTAGCTCTCATCGAAATCTGGCTGGGAAGGTCTGGCTGCTGCCCTCTATCGATCGACATCATGATGATAACTGGGCGGCGCAATGATTTTGTGCAAAAGACTTTCTCTGTGATCCTTCCGACTCTCGCCCGCTTAGAGCGCCTGAGGCTCGTCCTTTATCACTTTCAATCCGTTCCCCACATCTCTCTCCCAATGCCTTCTCTGCGAACCTTGGAATTGGGCACTCTCGAGGGTGACGAAGGTCCAGCTGCATTTGCTTCTTGCGACATGCCCCGACTTCGCGAAGTTGTTCTGAACAATCCCAGCTCTCTGAATGTGGATCTACCTTGGGCGCAGCTGACATCGTTGTCATTGGGCTGCATAGAGCCTGACCTCTGCCTTCCTATCCTGCAGAAAACCCTCAATCTCGTTTCTTGCGTCTTGAGTTTTGGCAGTCTGAGCTACGAGCAATACACGATCACTGATCATAATATCAAACTCCCTTGCTTGACCTTGCTCATCATTCGACGAGAGTATCGGGAAACGGTGACAGGGATTCTCACTGCCTTGCTAGTCCCTCAACTTCGCCGCATGGAAATTCCGGAACCGTTCCTGGGATCGAACCCCATTGCGTCTTTGAAGGGCTTCATTTCGGAATCCAATTGCGCACTGAAGGAATTGGTCATCACGAACCGCAAAGCTCGGCGGACTGGCGGCGCCGTAACTGTCGAAGACTACCGCGCAGCCTGTCCCTCGGTCGTGGACTTCTCGTCGGAGTTCATATCTCACGATGACGATGATGGCGACTCGGATACATCTGACAACTCTGAAGATGATTGGGAGGATGATGGAAGCGAATAATTTGGCACATCGAGTTCTTTACTAATTGCTGCAATTCTGCTGGCCTCAGAAGATGTAGTTCATAATGTCGTATAGCTCAAGTTGAGCTGAAGGCTCTGACGAGGGAGAGTACGAGGGATATGTTCTTCGTTAAATATTGGTACCGAACAATAAGCCTCCACCGCAATTTGGACTCTGCACAGTGAACCTTTTTGTAAATTTGTGTTCGCTGGAAGCCACTGGCACTGGCAGGACTCGCGGCATCGCCGGTAGCAATCATAGCGAGCCAAGATTTGAAAATACTTATGATTAGGACAATCCCGTTCATTGTTCAATTTCAAGGTCAAAAAATAATCTTGAAGCCAGTCTCAACACGCTTTCAACCTTTCAAAACTGGCCTTCACTTTGGAGGCATGTAACGACAATGCCCATCAGGAAATACAAAGCCCGATTTTGGGCAATTTTTGGCCCGATCAGGACAGCGTGACATCGTTACCGTGACGTTTCTTGTTTTGACCAAGTCGCTAAGTCTTTTCATTGCGTTCTTTGCTCCAGCGATATCCAAGAGGTAAATACGCCTTAACAGAAACCATCTCCCTTCGAATTCTGACGGTCAACAGTTCTGCTACTAAGTACCGTGGTCCTGCGTCGACACTGGGCCGACTCCGACTCACATGCTCATCACTCTTGCCACCGACCGAGCTCGTGTCGCTGAAATACAGACTCAATTATTTGCGCTCGGAGAAACAGAGGCGCTGACTCCCATCGAGTTGGAAGATGAGCAAGCAACAGCACAGAAAAGGCTCGACTCGTACAAGTACCCTATCCTTACGTTGCCAAACGAAATCACGTCCGAAATCTTCCTCCAGTTCCTTCCGCAGTATCCAGAACTCCCGATCCTGGATAATGCCATTGGACCTACTCACAGCTATCCCAACTACCATTCGCCTGTCCGTCTCACCCATATTTGTCGTAAATGGCGAGCAGTAGCGATCGCCACTCCTGCTCTCTGGAAAGGTTTATTTGTGTCAGATACACACATCAAACCGAAGTTTGTAGGAAGGGCAGCTCTCATTGATATGTGGCTGAGCCGGTCGGGCTCGTGTCCGCTCTCTATCTCGGTCTTTGGACTCACCGGCGGGCCGCCTGATCACCTACAGAAGATTTGGTCCGCCATCCTTCCTTATCGCACTCGGTGGCACGACATCAACTTCGTCCTTCATTTCAAACCCGGATCCCTCCCTACACTCGTTTCGCCAATGCCTGCGCTTCGATCCCTGCACTTGATGCTCGTCTCGGACTCACATAGCCCAACCGCTTTTGCTTCGTGCGAGATGCCACAACTGCGTGAAGCTGTTCTCATTAGCAACTCCACTTTGCTAAACGTTGAGCTGAGCTTACCATGGGCACAGTTGACGTCGTTGTCCTTGCTCTATGTTACGCCAGGGATAACCTTTGGCATTTTGAAGAAGACGCCCCTCCTTGTTTCATGCACCCTGGGTTTTCTCAGGCTGGAAGGACCTCTACAGTACTCTGGACCCGACCTCGGTCTTCCTTCGTTGACATCGCTGGTCTTCCAGAGGGACCATGTGGATGATGTGGCTGGGATTCTGAACAGCTTCGTTGTCCCTGCTCTTCATCGGCTTGAAATCCCGGAGCCGTGTCTCGGGTCCAGCCCCGTTGAATCGCTAAAGCAATTTATATCCAAGTCGGGCTCTACGCTTCGGGAGCTGATCATCACGTGTCGAGAGGGTCCCCTGCATTCCTCAAGGATAACGGACGAGCGCTATCGGACAGCCTGTCCATCAGTCCAGCATTTTTCTTCGGATTTTCTACCTGACGATCAAGGAGACTCATCTGGCACGCTGTGCCGCACGCAAGAGACTCAAAGCAACGAGTCCGACGCAGAGGACTTGGAACAAGAAGCAGAGTCTGACACAGAGGACACGGAGGAAGAACAGTCTGATTCAGACGGCTCCGACAACGAACACGGAAACTATGGGAGCGAACAGGAACTTGAATAGGTTCGTTATTGAATCGACTTGGTGTGTACCGGTATTCTGCGCTCCTCTTCTCCTCTGATTTGCGATGAACTACAGCAATATTTGTGGTGCGGAGCTGCCGATATCCGCCAAATTGAACATCGAATGTTGATCGACGAATACGCTGAATGAATGCTTCATGCTCGTCGCGAGAGTACCTTATAATTGGTGCATTGCGCTTCACATGTAGCGGGGCCGTCCGACAATATATATCATACGTCCTCCTGCTGCCGTATATCGCCGAGAAGAGCTACACTTTACCGTGAAGTTTTGGGTCAGCCCAAGTGGGTAGGTCGTTATATACATCGATGGGTTGAACTGAGATAGACTTGGCTTATAATGAACTTGAACAATACAATGTTCAACATACTCTTACAATCGGCACACTTGTCGTGTGACGAAGACTTCGACAATAATCTAGGAGTTCCTGCCCAACCACTGCTTTCAATGTTTCATAATATCGTATTAGCAATGCTGAGCAATCTCGTATAATAATCCGCTTCTTTTCAACTTCTCTACAACTGATCGACAGATGTAGGACAGATAAAAGCCGCGTAAGTATCGTCGCTTACTCTTCAACTTCAACTCCCATGACAGTCATTGGAAAAACCCTCCTCACGGTCGTCGCGCTCGTCACCAGCATTGGCTGCTATATAGCCGACTGGAACGTCACCCATATACACAACCCTATGTGGCCAGGACACGCGAAATTTCACAACGGTACGAATGTCACGACTCGGAGCTCCACGTAGTTTGATGAGTGATATCAGGACAAACCATGTCCATGGGCCTTTTCTTGGGCATAACGATGCTTTGGTACCTCTTTGCGCCCCCGACCATAGGCAACGCCAAGAAATTCGCCGGCGATCGCGAAAATGCTCAGATTTGGCGCGGAGTACAACGGGACGCCGCGCTCGCGAATTTACGTACTGTCGGCGTGCTAGGCGCTTTGTACTGGGATACGCAGGCGAGCGCGTATCTTTATCCAGGTAGCAAGCCTTGGGATTATATCCCTGGTGTGGTTGAGGAGCAGAGTTATTGGATCCAGGCTTGGCTTGAGGCTGGAGTCTTGAGCGTGCTTGCCGTGGGGTGGTCGATGGAGAGGAGCGAGATTCTTAGACTATCCAAGTAAGTAGGGAAATTTTCGAATACGGACAGTTCGTTCAGTCATTGGAGAACAAATTCATATCATGAGACACTTGGCATAGCGATGCAAAGTCCAGTTGAAAAGCCAGTGCTGTCTTCTGTATGCGACATCGCGCAGTAACTTTGTAGCATACTGGCTAGTGAAGCGTTAGCACGGAATCGGGAAAAGCAGTACGCAAGAAAAACCTACATTTCCCCAGTATAATCACTCTTCGTCAACTTCGTCTTCCGACTCGTAGTCCGCTGAATCAGTCTCAGGGGCGTCATCCTCAGATTCCTCTTCCGACTCGTAGTCCTCTGAATCAGTTTCAGCGGCGTCGTCCTCAAACTCGAAAGAAAATTCGACGAAGTTAGGGAACGCCCTTCGAAACGATGCTTCCGATCTCATTTTAGAGCTTTGGTTCGTGCGGCAGGTGATGGTTATATGTCGCAAATTGGATGCTGAGGTCGATATAAACGAACGCAGAGTTTTGAATGGTTTCGGCTCTAAAAAGAATTCCGAAATTTTGAGACGCACGAGAGCGGGAACTCGAAAAAGGTCGAGAAGACCTGGATGGTGCAGCACCACTGGCAGGTAACGACCTGAATGAAACAAGACAAGGGACTCTAAGCACGGGAGGTGGACAATAAACCCGGATTCATGGTCATCCCCACGGAGCCACAGGTCGCAATGGACAAGCCGTGGAGTTTTCTGCAAGATATCAAAGGATTCACTCCCTCCAAAACGCAATGACAGGGAGGTCAACTGCGCCCATGGTAAATCTACAGTGAGAGTGGAGTCGTCGATGAGTACGGCGGTGCGTAGCATTGGCATGTCACACGAAGTGAATGCGTCCGGGCTTGGAGAACCGAGTGACAGTTCAAGAGACTGAAGCAGAGGCATCGAGCCACCGATTCCAGCAAAAGGTTCGTCGTCGACATAGATTTTGGCATGCTCCCAGCGGGCATGAGTGGAAAGAACATTGGATAGAGTATTGGAGTTCCATAGAGAACGATACCATGTGGAATCAATCTCAATGGACAACGGACAATGGCCGGATCTCCCGAGTAAATCTTCCAGGAGTATATCCCATCCGTTGCATCTGCTCGAGTCGAGCAGTCGGGTTTTGTACAGATTGAATGCAATTGCTTTCCAAAGCACCCGACTCGAGAGCGCGACAGCGCGCCATTGGCGGCAGATGTGGGTAAGAGATAGAGGAGAATGTGGACCATATAGTGGAGCGGGTTCAGGATACGGCGGAAGGAAATTCAGGAAGATTTCCGTCAAAATTTCGTTGGGTATCGTCAAGATGGGGTACTTGTAGGAGTCAAGCCTCAGCCTGACTTCAAATCGCTCACTTCGCAAAGAGACGAGAAGCATCCGTTGAGCTTCAGTTAGCTCGTTCTGCAGAGAGCGCTTCAGATGAAAGATTTCTCCCTGTATTGAGGCCAGAAGAGCGCGGTCTGCTTCGAGCTGGGGAGCATTGTGCGTAGCCGCTGTGATTCGTAGCCTCCCGGGACGTCCCTCTTGATTTCTTTTGGGTTCAGTAAGTAGCAAGCTGGGTCTTGACTCAATGCCACGCAGTGACGCCAGCTGGCGCTACTCACGGCGCTTGAGTGAAAATGGGGTCTGGACCGTTTGCCACTGGCACATTGACACCCAATTGAAACCATGATCAGCGGGTACTCCGAGAAATTTTCCGCAAAGATGAAGTTCACCTTGAACGTTCGTAGTGTTGCAGCCCGACGATTCCTTGACAAATCTAAGTCAAGGTTCCAATTTGATGGCAATCGGGACGTAGGAGCCGGGCCAACCCGGCCATCACAGTAACACCAGCAAAACTCACACTCCTTTGCCTTTTCCTGAACTACAGCGATGTCTTCCCGTCCTAAGTACAACAAACCCTAGTATGCCACCTTGTTCACTACACGCATTCCCTTCAGGAATTCTATGAGCCCGGCTTCGCGGCCGATCACCGCCTTGGGAGGCTGGTCTCTTGCCCCGAATCCCGATTTACGATGCATGAGACTCTAGTGAAACTCTCTGACATCTGTACCATGAAGCCCGACCCTTATGCTCAGGTTCTCATCGAATCGAAATTCTGAGTCCTTCCTTCGATTGGTCTTGACTGAATCCCAGCATCGGTTATAACCAGGCGTACGACTAAAGTTACGATAAGTAGATACTCTTCAAACTGTAACACCAAAATATCAGTCCTGGTAGGGCTGCTTTCGAGGTTGGTTAATTGGGTTTCTTAAGCCTTCAACATCCGCTCAATTCTGTTCCGCTCAAGGCTGATATCATTCGTCACGTCGTTTGGTATCGTATTGTGGTGCATTGATCGTTTTGTCGGCATTCTGCTATAAGGATTGTCCAATTCTTGAGCTTGCCCGCTGGCGCTCCGCCTTCGCCGTGTGTCTACTTCCACTTGTAGCTGGGCCCGAACGTATTCATATCATAAAGGACAGACTCTCTCTTCTTCAACTCCCAGTCCCCGCTTACAAGTGCTGGCTGGGGCGCAATTCTCCAACCCGTACTTCCAGGTGAGCTGTTCCTCGCTTGGCAATTTCTCACATCTCCTGACTGAGCGCGCCTCCAGACGGTGGCTCGGCGGGGCGGGGCGGCGGTGCCTATTGGGTAGTCGCTCGCTGGTACCTCAGCGGCGGCCAGACCTTCCACACCACGCTCCAGCAAGTCAATGTCGGTCCAATCGCTCAAGGGTGGCTCTCCGTTTCAGGACACACCGGGACCACCTACAATTACAACTTGCAGTTTCACAACTTTGGCGACAGTACGAGCCTGAATACCCATGGCATCCGCGAGCTCGGCTTCACCACGAGGTCATCGAGGTGTATGGCGTGCAGTCGGTGGCCACCCATCCCGCGAGCTCGATCCAGGTTACGGGTATCGATATGAATTATATCAGCGGAGGCAAACCTGCTGTGCATCGGGTAGGCACCGACGTTCGACGCGCCGGACCCAGTACGTGCTGTTCAATTTTGTCTTTTGGAGTGCTGAGTTGATGTTTGGCCAGGTCAAGATTACGGTAAACGCAGAGTTGCTGCGTGGGCACGACCCGGTAAAACGGTCTTCGCTTTCTGAGCGCTTGGTAGCGGTGTCAGCTTGAATATTTCCGTATGGTACACTGTTAGCCACCATTCCTTTCTAATGTCATTGCTTTGTTTGTAACCAGAGGGAAGTAAGAACAATATCATTGCGGATCGACGTAATGCGGACGACAACAACGAAAGCAAAGAGAGCCAGCCGATAGGCATGCACGATCCTGTTCGCGAACGACAATACGAGCGACCACTCCTGACGCTTGCCGACCTGCCTCAGGGACGTGCTCAAAAGACTCTCCAGATACTCGCACGCCTCAGCAATTCGCAGCGAAAGCTCCGCGATCTAGAAGCGTTGTATCATCAGCAGAGAGAATTAACACGACTGAACGATCCGCCTCACATTTTCAGTCTTGAAAGCCTGAAAGTGATCGCCCGGTATATCCAGTACCTTGACGTTACAATGCGCTAGCGTCTGCCACCCAGCCACGCAGGATTGCGGATCGCTTCGGTCTGCGAGCCATTGCGGGACGTCGATATCGGGTACGGAACATTGGAAGCCATCGCGGGAGCGAAGCAAAACGAGTGGTGGGCACAAACTCGCCGTTGCGTGGGGAACGTACTGCCCCAGAATACGTGCGTTCATAGCGAATTGCCTTTGAATATGGGCACGAAGCTCCGATGGAAAGGCAGAAGCGACGGCGACGTCAAGTAGGGCATCAGAGAGGGGGATATGATTCCTTGGGCTGGGGGAGTCAATGAGTAGTATGCCCTTCACTTGGATACCGCGCTGGGTGAGCTGAAGAGCAGCTTCGTACGCTACTACACCTCCGAATGACCAGCCTAGATGCAGTCCATTAGCAAGATGACAAAGAGCAGGCGAACACTTTTTACATACCACCGAGCAGCAGCGGACCTGAACTGGCGACGCCGAGAACGCACTCCACATATGCTGCCGCCATGTCCACCAAACCATCCCAAGGCTGCCCAGTGGCGAAGCGAGGGTTGTGGATTCCCCATAACGCGCGATCCAGGAAAGCAAGCCGATCGTAGTAGTCGACCAATCCACTTCCATCGTGTATCAGAAAGAGCGGCAGTCGTCCACCGGTCTTCTCCGTTTGGATAGGAACGGGAACGGTGTCCAGTCGAAGGGCGGCTGTAAGGCGACGAAGACGCTCATTGTATGGTGCAGAAGTGGCGGCGGGGTGCGAGAGAGGAGTAATCGGTGACATCAATTTTGCTGCATTAGTAACAAGAGCAGGTTTCACCGCGCAGACAGCGCGTGAGACATACGCTTGGATAGCGCGGGGAGTTGGGCAGCTCGATAAAATGCTGGTAGATATTTCAAGCCCAGACTCGTTTTTGATCGCGTAGACGAACTCGATTGCACTCATCGAGTCCAAGCCCAGGGCACTGAGATCCGTATCGACATGAATGTTATCGACGTGAACCTCCAGAATCGTGGAGAGGATACGGATGATATCGACAGACCCGTCATCTTGTACGGTCACCTCTTCGAAGAGAGTACGGGGAGAAGACATCGCCTCGCTCAGCAGAGGCGACATCAGCTTCGCGGCATTGACGGTAGTGGTTGAAAGCTCGGTGCATACTACGCGACAGATATCCGCCACAGTCAAACAGGATGCCAGAGACCGTGCATCCAGATGAACGCCAGGAAACGACGCGCGCAGTCCGCCGAGCAGCTCGATAGACATGAGCGAGTCCATCCCTAGTGACGCCAGATCGTTATAAAGCTCCACGGAGGGTCCAGTCATGTCACAAGCGGTAGAGACAACGTTCAAGACAATGGCCTCGACATCGGCAGCCACAAGCGACGATGAACGGTGACGGGACACAAAGTTGGACGTCTGAAGCGGCAAAAGAACCGGCTTTACGATCGCAGCCGTCGCCGCAAGACTCTTCTTCAAACTGCTTAGCCGAACCTTGCGAAAGTATATCCCCTTCATATGTGCGACGATCCGACGCGGTTCCGCAACCTGTACAGCGTAACTTTCTCCAAGTACAACGCTCTCATCGCCAAGCAGTCGCACGTTGCTGCAGTACACTGAATACGGTTTGCTGTTGTTTACGAGGGTTGGCAAGACCTTTATAGCATCGACCTGAGTGCAAATGTAGGCGTCCTCGGCACCACCCTGCATGTTGGCGATGAAGCCAGTAGCATGCAAGAGTGTGTCCATGAAAACGGGGTGAACGACGAACGGTCCGCGTTTGTGGTCCGCCGGAAGCTGTATGGTAGCGCATCCTTCCATGCCGCTGGCGTCGACGGTCAACGATCGGATTGTATGGAAAGAAGAGTGGTAGTCAACGACACGGGGGAAAATTACTTCGTATGTGGTGCGCGTGGAGAATACTTCGGGCGGAGCGCTGTTCCGCAGCTGACCAACAGCGCTCATGTAGCGGGAGATTTTGGGAAGAAGCTGAATGAATTTCGTAGTGGTGTGCAGCGTCGATTGGTATTTGAATTCTCCGTTTACATGGATAGATTGCTGGGAGGAAGACGTCGAACGAGAGCTGATGGTAAAGCTGCCTTCGCTGCCAGTGAAAGTAATCTTCGTGATGACTATGTGACTAACGCTCTCGACGTGGACTAGCGGCTTCTCGAAGTGAATACGGCGTAACACGACATGACTATCGTGATGGGGCATCTGCAGATGCCGCGCACTGAGATCCACCGCGCTAAGGACCAGCTCGATATAAACAGACGCAGGGCAGAGAGCTACACCGCCAACGACATGACCATCGATGAAGTGTGAGAGAGAATCCACGGGCGTTTCGAAGACCGAAACGAAATCGTTCTCGGGGGATGGATATTGAACGCATTTCTGCAAGACGGAATACTCGAGATGGGCGGGGGGCAATCTCAATGCCCTCAGATTGGGGACTCGTGACCACAGGCGCCGGCTCTCGGTAAGGCACCCAGAACTTGGTTTTGGCAAAGGGGTAAGACGGTAAGCTGATACAAGCGACGCCCGACAGATGTGCGAAACACGCGCGCCACTGAAGCGTGAATCCGGATGTGTAGAGCCGCGCCAAACTCGCTGTAAGAGTGATAGACGGCGAGTGGTGCTTGCGCATCGATGCAAGAAGAAGGGTATTTTCTGGAATAGCGTGGCTGGCTTTCAGCATCGGTAAGCAGGGCGTGTGCGGTCCCAGCTCGATCCAAGCGTCCACTCTGACAAATTCCGGACTCGACAAAAGCGCGCGAATGCCTGCCTCGAACAGCACAGGCTCCGTGCAGTGACGGGAAAAGTAGTCAGCGGTGAAGACCGATGTATCACCAGGGAAAACAACCTCTCCCAGAACGTTCGAGACGATGGGTAGCGTCGGCGCACGGAGAGTGACGCGCTGGCATATCGCGGTCAGATCCTCGACCACTGGGTCCATGGCAGGGCTATGGTGTCCAAAGGGCAGGGCGAGGAAGATTGACCTGCGTTGGGAGTGGGTCTTGAGGTGAGCCTCGAAGGCCTCCAGTTTTAACAACGGCCCCGCAAGTACACAGTCGGTGGGACTGTTGTAACATGCGATCGACAAGTCCGAGAAGTTTGCAGATTCGCGCAGAAAGGTTCCGACATCTTGTGGCCCGATGTTGACCGCGAGCATACCCGTCGTGTCTGTAGCACATTTTTGGGACATTAGGCGAGCTCGGCTGGCCACAATCAGAAGAGCATCCTTCATTGAAAGCACCCCAGCGAATGCTAGGGCTGCATATTCGCCAAGACTATGAAGGAAGTGAGAAAGACTATGCACAGGCGTAGAAATACAAATCACCTATGCCCCACAACGGCAGACGGAGTCATCCCCCACGAAATCCACAGTTGGGCGAGCCCGTATCCGAGTGCGAATATTGCTGTATGATCAGCCTCCAACTCCTCCACTGGCGTCACCCCTCTCTCATCCGTACTAAGAAGACTCGGCAACAGCCCTTGAAACCCCGCTGCTATCAAAACCGCATCGCATTCCTCGACGCAACGGCGGAATAGCGGGTAGCTGTCGAACAGCTCACGGCCCATGCCCTTGTACTGGCTACCCTGTCCGGAAAACACGAAGACGGCTTTTGCGGGATCTTTCGATGGCTGGAGGATAGCCGCTTCACGAAGCTTTTGGACCAGCTCCTCGCGCCCACTGGCCGAAACAGCGAGTCGAAAGTCGTAGATCTGACGTCGGGCGGTGGTTGTATACGCGATATCGAATAGCGGAATATGGCGGGTCGCATCGTCCTGTAACCAGCTGATGTATTTGGTGCGTAGCTCCTCCAAGGCAGAAACCGTCTTCGCTGATACTCCAAACACGAAAGGGGTGTCAATGGGGATGTGAGGCGCGGAGGAGGACTTCAGGTGTTCTTCCAATACAAGAGCGCTATTCGAGCCGGCTGCACCAAAGTTGTTGAGCAGTGCGACACGCGTCATCCCTTCGTGCGACGGAAACCAAGGTAACTGTGTTCGGGGAATAACAACATGATCGTCTTCCAGCGGTGCGATCAGCGGGTTCAGATTCTTCAACGAGATTTGGCGTGGAATCGAGCGGTGCTGGAGCATAAGAAGTAGCTTGGCGAGCCCCGCCGCACCCGAAGCCGCTTCCAGATGCCCAATATTCGCCTTGACGGACGTGATGTGAAGCGGATTATTCGCAGCACGATTGGCACATAGCACACTGCGCAGACTCTCCACCTCGTTCGGGTCTCCGGCCTGCGTCCCTGGCCCATGCGCTTCGACTACATTAACGCGGCTTGCGTCGATTCCCGCCGAGTGTAGGACTTTGCTGAAGAGTGCCGCTTGGGTCGGGGCGTGAGGGTATGTGATGGAATGTGCCAGGCCGCTCTGATTGACCTCGATGCCCCTGATAACGCCCAAGATGTTGTCGTTCTCAGCGATGGCATCCCCAAGTCGTTTAAGAACGAAAACACCGCAGCCTTCGCTTCGAGAGTAGCCGTCGGCAGCTGCGTCGAAAGCTTTGCATTGACCAGTAGGACTGAGGAAGTGGCCGCGGTCGAGTCCCAGAAACATCTGCAGAGAATGTATGGAATGAGAAGACAGCATAGAAGCAGGAACGAAGGAGCGCACGTCGGGGCTTGAGATCGTATTTACTCCGCCCACAAGAGCAGCATCGCAGTCACCATTCATGAGCGCGCGGGCTCCCAGATAGAGTGCAACATTAGATGAGGAGCAGGCGGTGTCCACGACCATCGACGGTCCACCGAGTTGCATCGCAAAAGAGATACGACCACTGAGGAACGCCCGGAGAGTACCTTTCAAATATCATTGTAGTTTCCTTCTATCAAGAAAAAGACACCAACCCACCGGTACTGTAATAAACATCCATCTCGTCCCTGAGATTGTGAACATAGTCCTCTGTAGCCACTCCCATGTAGCAGCCAAACGTCTCAGGGCGCGACGTCGGAGTGGCATTCGGAACATAGCCAGAGTTCTCCAAGGCCTCGTACGCCGTATGCAGCAGTATGCGCTGTTGTGGGTCCATGCTTTTCGCTTCTCTCGGGCTTATCTTGAAGAACGCGTTGTCGAACTCGTCGACGTTGTCCAGGAAATTTCCAGTGTGGGCTTTCATCTGACGCTTGGGATACTGTCCGCCATTGTAGTCTTCGACGGCAAACCGGTGCCCGGGAATCTACAGGTGCGATAAGGGCGACGTGGCGACCTACGTCTTGAGACCAACTCACCTCCGAGAGCGTGTTAATACCATCTTCCAAAAGTCGCCAAAGTTGCTCGATGTTGTTCGCTCCAGGAACGTTGATCGCCGCTCCCACGACCGCTATTGGCTGCGACTTCGCGCCCACGTGAGCAGCAACATTTCCGCGCGTCGCGTCGATGCTCGAAACGCGTTCATGAGAGAAAACACGCTCAACGGTTTTGATGATTCCGCCCCCTGGCCCAAAGTTCACAAGACGTAGATTGTTGTAATCAGGCGCTGTCTCGAGCATTTTGGCCACAACCAAGTGCCAGTTGACGGGATGCGTGAGGATCATATCGAGCACGAGTTCGACCAGGCTGCCCTGAGATTGAGTCTGTCTGGTAATGAGATTTCCAGAAATCGTGCATTGGATCGGAACATGGAGATCGGTGAAGTCGGGGAATTCGATTCCGCGGCGGGAGATGTCTACGAGGACTTCCTTCCGGACGCCACACGCATGAAGAGGAGAGTGATACAAAGCATCGACAGTGGTCTTGTGTACGACGTGGCTAGGCTCCAGGGTCTTGACGAACTTCTCCAAGGAATCGGGGCGCCCTGAAATTGTGATACACGAATCAGGCATAACTGCGGTTATGTAGAGGGACGCGGACGATGGATTAGCCTGCCGCAAGAAGGATCGGTTTCGTTTCAGGAGCAAAAACAAGCTAGTCCTCACCTCGTGAAAAGCCTGAATAAGAGTTTCTGCCTCGTTTTTCGACGCCCCGAGGACTGCCAAACTCCACGACGATGGAAAATCTGAGTCGATCCCGGCATCGGACAGGACATTTTCACAATAGATCTGCAGACGGATGCCAATCCAAAGAGCCAGACGAAAGACTCGAACCGTGGTAGAGACATAGGCAACGAGATTGGAGGCTGAAGCGACGATACAAGCAGGAAGAATTCCCGAAGAGAAACCAAGAACATATGGTGTCCGTTGCAATGCGTCGCTGAACGGAGCCAAGGACTTGTTAGCCATACCTCGCTCCGTTATCCAAGTCAAATACCGCAACGACTGGCAGAGAAGAAGCGTTGTCCCCGAGACAATGGAATTATATTGGTACTTCGGCGTTTCTTCCAATAGCGAACGACTGCTGTTAAAGTCCTCCAAGTCAATCCTGATAATGGAACGCTCTTGAGCTGAGAGTGACGAGATTTCTGCGTAGAAAGCTTCATGACATGCAGTCAAAAGAGTCGACCCGGACGGTGAAGCTGCATCTTGAAGAGCTTGAGTCCTAATTAACGTATGCCCCGCTCCCTGTCCACCAAAGATGGGAACATCCATGGAGGAAACGACAGCGATTTCTGGCAGATGGCTGGGGAGAAAGAGGGAGAAAGAAAGAAGCCGGCGCGAACAAATCGACTGCCAAAAAAAGATATTGACGGACGTCATCACATAATTCTACGCTATACTCCCCCATCTCGAAGCAGATCGAGCCCTTCTTGCTTCTATGCAAGCGCAGGTCTTTAATTTAGAGCAGCCTCTCGCGGCTCTGCGAAATGAGCAGTCTAACGGTGCAGCGGAGACTCGAGTCCCACAAATACTCTCACCATCCCGAACGAATTTCTCTCCGACATATTCATCACCACCATATCCTCAATGTGCACCGCTCGTAGGTCCTCTCCCGGCGCTCTTCCTTACACAAACATACCCTAAATGGCGAGCTGTGGCCATTGCAACTCCCGGACTATGGAAAACAATTGCGTTTAACGCATACAGCTCGAAAACTCTCTCCTTCCTCCGTCCCATATGTCGTGAGCAGGAGGTTTTCCTCAACACCTTGCTTAGAAGATCCGGCCATTGCTCGTTGTCCACTGAGATCTATGCCGACAACCTGTACATTCCGATGGAGAAAATTTTTTCTGTTGCCGTTTTCGATCTGTGCTTGCTCTATTGCCAGACTTGACGTACAGTTCCACTATCACAAAAAAACTTCAACCGAGTATACTGATTCCTAACCGCTGTATATAATGAAACAAGTTTGCATTAGAAATCAGAAAGTTCACATTAGAGCGCCGGCAACCTTGTCGATCGAATGGCAAAAGCGTACTAAACTGCGGTACAGCACCTCAGAATCGAAGAACGCAGAATGAAGAAACACGCACCAAAGCAGAAACTACTCGGACCCGCTTCCAGAGTCGCCGGAATCATTTTCGGAATCTGACAACTCTTCCCTATCACTGTCCTCTGCGCCCGAGTCGTCCGAATCAGCGGGATCGACAGTCGATGAAAAATCCACGACAGATGGGCAAGCTGCCCGGTACTGCTCGTCAGTTATGTTGGGCACATGCCTGCGCCTTTTCCGGCTCGTGATGAGCAACTTCCGCGGGGTGCAGCCAGACTTCGATATGAAGGAGGTTAGAAGATCGATAGGTTTGCCTCCGAGAAATGACTCTGGAACCTCGAGTTGCTGAAGAGCAGGAACAACCAGATCGGTGAGGATTCCTGTAGCAACCGGACGATACATTCGGATAATGAGGGAAGTCAAGGCAGGGAGGTTGATCGTATCAGAGCTAGTGTATTCTGCATGTTGCTGGATGCCGAAATCCAATGTACATGACACGAGATTCGGGGTTTTACACAGAACGGAAAGGCAGAGGCGAGGCTCTATGGTGCACAAGGACAAGGAGGTCAACTGTGCCCAAGGTAGGACCACCTTCAGAGTCGGTGCAAAGCTCAGCGTAACTTCGCGCAGTTCAGGTGCGTCCCACAAGACCGTGTGGTTGATCTGCGATTTTGAGAGGAGGGTCAATTTCAGGGACCGAAGCAGAGGCATCTGGGAATCCATTTGAGGGAGGGATCGAGGGGGTACGAGGGCCAGTTTCAGGTGTTGAAAGCGCGCTCGATAGGAAAGAAGCGTGGGTAGTAAATTGTCGCCGGAATTCTCTGGAGCCGCGTAGAGTTGGATAGAGAGAGGGCAGCAGCCCGATCTTTGCAACCACATATCCACCAAGTTTGTCAGCCCTTTCGATTCTCGTCCTTTCCCAAACAAAGTTATCTGCAAGCCTTTCCAGAGAGCAAGCGTGGCAATCGCCACCGCTCGCCATTTGCGGCAGACATGGGTAAGTCGAATGGGCGAAAGGCGACAATCCACTTGGGGAAGCTCCGGATCTGGCGGAAGAAACTGGACAAAGATTTCCGATGTGATTTCGTTCGGCAAAGTCATGATGGGGTATTTGTAGGAGTCGAGCCTCTGTTGCGCTGCTACTTGCTCATCTCGTAACGCAGTAAGCCTGCCAGCAATGGACCGCTGGAGGTCGAGAATTTGATTTCGGATTTCCGAAAGACGAGCTCGATCCGCCTCGAGAACTGCGAGCATGGTAGTCGGCTTCAGAAATGCAGCTGTGTTGTGAGAATTCAAGCACTCAGGTTGAGTGGCAGCTGCCAGTGGCAGGGCTGCTAAGTCCCACTCAGTGGCTGTTTCAAACAGCG
This sequence comes from Favolaschia claudopus, assembly GCA_037176885.1. Taxonomy (NCBI): domain Eukaryota; kingdom Fungi; phylum Basidiomycota; class Agaricomycetes; order Agaricales; family Mycenaceae; genus Favolaschia; species Favolaschia claudopus. Next base: position 72,690 of record JAWWNJ010000192.1, read on the forward strand.
TCAAGAATTCAACGTTGGTATTGAAAAAGAGAAAACCGACCCGTGCAGAAACCCTTTGCAACCAACGGTCGGATTCAACAACACGCGATAAATTTGATTCCAGTCAAGAAATTCGGGTGGTTCACTGGTTCTAGTCTCTTGTAAACAGACGCTATAACATTTTGGTCCTCGTACCTGCGGTATGTTCAGTGGTTGGAGACAAGGGAGATGTCACAGTGTGACCAATGTGACCCTCTTGACATTTTTTCCTGGCACGATCAAACTTTTTTGCTCGCTTTGACATCTCGTACCTTTGCCTGGAACGAAGTGTACATGGTACGGTACAATCCCGGAATAGCTCCCTCGACCCTTTGCGCTCTCCTTTCTGGTAAATTGCCTCGTCCGATCTCTGGCCGTCAATATCCCACTGCCTCCGAGTCCTCCAAAAGTTACTTGCAAGGCTCGCGCTTTCTGTGGTCAAAGTTAGAGCTCTGGCAAAATGAGATTCAGGTGGGCCCTCGTTTGAAATGAGCTCCACAATTGTCTTGCTGACGCACTCGGTGGCGCAAATAGCGCCTCTCTTCTCGATTCATGAACGTTTTGGGGGCTTGCCGGAATGGCGTTCAATTCTGGCACCAGGGGCGGTACACCATGTACAACCAACTTGGCGCATTGAATAAGACCCATCATCACTTACTTACCAGCTGACTGGACTGCCCGGAAAAGATTCCTCCTTCAAGCTCGAGCCCCGGCGCCGATGTAGATCCTATTGGGGGACTCGACTTTCTTGGACTTCCCTGCTCAAAGAATTCCCGGTCTACACTACGAATCAATCGCTCGACCTTTCCCGATATCGAGGGCGCTTCTCGATAAGTCACAAAGGGATCGATTGCACTAGAGAATCTTCGTGATCTCCAAGACATGCACAAGCCACGTGTTGTCGACAGCTATCTGTGAGCCTCATTGCAATCGTATCGCTCTCGTCCCACCCCACCTCTAGAGTTCGGCCTAATCTTGTATCTGCCGCCTCACATCCACAATGACCCTGTCGTGAGGCACCAAGGCATCCTCTTAACTGTTCTCCCTCGCACTCCTCTTTCATCAATGGCCGCCGACGGACGTGAACTGGAGAGGTATATATCTTTCCCGTTCCCCACGAACAATGTCTAACTGGTATCGTCTCAGGGAAATATCGATAGAGAGGGCGAACATCTCTCAATCCAACGAGGGTACTGAATTTCCCTTCCCCCACTTTCCATCTCCCAGGTCAAACAAGCAAACTCCGGACAATTCTGCGTCTACGAGCAATCCGGACGCTGAGGCTCAACATACGAAACGGCGTTCTAAATCTCAGTCGCGCTCGAGCTCCATTTCGAGTTTGCTTCTGGTGACGACAGAACGTCTAGGCCAGGAAACGAACCGCGCAAACCTACTGGATGCCCGGTGTGCAGAAGTCCTCGCGCGTCTCCGCACTGTTGTGGAAGAACGCGACCAACTGCGTCGCACGCTTAACAAAGTGCAGGAGGAGCTTGGTCTGTACAAGTTTCAGCTTGAAACGGCACAGAACGAGATTTTCCGGGCGCAGAAGATCGTCGATGATGTTGACAGGGCGCGCGTGGAGGCCGAGGAACAGGCGGCTAAAGACAGAACGATTGCTCGGAAGCTCGCATCTGAGCATGCAGTCTGGGTTGCCAGGGAGGAAGGGCGAAACGAAGGCTTTAAGGAGGGGTTGCGGGAAGGCCAGCGAGCGTTCGAAGCTGCGTTGGAACGCTCGCGTGCAGAGGAACGCACCAACAGCAGCCGCGAAGAGTCTTCTCGGCCTCGGGAGCGATCCACGCGCCGCTCGTCCTCTTCTAGTCGTAAGCAGTCGGCCTCCTCATCTTCGAAGTAAGTTTTGTTCGCCTTTGGCCCGAGTTAAGTCTGACCTGTGTTTCATTACCTAGGTCCGCAGACGCGCCGTCGTACGCGCCTACACTTCCAATGCACGCAATCCCAGCACGGGCCGTCACAGATGCGCCTTTGTCGTCATCGCAGCCTGCGCGTCCTTCTCGTCCCAAGTCTGCCCAGCCGCAAGCGTCCCGCACTGCCGTTGTACAGCAGCCGCCCCCTCAACAAGCGACGCAGCGTCCAGAGCGTCCGCCCTCGCCCCGATCTTCACGTCCTCTTCCTCAAGCACTTCTGCATTCCGCCGAGACTATCGACATCCAACCAGACCATCCAGTACTCCGACCTCCCAGTCCCCTCACTATTTCTCGTCGCTCAGTAGTCCTTCCTCCTGATGGAATCCCCACCATCGGCGCAGATTCCGTGATTGCTCTTCCTCCCCCTCACGAACTCAGCCGGCCTGCGTCCGTGGCCGCAGAGTCGATGTACACTCTCGCACAAGAGCGCGAAGGCGGAGGACTCAACACACAGGGTGGTGGGCGACGAAGGACAATGTCAAACGTTTCTGCTGTATCGACAAGATATTCGCAATTCGATATCCTTGGTCCGCCGCGAGCGGCAGCCTCAGACACCATGTCTCATTCAAGCCAGGTTGCGCGCGAGTGGCGTATCGCGAACCCCGACCCCGCCGAACGATCCCAAAAGTCAAGTGAGGATTCTCAGAAAAGCGACAACGTATGTTAGTTCTTCCCCCCTTCATGTCTCTCCTTGTCATGTCGTTGTCGAGTTGCGCTCATGACCCTCTATCTCAGTTCTCGACCCGTTCCTCTGCAACCCGCTCTCAAGCCAGTCAGCGCGTCCCCGGACCTAGACGGCCTCGGGAAATCGTCATGCCCATGCCTCTTTCTAGCGTTATGCAAGGGAGCGGAATATATGCCCCTCCCAACAAGTCTGCCCCAAATCCTCCTCCACTACATGACCCGTACTCCTCTCCAGCCGGCCCATCCTTCGCACCCGTAGCCATGCCACCACCACCCGCATCTTTGCTCATGGTACCAGACCATACCGACGATACGAACCCAAATCGTCCGCGTTCCGCCGGACCCGTCAACTGGCTCAAGTCCCGTTTCAACCGCACCGTATCCGCCTCCAGTGTCCCCAACATCCAGATCGAGCCTCCAGTATGTATCTTCGTGATTTTCTCCCACAAACACCTTATTGATAGTGCCTTTCAGTCCGACCCCGCGTCCACCGCTTCCACAGGCATCACGGTGAACAACGTGCTCCTCACGCCCGAGGACGCAGGCCACGCCACGCTCCCCCAACAATTTATTCCCGAGCTCGCTGGCGCGCTCGCGGGCGTACAGCTTGCTCCCGTACCAGCTCTCCTCGCAGACGGGGCAGTACCTCCCGCCACCACCAACGTCATCGTTCTCCCCGATGACGAGCTCCCACGAGGGTTCGTCCCCCTCAGCCCAATCATGCCCACTCTGCACTCCGTGATGACACCCATCGCTGGGCCTAATCGCAAGTCAACCCCGGCACCTCCATCGAACGCGTCGCATACATTAGCACCAGCACCAACGCCCAGCCCCCAACCGCCCGCGTACACCCCGCGCGACCTCTATGCACGCGCACTCCCTCGTCCCGCGACAGCCGGCGGCACGCGTTCGCGTAGCCCCCCTCACCCTCAATTCGAGGTAGTAAGCAGCGTCGGCCGTGCGCGCGGAGCGACAATCGGGTCAGCAATGCTGGGCTCCCCTGCGCCGCTCAATCGCCCAATTTCACTCTTTTCTGAATCGTAGTTGGTGCGATTCCTGTTCCGTGGTTCGTGCGGCCGCCTGTACGATACGTCTACATCGAACCTTGCATTCATTTCCACATACTTATCTCACACCAAAGACTTCATATGCATCCTCTCCTACAGCATTCATTTCCACTTCACGGCACTTCATTCATATGCATCGTTATCATCACCTCTCCCACTAGCATTGGCATTACAATTACAGCACTCCCCCTCCCCTCATCCATCTCCCTCCGCATCCCCTCCTCCCCCACTTCACATGCACATCTACAAATAAGTAACAAGTAACAAGTTACAGCAGCATCGAAAGCATTCTATGATAAGTGTGGTGGTGATATGTAGATAATGAAAGTGTAAGTGTATCTGTTCTCTTGATTATGCGTAGGTGTGCGTATGTCGGCCCGCGAGCGTGCAAGCAAAGTGTGGGGCCGTTCGTGGCGATGAGTTTTCGAGGAGATATATGAGGGGTGAGGAGAGATAGATATCCATTACAGTCTATAGCACGAGCCGAGCAATGGTTACTGGAATATCCGATCCCATTGACGTTGACACGAGTATGGGCCGTAGTCTGTCAATGCCCACGCGTCAGCGATCGCATACGATGCCGCGAAGGAAGGTCGAAGAAGAGCACTTACCATGCGTCCGTTTTTGGTCACAGCTGCACATGCCTTTGCGCCATACTTCGTCGTCTGACGGGCAGTGGATGTTTGGTGGGTGTTCGTAGCTACGGAAAAGTAAGGAAAGTTGGCATCAGGAGCTCCGTGTGAGATGAAAGTAGAAAGGAGAAGAAAAGAAAGCCGATGAGGCTCGGCGAACGTTCATCAAGAGATGGGTGCATATCAAGCTGGTGAATGTGCCTCTCCCTGGTCTGGGACAGACATCACTTTAGTGCGGAACCCGAGACCCTCCCGTCCGCATCTGCATAGCCGGGCACTTCACGAGCATCCACTCCCGAGTCTCATGAGTGCCTCCTCGCACATGGACCATCCAGTAACAAAACAATAACAGGACAACCACTCACCCAATCTCATTGAAGAAATGCACCTTCGACTTTGGCAAAAACAGCGCAGCCGCCATCCTAGAGTACAAAACACATCAATAAACGTTTCTCATCATCAAGACACGACAACGTACGAATGCACCGGGGCTGATGAAACGCATTAGTACACGAAAAAAAAACAGAGAGAAAGAGAGAAAAAAGGAGGAAGAGAGAGAGAGAAAGAAAGAAAGAAAGAAGGAAAAGATAACACACCATCCCCCCACCGCTCATAATAAAACCCGCCCGTCCGATCCAAAAAGTCGAAGAACTTCATGTAGACCGGTCCGCGCCAGAAGTCGAGGTCGGCGATTTCAAAGTTGGACCAGACTGAATGAGGGGCTGGGTCAGTATTGAGTCGGATCGAGGTAAAGAAAGATGAGGCTGAAGGTCAAAACGGGGAGGGGGGAGAGGAAGTAGAATGTGTATGTGAACGTGAACGAGGAGGCGAATAAGATCAATGAGGAGGTGAAGCCGAGGATGAGGACGAGAGAGAGAAAGAGAAGAGGGGAAAAGAGGGAGCTGCACTTACAATGACACATGTTATAGCCATCTCCCCCGTTCTCGCTAAGGAAACCCATCGCGTTGTCGGGCGCGACGGCGTCGGGGTTTTGTTTCATGAAGTCTGAGGCAGAAGGGGGAGGAGGGTGAGTTAGTTGAGAATTCAAAATCAACGAAAATGAGAAAGCGAGCAGATAGATAGAGGTAGCGGAATGGATGAAGTCGGAGGGACTGCTGAACGACGGTGTCTCCGGCAAGGCGGGGTTTTGAATGAAACAACGACGCACCCTTAACCGTATCCCACAACGTCGGGATCGTCGCTGCCCACTCATACAGCGCAATCGTAAACGCATACGTCTTGTTCTGCTTCTCCATATACACGAACGGGTCAAACGACAGCGTGCAATGGAACATCACGTCGGGTCTAATTTCCACCCATTCGTCAGCCACTCCAACACTCAAGATATAAAACAGAAACAACACGTACTCAATTCGCCAATACCACCGATACTTTGCCAACAACTCATGCCTAAAAAAGAACCCGCTATTGAAGCGACACATGTTGCGATACGAGACGGAGCCGGCGTAGATGATGCCCTGCTCTTCCATCTTTTTGCGGCCGGCGGCGGCGCGGGGCTCGTCGATCCAGTCGGGCTGGAACCACCAGTCGTGCGGGATGACGCCGAATTCCATGGGGGCGTGGGAGAGGGCGGAGATGCGTCTGGGGGGTGGGTGAGTGCATGCAGGGATGTGAGTAGGGTTGGGATGAGATAGAGGCAGAAGAGTGCGGGACACCAGTCGTATCGCGCCTCGTGATGACATCATCCTTGGCTTTGGGACACGATTTTCGTCGAGACAGCACCTCGAAAAGATATGGTGGCGGACAGCAGACCCAACCAGCCCGAACATCAAGGGACGGTAGAGAAGAAGAAAAAACACAGAAAAGTAGCGACGCCACGCACTTTTTAAACTCGTCTGTCCACGGTTCTTCATTCAGGAAGACATACGGATACCCGTGGTCCCTGTTAAACCTATCCTCGATACTCCGAATACTCTGCACAGCACCGTTGATATCCGAATTGCGCGCCAGCATCACGAACGTCGCATTCGCCCTCGTCGCATTGCCGGCGCCCCCAATTGACGAGGAAAAATCAGAATAAGCTGGGACCGCCGAATCGCTGTATTTCGTCGGCCGGTCTTTGCCGGCCCAGAAACCCGACAGGGAGGTGGCCTTTCCGTAGGGAGCGTGTGTTGCGGAGAGGAGGAAATGAAGCGCGATGAGAAAGAGGAGGATGAAGAGGATGTAGCGGGCGGGTTTGGTGACCGCCAGCATCGTCGAGGGTGGCGTCGGTCAGTGAGTCGGTGAATGAGTAATTTAAAGAACGACGGCCAGGGCGATGGTGAAGGTCAGGAGCACAAGTTTTGTGGCCGGGAACTTGACCGGGCTGCGAAGGGTGTTATACCGACGGGTCACAGCCACATCCTTGAAGATCAACCCAAATTTATCCATCTTGCCCTTCGAGGACTATTTTTACACTGCTCTGTGCGTAGAGAGGCGTAGAGGCGCAGAACGAGGAAAAAAGACGAGTTTGCACTCGTCGTGTTCGACGAAAAACGCGTTAAATGTGTAGGAATACTAACATACACTCGCTTCCTTGAATCGAGCTCAGGTTGAATTCTGGCCCCCATACGTTTCGGACGGATGGAGACGGTGCCATTTGATTCATCCGAATCATCGTGGAGGCCGTAGTCATGCGCCGGAAGCAGCCGGAACACAAGCTGCGCAGGCGACGACTCGCCGCCGACGAGTCGGACAAGGAGAAAAGGACGAGAGAAGACTCAGAGGGGAGAAGAAGAAACGGAGGGTGACTGCGGGACCCATATATATGGACGCCATCCTACCTACCCCGGGTTTATGTACATACAACGCGGGCAATAATCACCGTCGGGAAGTGCCATCAAATCCATCCGGGAAGCGCCATCAATTAGTCCGGGACGACCCGAGGTTGTGGTTCATACCATACCCTACCATACCCCATCCATTTCGTTAGAGGCAAATACAAGGCAAAGGTAGGAAATTTACTGTGGGCCTCAAGTGGGCCTGAAAAAGAAAAAGGAATAAATTTGACGGTGGGAAAATGAGTGTCACACTGTGACACAACTGTGACATCTAGTTTGTTTTCATTACCACTTGCATCAAATTTATTGTGCGGTACCCCTCCGACCGTTAACCGTATAGCGGCCCTATCGAGGTAAATCTTTTCTGGTAGGTATGTATTTAGGATGAACCTTGACGTGATTTGAATCAGCCACCCTGCCACTGTCCCTCAGCTCCTGCCAGTGCCACCGGTGCAATTCTCCCAACACTTTCATTACCATGCTCGACGCCCTCAAAGCAGATCGAGCTCGTGTTTTGGAAATCCGAGACCGAATCTCCGAGCTCGAGCAAGCTATCGCTGCGTTACGAGATGAGCAAGAAGCAGCGCAACAAAGGCTCGACTCCTACAAATACCCCGTCCTGACCTTGCCAAACGAAATCACATCGGAAATCTTTGTCCATTTTCTTCCGCCAGATCCAGAGCTTCCCAAAGTCGATTCTCGCTTTTCGCCCATTCGTCTTACCCATGTCTGCCGCAAATGGCGAGCGGTGGCGGTCGCCACGCCTGCTCTCTGGAAAGGCTTGCGAGTAATTGTGCCACCTAGCTTGGGAGGAGATTTGAAAGGGTTGGCAAGTTTGGCGGATATGTGGTTGCAAAGATCGGGCTGCTGCCCTCTCTCTATCGAATTCTACGCGAGTATGGGGAACACCGATCGCGGCGACAACTTACTGTCCACCCTTATGTCCTATTCAAAACGCCTGCAACACTTGAAACTCGCCCTCTTCTCTCCTCGAATTCTCCCCCAGATTGACTCGCCGATGGTTTTACTTCGATCTCTGGAATTAACATTCGTCCAGGACTCCCAGGTCAACGAACTTGCTTCATGGAACATGCCTGAACTGCGCACCGTTGCGCTCCGCCAGGCTGCATCTTTGGAGATGGTCTTACCCTGGGAACAGTTGACGTCCTTGTCTTTCCACAGAATAGATCCCCAGATTTCCCTTCCCGTTTTGCGTAAAACACCGAGTCTACTGTTTTGCACATTGGATTTCAATTTTGGGGGCTATACATATAGGCCATACACCGGCTCGGGAATTATCAACCTCCCTGCCTTGACTTCCCTCGTTATCCAAACGGATCGTCGGGAAATTTTTGCTACAAGAATCCTCACCGATTTGGTTGTTCCTGCTCTTGAGCAGCTCGAGGTTCCACAGTCATCTCTCGGATACAAACCTATCGACCTTCTTACCTCCTTTATATCGAAATCTGGTTGCACCCCGCGAAAGTTATTCATTACGGACCGGAAAATACTCGTCGATGGGTCCAACATAACTGACCAGCATTACCGGTCAGCTTTCCCATCGGTCGTGGATTTTTCATCGACTATCGCTCCCGCTCATTGGGATGACTCGGACGCAGAGGACCTTGACATTGAAGAGTTCGAAGGTTTTGGAAGCGAATCGGAGTAGTATCCACCTCAGTGTGTATTCATTCTCTCAGCATTATCCCGCTCTGATATGCTGCACATCGCAGTGATTTTGCCACATCGTCAACCAGATTTCCAGGGGACCAATGTGAAGTTCCTACTCAAAACCTGTGTCATGACATTCGTTTAATCAGGCCTATCGTAGTAGAATTCAATCTAAAATGCTACTCATGTTCCAATGCTGCATGCATTCATTACTTGAACATAAAAAAGCCTCCGTCGACGTCTATATAGCGAGGGCACCGAGCTGATACATATAGAGCGTCTGTCAGACTACCGTCGAACGAAACCGGTATTAGTAACTTGAAAGATGGGAAACAGATGTCGATGTATCCCAATGTAAAGTAGCACTGCGCTGATATGAATTCAGAACAAGGTCTCAAGACAGTCTCGACGCCGGAACGGAGGAAAAAGTGACTGGCAATCGAATTAATTTGGGATGCGAACAAATAGATATCAACACTTAGTCTCTCGTAGACAGACGCTACAACAAAAAAAATCCTCGTACCTGCGGTTGTTGTATCAACACTCAGCTCGGCAAGCAAGTCACTTTATGGAATAGGCCGCATTCTCACGGAAATTCTACTCATACTCCAATTGGAGTCCTGGAAGGTTGCTCAATACTGAAAGGTTGTACAAGAACAAAACGAATCGAATGTGACACCATTATAATCGCGAGTCCGGAGTTTCATGAAAGTGAGTGCGCAGCGTTTTCATTTCCACGGCTTACATATTTGTACAGCAAACATCTCGAACGCAACTACACTGGAGCGACAAACAACTTCATTAACATTCTTCGAGGTTATAAAAAACTCGTTCAATTCTTGTATGTTTCAACTCTGAGATTCTTCTGCGAGAGGCATTGCAACAAGAAGGGCGAGAGGTGGCAGGAAACTTAGAGATTTGTGAGCCACTTGACTCGAATCAGCCAGCGAAAGAACTAACCGCCAACCCTCGTCGTGCACAGAACTATATGAGATATTCCAAGATATTCCAAGAAACTCGAAATCGACGGAAGTCCTGGACATTCAAGTACATAAATTTGAGATTGGAACTTGCAACAAAGAGATCGCGTACCTCATCCAATGCTCACTGGACGTCTGCCAAATACGCCTCCAAGATTTGCTTATCAAAGTCGGTCAGGAAATCCATAGATCAACGACCCAAAATACGAATTGACGCGTCAAGATCTCCGCGGCCACCACTCTCGCAGCCTCGTAACAGCTTCGCGTATAACATCCAGCGAGACAGTGTCGAATTCCTGACCCACGAGGCCCCTGAATTTCGAGCCCAGCTCCGACATCAGAAATTCATGATCCCACTGAGCTACCAAAGACCATTCATTGCGACGGGCGTGCGCGAATTCAAAACCAGCTTTAGCAGAATAGCCATATTCCGCGATAATCTGCTGCATAAACTCGTCCCCGTATGCGCCAGAGTTAAGCGCGACTTGACAGATCCCGGCGACGCAACGCGAATCTCCCGTACACATCGCGGTCTGGATGGTGAGTCGATAAACGAGCCGCGGGATGAACGCGAGCACTGCGACTGGCTTGGGTCCCGTCAGAGAAAAGAACGCGTAGTCTCGAAATGGGGCGATGTCGAGGTATTGGATCTGGCGCAAGAGAGCGGGAGAGCGGACGTATCCATCGCGAGCCGGTCCGATTCGTCTGAGGAGGAAGACGTCATCCGCGAGCGACGCAGGAGTATGCAAAGTGGGATTCTGTATAATAGTATTATCGAGTTGCTTGCCGCACACTTTCTTGTGCTCTGGCCAGTACGATATTTGGCAAGTTCTGCCTCGAAGAGTTAAATCGTGCAGATATAATTGCGCAAATCACTTACCTTGAGCAATAGTAGACTTTACGCGACACCTTGTTATTACAATTTTTGCAAACGGAAAATCGGGCGCCGTCGTTTTCTGGCTGCTTACAACCATCGCATATGTGAGCTAATCGATAGAGCGGGGGCGCGTTCGAGGCTTGCGATTTGGCCGTTTTGACGGGCTTCAGCGGGATCCGGCCCCAGTCTACTGTCGTCGTCTGCTTGCCGCCGGACTCCTTCAAGATGATTTGAGACGGCCGAGGGGTGCCGATGAGGGAAAGGATGGTATTATACACGAAGTAAGCTGAAGGAAAATTGAATTGATCGAGATCATCGCCGGAGGTGGGCAGAGAAAACTCACCAAGAAAATCGTCTCGAAGCACGATGAACGTACGCACTTTGCTTTCATGCCCAGATTTATTGAGTCGCAGAATCGTATCCTCTTTCCAATTTGGATGCGGGTACGATATATATCCGCTGTCTCCAAGAGTGATCTCGCCGTATGGAATCAACTTTTTTACGAGTGAGAGGAAATTTTCTCCATCCGCTGCTAGAGAGGAGAGGATGATGTCCGAAGTAAACATTCTCTGGTATTGCCCATCCGCATCATCCAGATTGGTACGCAACAAGCCTTCGAGTAAATGCTCCTCTCGCGCAGCAGGCGTCAACGTCTTCCAAGGGAAATCCGGCTGGAGAACACTTGTAACGGCTAAAACATGCATCTCCTCCTGTAAGGCCCGCAATTTGCGTATGAGTCTGTAGTCGCACTCCAGGTACTTTTCTGCCGGGAAAAGGGATTGGGACGGGAGCGATTCCAGGGCAAGCACCGCAAACTCCAAGTTACCGAAGATGGTGTCGAAAAAAGGGAATTGGGCTTCCCAAGCAGCATTCCATTTCGAGATATCTTCTCTGAAGTCTGGTATTTGAGACATAAGCTTGCCCCCAGTGGGAATCGAGGGCGGAGCTGTGCTTTTCGCTTTTGAGCGTCGAGGCATGAAGAAAAGGGTAAAGTGCGGCTTTCTCACGGGATTATCAAAATCGCCTAATTTGGGCAACAAGAAAGAAAAAAACAATGTCGAATGCGAATTTATTCCACATACAAGCGTAACGATATTCCAATAGTTGGACAAACCAGATTTAAACCAGATTATGAGCGCATGCATGAGCGTTCGTATAAATATCATAATTAATCAACCCAAGTCGTCCTCTCCAAATCAAATGCTGCCTTCGGCGTGTATTCTCCTCCATCTTCAGTCTGCGCCTCCAATCGCGCTTTCACACTCCGATGAACTTTCACCCCATTCTTCTTCTGCTTCGGAATGAACCGTCCTCGACCCCAGTTGATACCCAGATACGACACCCAGCTGTTGTCACCTTTCTGATAGCGCTGTCTGATAGGCAAGATCTCGAGAATCCTGTAGAATTCGTTGTACGTGAGTCGCCGAGCTGTATGTCAAACGCCATTGAGTAAGTAAATAAGATGAGGACGTACCACCAGAACCACGCAAGACTAAGCTGGTCATAAATCGGCGACAACGAATCGTGCAGGTCGAGCTCCTCTTCCGACATAGGTGCAACAAAGCTCGCACCATTCCCGAGCTCCTGGTGATCAGGAAAACTGCGCAGAGCGGCCTCCTTCTTCGCCTTAGCCTCTTCCTCCGACGTTGGGATGTTTCGAATCCGGAGGTTCCCGACCGGAAGCGCCGGTGGGCGAGGCTTAACCTCAGGATAAAGACAGGCAGGGTCAAGACCGATGCTGCGAAGCCCTTCGCAGTCGAACATGATACCGCTCTTCATCTTGAAACACTCGCGGACCATCCAGCGCAACGGAATACGCGCTAGGTTTTGCACAGTCTCGTTATCGACGGAACCGCCCCCTACATCGCAGTGGCAGCCCGAGAACCATACCTGTCGCTCAACATCAGAAAGGATTCTCAGATGCAGATAAGAAGAAGAAACGCCACCTCTTCGATATCAGTGGGCTCAGAGCGGTCGCGACTGTATCTCCGTTCCACATGTCGCTGTTTGTGTGCGTGCGAGGCATGAGAGTGGTCTTTACACGACTCCCGCGCTAATTTCTGGTCCGTGATACTGAGAGTCTTCTCCCTATCGTCAGGCCGATTCCATAAATTCGGCTTGAACTTGGCTCGGCGTTCGTCCAGCGACAAAGCATGTCGGAATGTGCGGACGATAGTGTTGGACGCCGTGAATGGGAGGCGTTTCGGAACGAGTCCAACGGAATTGACAGTGTCCTGGGAGTGTTATCGTTAAGATTTGCAAACGTGAGAAAGATAATTTCAAGGGTTTACCCAGACTCCAACGAATTCAATATCAACGTCGATAGAAAATGCCTATTAAAGCGTTCAGAAGGAGAAAATGCGGGGGATCCATGTGTCAAACCTTTTTGAAGCCGTTGGATTGCTCCCATCCAAGATCACTCGTGTCAGTATACATTTTGTACTGTCAACTCGTCAGAGAAAAGTATCCGTAAATTCACGAGAACATACGGCAAAGGGAATTTGCTAGAGACACACTCAGTCAAAAGGGAGTGAAGAGAAATGCGCGGCTGCCGACCTGATGATTGTCCGCAGGGAGGAGGCCGACCTAAGAATATTTTGTCAGCGCCCGACAAGTTCAAGTAGCGAAGGACCCGCACTTTGTGCAGCATTCCGGCAAGGCTTCAGAAATTCTGTGTCAGAAATTTGTGTGCGGCTCAATCCAGAGATTTGTACCTTTGGGCAGTATATGCGCCACGGGAAAAGCCAAAGATACAGATACGGTCATTTGACGTGTCTGAGATGTCCACCGTAATGTTAAGCTGGCAGAACACAAGATAACGAGGGATGGATACGCACAGTTCTGCATTAAGAATTCGTATCCCCCTGAATATCCAGAGTGAAATGCGATCGTTTACAGCGAGATAAGCATGAACGAACCCATTACATGTGCATCAAGGTTCCACGCTACCGCCTCATCAACGAACTACAATTTCAGTCAACAAATCATGCGGAAATGAGCATCGAGTAAAGTCAAAATCCTCGGACCTTCGAAAACCTGGACATTAAGGGAGTCGCTATCGCCGGCGTGGTGTACGTTCCTATTCCAGCTTGGTAATAGACCATTTGCCTAGTGCGGTCCCCCTTCGAAAGCATCGAAAAAAATCGGACAATGTTGGAGTTGTCATTATCAAACTGAAGAGAGATAGGCATTAGAGAGGTGAATTTCCTGAGACTTGACCGTACCTGGTCTCCGGTTCCGTCAAAACAGACCACCAGCGTCCTAAAGGGATGTTCTGGCGGAATGACAGATAACTTTCCTACATCCAGAAAGGTGGAACCCTGAGGCGACGCAGGCAGAGGATCGAGGCCATTGGTGTTTCGATCGAAGACGGTATCCTCAGTTTCTGAGCGATGGTGAGTACTTGTAGACTTCATGGGAGGGATCAGGGATTCAAATTTCAAGGCTGCGAACTCACAAGGGCTTATTATATGGAGTTTTCTTTGACCGACACCGATATCAACACCCGAATCTGTCGGAGTCCTTCGCAAACATACTGTTCTACTTGGAAAGGTCGGCAGGTGGCGGAATGATACCACATCGGGCGAACAGGCTCTTGTCTTGCACCGGCGCCGCAATTATCTTGGATTTCTTTGATTCTCAAGCAAGACCGCTGTCAAGCCTAGCAGGTCAGGCGGCGGGCGTTCGTGTTTGCCGGTGGATTATATGTTTGGAATATTACACCGTACATTGTGAATGTTGTTGTGAGTCAAATGCCCCGTTTTTCATTGGTGGCGAAGAGGGAGGGAGATTAACCGACGAGGAGCTCTTGTCAGAGTTGTGTCAGAGTCGGGCGGGCGCGGGAAGCGCGGCCCGAACGTCAGTGGTTGATGCAACGCGTTACTGACCGTCACGCATACAACTTTCCTTTGTTTTCTTGCAACGGATTTCACCTTGCATAGTGCGCTTTGGTACAGGAGCTCTATTCTTCTTCCAACTGGCGAACGCTGCTGGCGCGACTGTAATAGGTCGAATCCCGAGCAATCTCCGGCAAAACTTGGCCAAATCCCGACTGAATACTCACAGACTTCAAGTTCTGCATTCCAGTCGTCAAAAAGCCGGCGATAACATACATTCATCATGCATCATGTCCCAAGCCTTAATTGAATCTATGTCTTCCATGTCGTCGGGTCCTCCAATGTTTTATAATATTATTCGAGCTCGATATAAAACACACCGAAATTTCTTTTTAGCTCACACGACCAGCCAACCATGAGCATTACTCCACTCCAGGGCTTCCAACTCGGTGCTGACGCCATCTATCTCTCTGAACGCTCTCTGCCAATCGCACCGGATGGGCACTACGACTGGGAGAATCAGGCAAACCCGAACGCAAGCCCTCAGGGTCATGCAGGGGTCACAAATTTACTCAATACGGTTCGCCACTTCTCCTTCAAACCAGAGGCGCTGAATCGAGTTATTTCTTTGCAGATGAAAGCCATCACAGGGAAAGGCTTCGCTCCCGATCCTCGTATGGTGGTACGGCTTTGTGAACCCACAGTCTTTGGTTTTGTGCTAATTCCTTACAGGGGTCGTTCATCGACGAAGCCCTCCATCCTGACGCGGTCGATGATCGCAAAGGAGCGGTAATATTGCACTCTGTTTTTCTTGCGAAAGTTCAATTAAATTTTGCTTAGCTCGCCAACGGACTGACGATTCTTTCGCTCCTTCCCTCGGGCTCAGAAGTAGCAAAGGACATGTCCAACTCGGCCATTTCGCTTCTCTACAATACTCTCCCCCACGTACGTCTCCCTCACTTTCCTTCGTAGAGCACTCTCCGATTCAAAGTAGCCCCGGGCCGCATTGCTTGGTCCCGTCCATTCATTCCGCCAAGCCGACGGTGGAGGCAACAACCTTCAAATCCCTCAGCTGGGAAAAGCAGGAACCCCCTACGCACGCAGCGTACAAGGAAAATGGTGCTACGCGCCGACCTCGCTTCCTGACCCTGGCGTCATTTTCGACACCCTAATGAAGGCCCGCGACGTATGTATTTGACTTCCGCCCGTAGTTTTCACAGTCCTCTGACATGAAGCACAGACCAAAGAGCACCCCGCTGGTGTCTCAAGCTTGATCTTCGCTTTCGCGACCATCGTCATTCACTCGCTGTTCAGAACGGATCTGGCTGACTGGAATGTCAACGCTACGAGCTCATACTTGGATCTGAGTCCTCTGTATGGTATCGGTGAGTGACAAAACTTGTCCGCTCGAGTGTGGTTCATTGATAGTAATTCAATAGACCAGACAACTCAAGACTTGGTCCGCGATAAAGCAAAGGGACGTGGTCTGCTTTACCCTGACTCCTTCTCCGAGGAACGGCTTGTTTTCCTACCGCCAGCAGCAAGCGCTCTGTTAGTTATACTGAACCGAAACCACAATGTGCGCTTCAGCTCCCCTATCCTGCACCCGCCTAACTTACTGCGTGCAGTACGTTGCCGATATGCTTCTCAAAATCAACGAGCGCGGCCGTTGGACCGATCCTCCCCCGGCCGACGAAAAACGTCGAACCCAGCAGGACGAGGAGATTTTCCAGACCGCAAGACTTGTCAAGTGCGCTGCTCGTTCTCTATTGCTCACTTTCGCCTTTCACTGATGTCCCTGTTTCTAGCTGCGGTCACTTCATGGGTCTTATCATGTCCGATTATGTTGCTGGCTTCCTGGGGCGAGTCTGCCACCTTCTTCATATGCTAGCACTCATACTCGAGCTTTGGTAGGCTGTCCGAAGGGAACGCCTGGAACATGAACGCGTTCGACCCGATCAAAGCCAAGAATGGCGTCGAGGTCGAGCGAGGACTCGGAAATCACTGCAGCGTTGAATTCAATGTCCTCTACCGCGTAAGTGGTCTTCTGTCTACCAATCCCTTTAGAACTATTTATGTTGATTCTTTGTTACCAGTGGCATCCGACGCTCTCCACAGCAGATGTAAAATGGACCGAGGACGTATTCCGCGAAGCCTTCGACAACAAGCCCTTCGACCAGCTCACAATGCACGACTTTGGCACAGTCTTCCGCAAGATGTTCGCCACTATGGATCCGCATCCCAATAATCGAACTTTCGCTGGGTCGGTCTTGAATCTTGATCTACCTCGAGCGTAAAACACCCTAACATTCGATGTAGGTTGAAGCGCGGGGCAGATGGCAAATTCTCCGACGGCGCCATTGCGAAGATCTTATTTGATGCAACGGAGAGTCCTGCAGGCGCTTATCGTGCGCGAGGAACCCCGGGGGTTTTGCGTATCGTCGAGATTCTTGGTATCCTCCAAGCGCGGCAGTGGGGCGTGTGCACGATGAACGAGTTCCGCGAGTTCCTTGGCTTGAAGAGGTTCGCAAATTTCGAGGAATGGAATACCGATCCGGAGATCTCGGTAAAGTTCTTCGCTTTGTTGCGGCTTTTGAGTTACTTAATCAAAATTACACAGAGTGCTGCCCGTCGATTGTACGGTCACATCGACAATCTTGAACTGTACACCGGACTGCAATGCGAGGATAACATGCCTCTGTATCCTGGGCTTCGTTTTGCCTCTGGCTATACCGTAAGGTTCTTTCATTTACCATTCAAAAAAAGTGAAATGATCTTGAATCGCAGATGGTCAGGGCAGTCCTCGGAGATGCAATTGCTTTGGTACGAGGGGACAGATTCTACACGACGGATTTCACTCGTGCGTTGTCTCTGCAACTCGCAGCTCTTTCGCGATCTTGACTGCCTTGTATTAAGCGGCCAATCTGACGGCATGGGGATACCAGGACTGCATTCGCGATCCTCACAATGGTGGCTTTGTAGGTATCTGGGCTTGTTCTACGATCTATGCTAACTCGATCTCTCTTTTCAGGGCGGCGAATGTATGTGCCTGATCGTCCCCGAAGCCAGCTCTCAACGAGTTTTCGTATAGTGCCCAAACTGCTAATGCGCCATCTTCCTCGGCATTATCCTTATGTGCGTCGCACAACTTTGTCTGCTACGGCTCTCTGATCATATGACCTAGAACTCCGTCTACGGATGCTTCCCCTTCTTCACGCCTCAAAAGATGAAGGAAAGTCTGACCAAACAGGGTATCGCTGGCGACTATACATTTGAACGCCCGGTGCCCGCTCCGGAACCCAAAGTTTTGAATACTTTCACGGGCATTAAATACGTCTTCAACGACCCGTTGCGCTTCCCGACTGTCTATGACATGAAAGGTATGCGCTTTCATCGGAATAGCGAAGAGAGAGATTACCCATGCCTTCGTTTCAAGGACTCGGAAACGGGTACGGGTTCCTACTATGCTTCGACCAGTCTGCCAAGTACGTTGCCCGTCACTGTCTGCATTTACCCATCCAATTCACTATTGCAGACACGATCCTGATCGGGCACTGGTGAGTTTATCAATTACACGTTGAATCGTTTATTCATGTCCGCAGGCCCTGCACGCCCTCTTCCCCACCGAAGACTCCTTGAGCCAATATCGTACTTGGTACCGCGACTCCATCTCACAGCTCATCAAAGAGCGGTCATGGAAATACGACGGCGTCGCCGGCAATTATGTCGACATCGTCAAGAATGTTATCAACGTCACCTCCGTGCACTGGGCTGCTGACCGTCTGGTACATACGTCTGCTTTGGACGTGCGGATCCTGAGCTAATGGGTGATATGATTTCAGTGCGGTCTTCCTTTGAAGACGAAAGAAAATCCAAGTGGGTTGTATACGGAGCAGGAGGTATATGATATGTTCTCCACCTTGGTAAGTCTTGATTTGCGTAACCGACTCAAGTCGAGCTCATGATCATACATATTTTTTCTTCAGTTCACGTATGCCTTCAATATATATCCCTGCCTACAATTCGTGCTTACAGGCCTCGCAGACTGACCTTCCTCAGCCTTGGCGACAACGAGCACCTGTTCTCTCTCCGATACGCAGCTATACAATCGGGCGGTGTGATACAGGCCTTGATTGCCAAAGCAATCTTGGAGATTGCTCCTCAGAGCGCCCCGGTGCGTCTTCTTTCTGCTCGCCTGGAAACTTCTCACTAACGCGACCGAACCTAGAATGCCATCATGGGCTTACTTTCCAAATGCGCCAAATATATCTGGCCGCCGACGGACAGACCGTGCTTCCCATTCCTCAGCAAGCTTTCTGATACCGGACGCCCATTGAACGAGCTTGTGGCTACTGTGGTTGGGCTCGCTGTTGGTTCGTCTGTGAACTACGCGCAAGGTAAGTATGCTATTCGGTTTTTCTTTTGTGATGAAATTGTTGTTCATGTAACTGCGTTCGAAGCGGCGGTACATGTCATCGATTTCTACCTCGACGACGCGCACGCCAACGAGCGCTCAAAAATAATACAACTCGTGAAGAGCGACGATCAAAAATCGACCGACTTGCTTCGGGGTTATGTTCGGGAGGCAATGCGTACGTGGTGATCCTCTGACGCAAAGATATTAGCTGAGGTCATTCGTTCTTTCTCTCCGTAGGTCTCAACCCTCAGTTCACGGGACTGTGGCGCGGCGCAGCTGTGGATACTGTCATTCCACAGGGCGACGGTCTACCTCCATTGAAAGTCAAAGCCGGCGATCGCATCTGGGCAAGCTTCAAAAACGCACATATCAACGTGAGATTTTTACAGCTATTCTTTGCAAAAATTGGCACTCACTCGAACCACCGTCCAGCCCACCGACTTCCCCAACCCTCAAACAGTCGACCCCACCCGCCCCATAGGCTCCTACAACCTCAACGGCACCGGATTCCACAACTGTCCCGGCGTCACGTACGCCGAACAGACGATAGCGGAGATCGTGAAGGTTGTGTTCAGGTTGAAGAACGTTCGTCGGGCGGCGGGTGCGCCTGGAAAGCTTGCGGGATTTAAGACGGTTGTGAATGAGACGGAGACGAATGTGTATTTGACGCCGTATGGGACGACGAGCCCTTGGCCTGGGTCGATGTTCATTACGGTGAGTTTTTTTTTCTACCTTGTGCTGTCGAGGGCGATGGGCTGATGTTTTGCATAGTACGATGATTGATTTGCGGTGCAATGTATTCGCTTCCTATTTATGCTAACTTTTGTCCTGCAATTCAAGTCAATTATATGTAGTGCAACTATTAGTCTATGACATGAAACGCGCTGCCATCTTAACCGATCCTTAGAGGAAACTGCAGAAGATGATACAATACATTCTTCTTTGTCTGTTGTGATCTTAGGAAGTTCGAGGATACGCCCACACCACCGACAGTACCTTGATAAAACTAACTGAAAATGATGCTTGTTTGCTCGTTCATGATCAAATTCGAGGCGAAGTCTCGGAGAGTGAACACTGCCACTGCCACTGAAGTGAACGGACTTTTCTTTTGGCTGCTGTTCAGCGGTGAATACAATATTAATACTGAAGACGACTTTAGAAGTTTTTTAAGCTCAATCTAGGCAGGGTGACCGAAATTCGAATAAGTACAGTTAGAGTTTTTCAAAGAAACGAGCCATCAAAAACTGCCTCATAAACGTCCCACGGTTCAGTTTACGTAATACCTCGTAACACCCTGTAACACCAGTCTATGGATTTGGAGGGCATAGAATTCACAACAATTCCATATAAATTGGCCGCAATAGGCAGATCCTCCTATGTTCAAGCATATATATCTACCATATGAAGCACCGTCACTGCTCTCATCTGAAAAACCCGGTACATCTTCCTGTCGTTGAAACTCCCACGGTTGCATTTATCCGAGCTCACATGACTTGAACCAAGTTAACGACAATAAATCAGGCATTTCTAGCAGCAAGTAGGAAATAGAGCTTAGTATCTATATCACTCAAATACTTCAAAGTTCAAGGGGAATACTATACCACAGAACCCTGGCTTAACCTTAAAACACCTCCGTATTGGTACATAAGTAAACTGGCTGGAACATCGGACATCCTTGTTCGAACCGGAATTATGGAACGATTCAATAGCAAGAGCATTTCTCTTTCTGAAAGGCATCCACTTCATTTTCTATGCGGATTTGTTTCCCATTTTCTAGCCTTAGACCGCGGGCCGGACTGGTCGTGACTAATGTGACGTCACGCAAACGCTCCCGGGCCTTTCTCATTGCTGTTGCATTACTGTCTGCCACCCTGCCACCTAAAATTCCATGGTTTTAACCCGGCGAGCATATAAAGCAATTTCGCGTTGGCTTCCCAATGAGGTCCTCTCCACAATAATCGAGGTTGCTCCTCCCTTTACCCACACTGCGCTGTGCCGCACCTCGAAGCTCTTCTACCGGGGTTTCAAACGAGCCAAATTGTCAGACGCACTCTTGGACGCACTGCCAGCCTGTCATGGAATTGGAGTTGCAGAAAACCTCAGAAAACACCGTCTTAAACGACGTTCAAGCGACCGGCTTCCTCAGTCATTCAGCTTTATTGACTTGAAAACATATTTGCGTTATAAAGACTCTCTCTGCCCAATCCGATTGTCCACAGAATGATTATGAATTCGAAAGTGGTGGATGGCGGAAAAAGTCGGATCCTGAGAAAGTTACCGGATTATTCGTGTTTCCCACATCTCGGCAACAACCGGATACGACGCGTAGCCTACGCTTGGACTTTACCTCGACGCCATGAACACCTCTCATCCGACGATAACCATTGATCTCGTCAGAAACCTTAGCTTCCATCGTATGCACATCCTCATGTTCCTTAGATTCTGGACCGACACACGACGAAGGAGGTCCTGCAAGCCGTTCTACACGCGATCCTCTTCCACCGACTCTTCGGTCTTGTCAAACCTCAAACCTTCGACATTTTGGACGTGACAATGGTATATATAAGACCACTCAAGCTGTGTTGAAGTGAGCGTTAATTCTCGCCGTAGCCAGGTGTATCGGACCCGGAGATGGAGCAGCTCGTTAATGATAAGGTGGATGCGTTTTGGAGAGGTGTTGAGAATGGGAATAGTAAACGGGGGCAGGTGGGTGTATTTCGACTAAATATCCCTCGTCCAATATCTGACATGGAGCAGATCACAGTGACCTTTTCTGAGAAACGACCTAAGAAGTCGTGGTTCCAGGTCTACATGGGCGAAGAAGAAGTTCCATGGGAGCAATGGTATGCGTTTCTGCTTACCCCGGGTCGAATCGTAACTTCCTAATTCTACAGGATTATCAATGCGGAGGTCCGCCAACCAAAATCCGATAGAGGTACGATTGCTTGTCGATAACATTTACTTGGTCTAAGGAGTTCATACTCCCTGCAGATCGGCAACAATTTCTCACTACGCTCGCCGCGACTTTGACGAAAGCCGTACAGACTATGCTCGTACACACGTCTTCCGAGAAAGGACGTACAGCTGTCCCGCTGATAACGAATGCGACTGGGATATCGCCGTTCCCGCTGCGCATCGGCGTGAGCGTGGGGGGTGTGGAGGTTTCGTAGATAGAGGTGGAGAGGAGGAGGAGAGGAACCGGTATGTGATCCACATGAGCCCGGCCTGTGTTCTTCACTCATTGCTGTGAAGATTCGCTGGCGTCAATCTTCTTCTCGGCTGTCTGTTTACATGCAGGCTGGAATCTCTTTCGGCTTCAACTCTCTTAAATTTATATGGTGCACGACCACCGCATCGGGAGCGTTTACCTTCCCCGATCAGGTAGAAGAACTCGCTCGCCCATCCTCGAGGTTTTGCAGCCAGTCAGGCCGCATCGAGACAACATCCCTCGACCTTTCATCCCTTCGCGCCACCTCTTCGCCATCACCTCTTCGCCATCACCTTGTTGCCTCCAGGCTTCGCGTCTTTGCGGGCGCCCGATATACAGGTACCAAACGTCGTCCCAGCCCCATCGATGATATTCCCGCTCCCACCCCAATTCGTCTTACTCCCCCCGGTTGGCTGCGTCGGCCTTGCGTTCTCTGCGTTCAGTCTCGTGCTGGCGTGTATCTTCTCGTTGCCACACTGCACGATCCTGGAGTGTCGACGATTTTTCGACACTACGGCAAGTTGTGGTTCATGCGCCGACCCCAATACTCTCGCGTCACCGCTGCCGCACGACGCCTTGATCTCGTCGCTTCCCGCACGGCGACGTTCACCATCATCCGAAACTTCCCCATGTGCTCATCGTTTCAACCGCACATCTGCGATCTGCCGCAGCGCATCGTCTCCCTGCCCATCAACGTCATTGTACCGTCGTTCGGGTTCGATGTCGGCTGAACCTCAGCTTCGTAGACAAGCATTCCCCAGACGGCCACGCCGACAATCCTCCTCATCGACCATGGCGCTAATATGCACGCTCACAACTTGCGCCGGCTCGTCGGTCTGCCACCCGCAGCCTCTTCGCCCTGCCCACGTCTTGAGATTCTCTCATTCGATCGTATCCGATAGCACTCCTGCTATTACCTTCTTGCCCGTTCCACATCCCTACTCAATCTCGTCCTTCTGCCTCGGGCAATGTCGAGCGCTAGCACCAGCCCTACATCGGCCGCAACGTGGAGCTGCAGTTCTGCGGGTACAGCCCCCTAGGTGGCGTGCATGGAAAACGATGATGGCCGTCTCTGATGCGTGCATGAAGACGAGTTTGGCGGGACAGTGGTAGACTTCAATACGGCTCCAATAGCTGCGTTCTCCGTCTCACTGCTCGTTTGCTGCGGCGACGACGGAGTCCTGCTTGCCGTGTTACCACACACGGCCTTTTCCTTTGGACTCCTGCATTGGCAGTCGGGACGCCGTCGTTCTGGTCTTCATCCCCACGTGGATGATGGATGTATTGTATTGCTCGTGCTATCACTATACAATGGCAAGGGATATGGTACGTGGCTGCAGGGGGAGGCGCCGAATTGGTAGAACGGATATACAGTAGAGTCGACTGTATCGTTATGGCCGGTATTCCTTACGACTAGCGTCGTCAGAACTCAGGCTTGTCATGGGTTTGTCTGTCGTCCTACTTGACGTTTCTCAAAACCTACCCGTATCAATGGAGCTCGAGAGCCGATATACAGTGCCTACGACTCGACCGCCCGGTCGCCGTCTATGCGTGCCTGTACGAAGTCCTTTCGGGCGGTGTGGACAGCGCTGCGGTGGTGGCGTTGTCGTTGCGGTGAAGCCGACGTGGTCGAGTCCTTCATCTCTTCTGTGGACACACAGCAGCACGGGAGACGGCTGCGTCCGGCTTCCGGCTACGTGGGATATGCATATATGCTCTCACTGGGCGCTTTACAAGTCCCTCGTCCGCCCTGCGTTTTGGACCGCTCCCTCCTCGGACCTCTTATTCCTCGCCTTGCGCTATCAGCTCGATAGAATGATCCTCCTGTCCGGGCGTTTTTTTTTGCGACTCAGCGGCGTAGACTAGAATCTAGTGCTATTCGTCGTTCTTGTTGAGGATGCCTGCGTCATTCGTTGATCAGATATAGGACGCCTATGCGTCTCTGTCTTAGTCTAGGCACAATATCCGAGGAGGTATTTCTCTCGAGGCGGATAACTGCGAGTACAACGCGAAGCTGTTTCCAGCGGGCGCTCGTCTCCTGAGCTGACGCCATCGACCTGGTTAGTCTTGTCATTACTCATTCGTTCCCTTGCCAGAACAATTATTGGGCCCATCTGAATTCATTGATCTGACGACTACTACATGTGCAACCTACGACTCGTCGTCTACCAAAGCTGCGGATACATGAAGATAAGGCTCAAAGCGATGAAACATCCATGTCATTGCGAAATTGTTGGCCTGGAGCACCGTTTGAAACTGTAAAGCCAGATGATTGGCATCAAGCTTGTCCACCATTAGTGGCTCAACAAGCGCGTTTCTTCGCTGCACAACCTCCACCAATTCGTCGAAAATCGCACTGAATACCTTCTCAGGATCGTTGTCAATGTCAACCGGTCCAAAACAGACTGTGACATATTCATCCTCGGAGGGAACTTGTTTGCCCTTCCCCTTCGTAGACTGACTATCGACCCAGGCCGATATTCTATGGGATTTCGAGGCTGAAGGAATGCCGGTAGGTGCACCCAATCCAGACTGCTGCGCAGCATAGTCCTGATCCCTTGCGACTTTCTTCAGGCCAGAAATCATAGTTTCTATCACTTTGGCGGATGGACGTTCTTTAGGATTGAGTTCCCAGCACCACTGGACAAGTTCCCAGAGCACTTCTGGCATCGGTCTACCCTGTTGATCGATCGGGCAGGCCATGTATGGTCTTGCAGTGCTTCCAGCATTTTCCAAGTCGTCCTC
This sequence comes from Favolaschia claudopus, assembly GCA_037176885.1. Lineage (NCBI taxonomy): Eukaryota > Fungi > Basidiomycota > Agaricomycetes > Agaricales > Mycenaceae > Favolaschia > Favolaschia claudopus. The sequence continues at coordinate 97,527 of JAWWNJ010000192.1, forward strand.
AGCATCGGAGAACAGCAGGATGATGCCTGTTTCGGTAGGAATGTGTGCGAATGGAGCTGTTCCGCCAGACCATACCTACAGTGACGTGCCAGCAATAAGTTTGGAGAAAAGATGAATAGTCAATGTCAGATATTACTCGCCTCACAGCAGACACAACCAAATGCCCAGACATCTGAGGCTGAAGTTCGCTTGAACTTTCCATTCATTGGCGGATTCAACAGCTCGGGGGCCATCCACCGTGGGGATCCACTCCGTGTAGAATTCTTGATGGAAAGCTCTGACTCTACAAATGTGGCCAGTCCAAAATCAGTCAGACAAGCTTGCCCCTTGCTGTTCATGAGGATATTCCGCTATAGTTTCACACTATCATCAAAAGCTGAGCATATAAACAGAAAATGAAATTACATACTCCGCAAAGGTCACCGTGAACGACTTTCAAGGAGTGAAGATACCTGAGGCCCTGTATGATATCTTGGAGCTGTAAGATCATAAGTTATTTAGTGATATAAAGAAAATCTGGACTCACAAGTGCAATCATGCTCGTGGAAGATGGCGCAAACTCATGCATATATTTAATGACACTTCCAAGAGGCATCCATGGTGACACCATAGCTTGAGCAGGGTTAGGAAATGTTGTGTAGTCTACCCCAATGAAGGGCACAATGTTCTTATCTGCATTATCCATAAGTAACGAGACATCTGCTCTCAGCCACCAGAAAACCTACGCCGCAAGTAACGCCATACTAGTGCCTCCTTGATAAACTTTTGCTGCAATAGAACCTGGCGCTCCTGAGACTGGTCTTCAAATATTTTTAGCACCTTCAAGGCAACCTCGACCTCCTTCCCATCTAAATCACTGTACTTTCCGTGATAGATGTTGGAGAACCCTCCATGCTTGATAGGATGCTGATTGAGGAGCTGTACACCCTGTACCGCAAGCTCCTCTGGTAGGAGTTTGAGAGTGTCAGCGAGCCAATTGAGAAGCTTCCGCGCATGGATTGCAAATATTTTATAGTCTTTGACAACTTTTTTGTTTGGCAGACCATGATCAAGTGTCTATGAATGAAAGTGAGATAAAGAATCATGAGAGGATAGCACATACATAATGTGTCATGTTAAAGACAGCAATGACATGCTCCTGTGGAAGGCTTGGAACACTGTGCTTGTATGAATCAAGGGTAAGGAGACGCTGCAGCAGGCCTGCAATCTTGCCATTATCCTGAACCAGCTTGCTGTTGATCTGTACACGTGAAATGACACGAATTCTGGACAGGGTCTGTAAGATTTGACTGGGTTCAATATTCTCAAGGTTGCAGGAGAAGGGTGGAAGACAAATCACCTCCAAGATTTTTGTGCGCATGAGTGATGCAGCATATAGAGTTTCAAAAATAGATTCAACCATTTTGGTTTCATTCTCCCGTTCTTGTTCACTGATAGCTGGAATTGTGGTCAATGAAGACACAATATCTGGAAGTTGATCCCAGAGCCTATTGAGATTGATATTGGCTCAGTCATAGATAGTTTGAGCACATAACCAACATACTTCTCTGCTGCAACACCCCCTGTTCGGTGTATCCCATCCACGAGCAATAGGAACAAATTCTGATTATTTGATGATAAGTCGAAAATTACTGGCAAATGGGATAGGTACACACCTCATAGAAAGCTGGTAAACTTGGACTCATGCCAGAATAAATTGTCCTCCCCTGCTTTGAGATGTAGAGCGTGCAGATACGGTTCAGAATTGTTTTATCAGCGTCACAAATGTGTTGCAGATTTTCCACACAGCTGATGACCACAATGCCAATGTGCTTGAAACGCTTGCTGAGCTGAGCTCGTAGTTTGCGGATTGTTTCATATATATCATCTGCCTGCTGCTGATTTTGAATGCCACGAATGACAAGCACCATGTCCGGCAAAGACATGCTGGGGACAGTGCTGCGATGTGCTGCAAATGCATTCTTAAGACGGGATGTGAAAAGTTGAGAAATCAGTTTCTAGATAGAACAAATAAAACCAAGTCAGAGTTTGATCCTAGGGGAATCGTGTCTCTCACATACCTCTGTGGATGGATAATAGTCTAATGGTGAATGATTGTCATGACCAGCAAGACCAATGAGCCACTGCAGTCTACCACGCCGAGCAGAGTTGGCTAGTGCGAGTATGTGATCACCTTTGCTGACTTCACTGCAATAGGCAGGAAAAACACGAGCAAAGCCATGAGTGAGAGGCCAGAAGACTGAATGTGTCTTGCTGACGTCTGCAATGACAATGTTGTCTGCCCCTGAAAATGAAGCTAGAGAAAACTCCGAGAGCAGCCTGGCAACAGTTTGTGCTATCAGAGAATGGCAGTGTTTTGAATCTGTTGTGATCCAGAGAGCCTTGTTTGAGTCCGACTCTGAGGGGAGCTGCGACCAGTGCTGCACAAGATCCCGGAGCTGAGAAGGAATTTTATACATATCTGAGTCTTCACTTTGGGCTGTTTGTGTTCTAGTATCTGACTCGAGTTCGCTGTTCAAGGCAACTTCATCATCTAGAGGGAGGGCAATCGGTCCAGTTGCTCTGCGCAAAAAGGTAGAGGATAGACGGGCCAGCAACCGGTGCATTCTTGATTGCCCTGTCGCTCGAGATCCTACATCCAACGATGTTGAATCACAAGAAATAAGATATTCCAAGTCACTGATAACTTAAAAAAATCGGTGAAGAGATGAGGCACAATGAAGAAATTGGGGGCGTACAACACTGATTCTCCATGTACGTCCGTAAATTCGCAACTCGGCACAGTAAGAGTTCCCATAAACAAAGGAAAATTGGGTAGATGGTATAGAGCTGGGGATATTAGCAACAACATCCTTACCCGCAATAAATCACTCATCTGTACTCACTGCAATGGTTGGGAATATAGAAGAGTATCTTGGAACGGAACTAGAACCGGAATCAGTGTGGCCAAAGACATGGAGACATGGGGTAATCGGCCACGCACAGCATGATGTTCAAGAATAGCGTGTTCAAGACTTGCATGAACTTGACATGAAGAATGAATGTACTGGTAGTAATAGTCAAACAGCACTTACCAATTCTCCACCGACCAATGTATAATACACCTCAAAGTTGAAGTACCAACCACACAGCCAAGTGACGGCCCCTACGAACTGCAAACACCCGCTCATAGATACTAGGGCATGCTCAAGTCAGTTCATGGAAAAATATCATCGGTGGGAGCGCACAGAAGAGTATACTGGAGAGACATTTCTCCTGCTCCTCCGGGTAGAGACTCTGAAAGAGTTTTACGAGATTTATGAACGTCAGTATAAAAGAGAGAAGGGTGGCGGGGCCCCAAAGGTGCGCGTAGACCTTGACGCAGCGGGCAGAAAAGCGCAGTCTCGACATCGATGTGGATGTAGTAGAGAGAAAGAGAAACGGAGACGACGAAGAGTCGGAAGTCCGCACGCGTTTGACCGCTTGTTTCGGGCGCCTATCTGCCATCGTTCGTTAGCCGATAAGTACTGTGCTTGGAGTCAAGAAGAACAGCCACGTCGATCCACTAGTACGCCATCGGAAGATCTTCTTCGTTCATGGGGAAGCTTGCTTCCCCATTCATCGGTATAGGGCTCCAAAATGCAGATGCTTACAAAATGACTGGGTGCTTTGTAAGCACAGCTGTAAGCACTGTGCGGGCCTTTCCTCGGACTTCGGATATCCACTTGTCAGTGTCATGTGACCTCGAACTGGCGTGTAGGGACTGAAGCAAGCTTTCCCTCCTATGTGGACCATTGTCCACATACCCAACATGTTGATACACGATACAATGAATATCATTGCTAGGCATTGGAAGATATCTATACGCGACACTGCATGAACAGACCAAATACGCGCAGAGCGGTCGAGAGTAAAACTCGACAATATGTAAAGCCGAACGGCATGTCCGTAGGTCGAGCCTTCCATCGGCTCGCTCGTTATTCATTTCGCCAGACACAACGAAACCGCGGAAACGACCTTACCCAGCCTCCAGACAGCTCCGGACTGGCTTGCACTTGTCGCGGAGTGGAGCACCATCACGCAGATGATACCAGGATCCATGCTGCGCCTGATTGCAGTGGGGATGAACGGACTGGGATGTTAGGAAAGGGCTGGAAAGGGACCTCGGCGTTATGTGCCGGCGCGAGAAACTACCGATTCGAAGGCTTTCGAAGGACGGCTGTACACATGTACGCATCCAGCCGCGTCCCGTTCGTTCCCAGTCACGAGCAACCATTCGTCGCACAGACAACGACCGCGAGGGATGCTAAGCTCTGAGCAGCGAGGCATATCTTCCTAGCACGAATCGATTTAGCATACGTGCCTCCATCTCCGCTCAATATCGTTACGAATCCACGTTAACGCTCTGTTCATCTTGGGCAACTCCGTCTAACCGGATCGCAGGTGCGCATGAGAATTGTTTCGTCTGTGATTTGCGAGGCACATCCACGGACGGGAGAGCCTCGAGACGAGCGCGTCGAGCGTCGGTAAGGAGCGCGACAAGCTGAGATTCGGTTGTCGAGCGTGCGCGTAGAGGGGAGGAAGAGAACTCGTTGAGCGGGCCTCACAAGCTTGCAAAGACCGTCGGGCGAACGTTTATAGGATATCCGGACCCCGCGTCAACGTCCTCACGTCAGCCTCGACAGCTCGCAACGTTACCATCGGCGGACAGGGTTGGACGGTATTGGGCGAGACGAGGACGCGAAGCCGCGAGATCTAGAGTCCAGACACCGTGAGCGCAGGCCCGGCGCGAGTGGCAGGATGCCAAGCGCCTGGAATCCCAAGACGAGGGGCAGTCGACCCCTATAGCCGGCGCTGATTGTACGGCACGCATACTTGCAAGCCGTCTTCGTACGAGTACTGGTGCAGGGAGTCAACACCCTGGCTAGGGCGGCGGCGATGAATGGATGGATAGAGATTGAGTATGAAGGCGGGGGGTGGCAGCTATGGTGAGGAGGCGCCGCCTACAGATGCGCCGGAGATGGAGGTGCGTGCGATGCGACTGAGTCGAATCCGGGATGATCGTGACGATAGTTTTCTCGTCCGTCTCAATCTCAATCTTCCTTCATCCACACGCACATAACACGGCAACCACACGTGCTCCCGAGTGTCGAATGACGATATTGAATCTTCGGCTGCTGCTCGTATGAGGAAGTCTTTCCGGCGGCTTTGGCGAAGGGGGAAGCGGCAGATGAGGACTGGAGAGAGAGCGAAGAGGTGGAGGCGGTATGCTCGTGCATGCAGTAAGTATGGTGTACGAGCCGGTGGGCGAGGCGGGGTATGAACGGTCGCGTCGTATTCACACGCGGAACGCCGACATCGAGCGCACGTAGTGTCCACCGAGTCGGTAGCTAAACGACGAGGCCTGAGGAATGAGCACAGAGCATTCTGTCTCAGCTCCCGACTTTCGAACGAGGTGGAAGTCGCCTACCTCGAACGGAGAAATGATATCAATTCCGGTGCTTTGTCTGAATCTTGTGCACCCACACTCGCTGGTAGAACTGAGTTCGTCGTTGACGTTGGCGTCGAGGGTGGTTGGCGGCAAGCGGCGGCACTGTAATCCGAAAACAGACGCCGGGCGAGCAAAGATGGAGTGCCAGTGGGGGAAATCCTGGATATGAGAGGCAGAAGACGGGAAGCCGCTCCGGATATAGTGTCCAACTCTCTCTACTTTGTCGATACTCGCAGACATTCGTCACCTATAAATTATCGAATCAGTTATATACTCTGCAAAGCGGGGAAGTAGAAGGGTTAAAGGGAGGAGCGAGCGACAGGCACAGAATGGTGTGGCGAAAGAGGAAGGAAACCAGTGGATGTAAATTGCAAGGAAAAACGCACCGTATGATAGCCACCCATCGTGAGGATGGCAGCAGCAGAGGTAAGTAGTCGGTCGACATGGCTATCAGTCTGGAGAAGACGATATGAGTTCGTCAGATGTGGGAGGGAAAAGAGAGTAGGATGGATGAGAATGCAGCGTACCTATAGAGATATGGTGGTTGCCTGTACAGTACACAAACGCCGACAGAGTCGTCATGATTTTCCTATCCAAGTCACCCCAAACCCGCAAGCCTTCGCAATTCATCTTCCATGATTTTGCCCGTTAGGTGGACGGCGGATGACGAGAAAGACAAAACCCTATCGGCAATACTGAGGCGATTATTCTTGAGTAAAGATATTCCGCTCTTGAGCGAAGAAACAGGCGGCCTAGCGAAGTTGACGCGGTGCCATGTTACTTCAATACCTACCCCGCAAGAACGAGGACGATACGTATTGCAAGAAGCTAGTGCCATGTACGCCGTTGGAGAGCTCCAGAGTCCAAGTCAAGTGGATGAATAACTCGCGCCTACGACAGCGGCACTGGGGAACGCGGGCTCCGGTTGGGCTCCGGGGATTCGGGAACGAGAGGAAAGCGATCATTAGGTAAGCAAATCAAAAATACGCTTTTTCAAAGTAGCAACCTGCTGGTTCACAACCCTCCCACACTTCCGGACAGCCATGCACTATTCAAGTTGTCTAAAAATCCCAGAAATCATTCAACTCATTGTACAAAATCTCCGCCTCCCAGACGGTGATCTGGACCGTCACGCTCTCGCAGCACTGGCATGCACATCTCGTACTTTCAGCGCCGTGGCTCTCGATGATTTGTGGAGAACTCTCGACAGTTTGGAACCCATCTTATACTGTATGCCTCCCGATCTCTTCGGCGGTCGCGGCGAAGACAGAGTAAGTATTTGTTCAGCTTTCTAAAATCTGTGATTCCAGCTCAAGCCTGGTGTTTGCGTAACGTAGAAGCTGCTGCGACCCATGAAAGCGTCAGACTGGGACCGTCCACGCATCTACATGAACCGCGTAAAACACCTGGACATCTCTAATCATTGCCTTGTCCCAGCCGAGATCTTCCCTGCCCTGAACGCATCCTTATGGCCGGGTGAAGTCGAATCCTACTTTCGAAGACTGACGGCTGTACGATGGATAAACGAGCATGACCTGCTCAACCTCCGTTTCTTGCTGTCCTCGAAACTCAAAACCCTCTCCCTGAAATTTCCGTCGTCCCACACGAATTTTTCGCTCCTTTCTTCCATTCCTCTCGTCTGTCCCGGCTTGGAAAAACTCCGCGTCAACTCGCCGCTTCCGGATGGACCCTCCATCTCCGAACTCATTCATGGCCTTCATTCGCTACAAAAGCTACGCATTACTATTCCAGACCGAGAAAGTCTCGAGCACCTCAGTCGACTGAAGGGTCTGACATCATTCACATGCTCACTTCCAAATACCCTGCCAATTTTGTGCAATCCTCTTTCCTTTGTTGCTCTCGAAGAAGTAACCATCCTCAATAGCAACCTCAAAAAAATCATACATCTCTTCTCCCGCTGTTTTTTGCCCGTCTTGAAGCGGCTCAAAATTACAGCCAATTCCGGTACGACCACAGCGGGCGTAGAAAAGCTGCATAAAGCGCTGAGCAGATCGTGCGCGCCGAGCTCGCTCACGACCATCGAAGTGGATCTCGAGGAAGATGATGCAGGGGAGCATCCAGAACTATACATGATTCCCTTCGGCTCTTTCGAGCCCCTCTTCTGCTTCGTCAACCTCACCTCAATTTCCATCGCGTCAAAATCTGGAATCCGCCTGCATGACGAGGAGATGGAGATCATAGCGCGCGCCTGGCCCCGTCTCAGAAGCCTCGACCTTTGGGAGCGCGTCGAATGCCAGACACTTTCCCTCCGCTCGCTGAGCATCATCGCCGAACATTGCCCCGTCTTGGAAACTCTAGCGCTGTCGCTCAACACCACAGTGATTCCCGAGCTGCCTCCCTTAGACAATGGCCGTCAGCCCATTTCGCAGCTTGCTCTGCATGAGCTCGACGTCAATCGGTCCCCCATTTCCGCGCCGAGCCTCCTTACTGGTCGATTCCTATCCTCGATTTTTCCAAATCTGTCTGTCGTGACTTCGGAACTCGACAAATTTGGGCTGGATGAGCTGGGGGAGGATGAAGACTCGGAGCTCACGGCGTACCACGGTCTTTGGAAGGAGGTTCAGTCCCAACTTTCTGTATTCAAAGCCATTCGGCAGGAAGAACGGGCTAGAGTGTTAGCCGAGTTGGAGTCGATTCGGGAAAACTAGGTGCTGTAGAGTTTTGCTCGATGCATGTCATCTTTCTCAAGCTGGAAAATTTACGAATTTCTTCGTTCTTATCGCAGGCCACCGAAGGAATCTTCCAGTGCCGACAAACAGTTACAAAATTGCAGACACCCCCTGGTAGTCGAATGTGCATGCTGTTCCACCTCTATTTCGGGTTTGGCTACTCCGTTGTGATTCGTGAATATGTTTGTTGGAAACGCTACAATACAGAAATTCCTCGTAAGTGCATTCAGATCAATGATCATCCATACGAACTAGCCTGTCGAAGTGAGGTTCGACACAACTAGTTTTCAACAACGTGATATATCTTTGATATATCTTACGAATTTCTTTCTCCTTTGAATCTACGTATCGACATCTCTTTTTCCCCATTTTTCAGTTTCTTGTAAGTACAGTGAACACTTGAACTCGCGGCCCCGGTGTTATGTCCTGGCAGCTATTTGATTAATTTTTTTTTCAAATAGAACGAGTAGTAGTGAGGAGGGGGGCCACTTACTAAAGGTCTGTTTGTAGATTGGTAGTGATAGCTTTTAGCTTTCGTCTTTTTTGGTATGCACGAGGTTCGTCGTTCAAGTCGTGGCGGGCGAGGTCTTCGTCTTTTTCCATGAGATTTGTAACCAATATTGTAACATACGCGGAATCATTATGAGTATCCTGTAATGTATTCTCAAGTTCAGGTATTATTGGAGTGAGCTTGCTCCTTGACTCTTGTCCCCCACAAATCAAGCATTATATTATCAAAGTCAGTTGTTACACAAATTCCCGACACACGACCAAAGCAAAAGAACATCTGATGCTACTCACAGTGACTGGTCCGCACAGTTCTTCGGAAGGGATCGCGATCATGTCGCGCGACTCGGCCGTGACGGGTTTTCCTGCTGAATATTGCAACCGGAAACGGGAGTGTCCGTCCTCGAGCTGCCTGCCAGCAAAGATGAGGCACTGCTGATCAAGGACTCCCTCTTTATCCTGAATCTAACGCCTTCACGTTGTCGATGGTGTCGGACGACTCAACTTCAAGTGTGGTGTTCTTGCCTGTGAGAGTCTTCACAAAGCCGCGAAGCCGAAGGACGAGGGGGTCGACTCCTTCTGAATGTCATCGTCCGAGAGAGTATGGCTGTCCTCGAGGTGCTTGCCGCCGAAGATGAGACGCTGTTGGTCAGAGGAAATGCCGCCCGTGTCCTGGATCTTGGTTTTGACATTGTCAATGGTACCCGAAGCTTCGACCTGTCGACGATGGGCTTGCCGGCGTTCGCGAAGATCTGCATACCGCCACGAAGAAGGACTGCAAGCGATGAGCATCAACTCTGGGAAAACAAGAGCGGCAACGTACCGTACCGAGCTGAAACGCGGGCTAATGTGGTCAGAGAGCCTGAGAGAGGGTTCGTTTATCCTAAGCTGCTTGCCGGCAACGATGAGGCATCGATGATCGTCGGGAGGTATATCCTCATTGTCCTGGAACTTCGCTTTTACGTTGTCGATGGTGTCGGACGGCTCGAGCTCCAAGGTGATGGTCTTGCTCATGAGGGTCTTGACGAAGATCTGGATGCTTCAAACGCAGGGAAGGCGGAGAGTGGGTGTTGTGGTCCGAGAAAGTATGGCGGCCGTCCGAGGATTTGAACGAATATCCGCGCACTTCAGCGACGCAGGACGGAGGTGGCTCGACAGCGATAAAGAAAATCCTTTAAACAACCGAGAACTAGGTTAGTCGACGAACGGAATGCGAAGACAATGATGTGTGGACTTACATGAGGTACATTCAGATCTCGAGCACCAACAGCTAGGTCCACCCAGTTGTGCGCGGAGCTTGTTCAACCTTCTCGGGCACCAGAGACGTCGAGAGGCTGCAAGTTGTTGGTGGAGTACGATGTCGATGTTGTGGAGGCGCCGCAGATTTTCCTGTCGTCCAAACAGTGATAGAGAAGCTAGAGATGGCCCCAGGCTATAGAGGTATGGCACTGGACGAGACAGCGAGAGATTCGAGAAAGTAGAAGCGAGAGAACAAGACAGAGAAAGTCGCGCAGAGCGAGCTGCCAGCACACGAGGCGTGAGAAAGAATTTCCGAGTAAAGGCATAAGCTCATGCCCAAATATGGGCATAAGGGCTGCCAGGGCACTGCACTATCGTCGAACTCGCAGCGGCAAATTCAACACGGACACAACCGAAGCCGAGAAGGTGATCCGTATCGGCACGATAGTGTTTCAGCCTGGATTGGATATTGATGTTGATTTGTCATCCGGGGTCTTGTGCTTCTCATCGCCGTCGTCGTGCTCCAAGCGACCCCCACGCTCGTTAACCCACTGCATGTAACACACCCACCGAACCTTATAATCTAATATGAGTACGTCCCCATCCCCCCCAACCGCCAACCAAAATCTTGAAAATTGAATGTAATTTGTCAAATTGCAGGTAGCAATTCGTACGTCTTATTCGCCTGAAATGAATGTTCTTGGAAGCAGCAGCTAACAAAATCCTGGAACGCCAGTTCAAACGGACCCAGCTCCAGCGCCCCCGCTGTCTCGAGCTCGGAACCCGCCTCCTCGAGCGCCCCTACCTCAAGCGACCCTCCCTCCTCCTCCCTCCCGCCCTCCTCCTCCATCCCCCCATCCTCCTCCGAGCCCCCCAGCTCTTCCAGCCAACCGCCCTCCAGCAGCCAACCCCCAAGCAGCCTCCCGCCCTCCAGCACCTTCCTTTCGACCAGCGTCGGCCTCTCGACCGATGCAAATGGGGTCGTCACCACAATCACGCAGACACAGACGCACACGACCGCAGGGGAACTGCCCACTGGGTCTGCTCCGTCGATTAGGACCACCAAGGGGTGAGTTTCTCCTTCTATTTTTTACTCTTATTTTTTTTCCTTCCGTTTTCGTTCCGCGTTTCTTTGTGCCCCGCTCCGTTGCGTGCATGTGTGTTTGGCCTCCGGGTGGGCTCTGGTTATGCTTAACTGCATACCATCGTACTCTCTTCACATCCACCTCTGCGCTGGCCGACTGTGATTACTCACATTCACATACCCCGGCCAATCCGCTTTTCGCATCTGTCACAATAATGCACGATCAGGCCCACGCTTATTTTATCATTCATCCTTTTCATTTTCGTCTCGGGCTTCACGTCTCTTGGCGTTGCGCATTGCGCTCGGGCATCGGTTGTGACGGTTTTTTTTTTGCTCTTCGGCCAACGTTCGCCGCGTCGCGAAGCAGATGGCAGATGACTGCCAGCCCTGAGCCACCCTCGCTCTCCGTACCCTCCGATACCGAACCACCATCTTCTCGTCACCCCGAGCTCCTGTGTCCCCGTCCTTTTTTTGTTCTTTACTTCCTCCGCGTTTGCTTTATTGCGCCCGCATTTGGCCCCTTGCATCTGCTCGGGTTGTATCATACCCCCTATCCCTATCATGCCCCGATGCGGAAATATGAACGCGCCGGACGACGGCGCGTCTATCAGGCTTTCCATCCACGGTGGGAGGGGATCCACGTGGAGCGCGACTGTCTGTCCGTCTATTCTCGTTTCTTCGCCGGAGTTATCCCATTTGGTCAATTTCAGTCGCCGAGGCCCGGGGTCTTGCGAACAAGCATACGCCTCGGCGACGTCTGCGTTGTTCGGTGGGGACGGGGTGACGGCGGCGGCGTTGCTCCCCAGAACGAGTTAACGACTTGTCGACCACGAGGGTGGGCGATTGGGACTCTATTCCACAGGGCAGCGCGCCAGGCTTTATGGCTGTTTCTTGAAGTAGTTAGCCGTGATAGTGTAGTCTCCGACTGCGAGAACCCAAGGAGGAGAGTGGTTGCTGCACCTGTGGCCACGGGCGGTGACTCCCGGACTCCGTTCAACGATCTTGGGTGCATACGCTCCAGAGTCGGCGGACCATTCGCATCCGACCCATTTGCTCGTCGGCTGGCTAGCTGGCTGCACCTTGAATCCCCCTCCTTTGCAACGCAGCGCACGATACTCTATAATCCATGGCGCTTTAACCGCTCTCTGCGGAAGCGAGCGCGTCGTATCCGCCTCGCTTCGCTTCCGCCGCCATGCCATTTGATACGTGTGCTGCCCACGCAAGGGGAGGGACTGCTGCAGTGTCCTCGTCGCTGTCCCTTTCCTACGAGTAACCTGCCTCCTCTTCTTCGTGCTTTCTCTTTCTGCTCTCCCTTATATCCTTTTCCCTCTTCCCCTCCTCACTTCTCCCTCTTTTCTTTCTCCTCCTCCCTCTCTCCCTCCACCAACCAACACCTACCAATACTAACCCTTCCTTCCTTCCTCAGATTCCTGCAAAACAAAGGCGCCGTCGCGGCCGTATTCACCATTGTCGGGCTCGTCGCGGCGGGGATATTGTTCTGGGTTGTGACGAGCGCGTTGAGGAGGAGGAGGGTGAGTGTTGTTTATTGGCTTCGTTGTCTGTTTGTTCGGCGTGTTGTGTTGGAGTGTTCGGGGTTGGGTGTGATTTTTGGGGGGGGTGTTGTGTTCTTGGTATGGTCTCTTGCCCGTGTGCGACGAGCTATGGTCGGGACGATAAACGAAATGAAATATGACGAGGTTGGCGGGGTTGTTGGGGTGTGGTGGTGGAAGAACACGCCGTGGGCTGGAGGTGGACGATGGTGTCGCTTGGGCCGCGCAATGCGGAAGCAAGGGTGTCAGCCTGTGGGACTCGTGTTCGGCGCGGGAGGAGCTAGCGGCCTTGTTGTCGGCGGTGGGTACAGGAGTAATCTGCCAATAGAGGGTGCTGCTCTGCTGGTTCACGCATCTATGCAGCCCGCCGTGTGGGCATTTGTTGGGGGCTGGGGTACAGGGGGCATGCGTACGGTTTGGGCGGTCCCCAAAGACATGCGCGTTCACGAGCGGGCGATAACTCTTCCAACTCCTTTCGAAGCGTGAGCGTGCTATGCGAGGAAGTTTGTGCCCGCGAGTACGCTCCCCAATGCCGTCCTCTTTCGCGCGTTCATTGGGCCAAGGTGATCCTTGACGTCTGGGATACGATGTTTGGGAGGTTGACATGCGGGTGAATGCTCTACCTAAATATGCCTTGGGAGTTCGGTGTGACATGCGAGGTCCTCGTTGTCGCTATCCCTCGATCGCACCAGATCCATACGCTGCAATGACATGCTTGTTTCTACCCCAATCGTAAATCTACTTCGAAACACATACTCATTCTCTCTCTCTCTTTCCTCTAGGCCCGTCGCTTCGATCGCGAAATTGCCGAAGAAGCCAAGCGTGCCCCCGCACCGGTCTTCCTAGATGACGACGACGACTACAACGGCGGCTACAGCACCGGTGTATACGGCGGTGGTGGCGGTTACAGCGACCACGTTGGATACGGCGGCGCCCCGGGCGACCATGGCGGCTACCCAGCAGGCGATCACGCTGCATACGGCGCTTCCGGCGACCACCTCGGATACGCTGCAGCTGCTGCTGCCGGTGGCGCTGGTATCGGTGCTGCCGCCGCCGCCGCTGCCTCAAACAACCACGGACCCAGCTCCGACGGCGGGTATCCCACGTCGGATGCGGTCCATAGTCAAGGCACGCCATCCAATTATATGTATCCTTCGGGCTACTCCGATCTCGGATTCTCGGATGTGAGCAGCCATGGGACGTATTCGCAGCCGCCGATGGACGCGTATGGAAACCATGCTTCGGGCGGTGGAGGATATGGTCCCGCGGGACCGGGAGCGTATGAGATGACGGGCTACGGGCAGCAGGCGCAGCAGGGGGTCGTTGGGCAGGATTGGCACACGCAGGGAGCGTATATGTATCCGGGTGAGGACCAGGGACATGTGGTGCAAGGGTATCCTCCTACGGCCACAACGCCGACGGCCCAGTCGAACTCATCGGGTGAGTTGGGGAGAAGTAAGAGCGGGGCGAGGAGCTTGGTAGATTCGTACAATACACCGGGCTCGGAGGGTGCCAGTGGAAAGGGTGTCGGCGCCGGTGCGCAGCCGCAGTATGCTGATGGGTATGTGAACCAATACCAGACGCATGTTGTGGACGATGGGGCGGCGTATGGGGGTATGGAGAGCCACCATGGACATGTTGGTACGGTGGAGGATGATGAGAGTGACGATGGAGTGGATGATGGGAGACCGAGGGTTCTCAAGGTGCGTTTTGGTTCCTGTTGTGCCGTCCACGTAGACTGATTGTGGTCCCCAGGTAGCGAACCTTACGAGTTAAGCTGCTTAACAAAAGCCATTAGCAGTAGCCTTTAGGTTCCGCTGCCCCTCCATGTACACCCCCCTCTCCATTTCGTCTTCTCTCTCTCGGTCGGGTTCTCGACGCTTTACGTCGGGATATTTGTTGTTTTCGATTTCTTCGATCGCTCACCTCGTGTCACCGTTTCGGTCCGTCGCTCCTCGTGCGACACGCCTGCACATCCTGCACCCTGTACTCACTCAATCTGATGACCCCATCGCCTCCCTTGCGACCGCCTACATACATACCTACCTATCTACTTGCCGACTCACTACTCCGCATCTACCCCATATATGCAACCCGCCTCTGCTTACGCACCTCACGATTTGGACCCGTCTCCTCCCAAGTGACTTATTCTCTTCATTCTCTGTTTATAGTTTCATTATACCTCTTATTCTTCTGCTTCTCAACGTACTATCCGGTTCGTTGTTTCTTTTGTTACGCTCGTCCCAATTATATACTTTTACTGTTCCCCCTTCATTATCTTAGCTCAAGGTGATTCTCTAGCACTTTTGAAGCTAGACTGGAAGAGCGTGGCCAGATCGGAAGACGAGTGCACTGTCCTGATTATCTTGTCCAGGAGCTCGTGACATCGTCCATTGGTCACTGTGAGTCGGGCACAGTCGGGCACCCCCAAAGTGCCGCCACTGCCGCAGTACTGCCGCCGGTTGCCGCCAATGACCGCCAAGAGTGTTGGTAAAAGTGTCGAGGGTACCAGCACTTGGACCGCTGATTGGATTGCAAGACGAAAATGGTCGGAGTCAATTTAGTACATCGCATCGCTAACTAGTCATCGTACTACCCGAAATATTAGCCCATCGACTTGAGCCATCATCAGAGGACAAGAAACAAACTCACCGTAATAAACATCGACCCGGGCCAAGGGCTCGTCGTCCCATACGGCGTCAAATAAACATTCGTCTCCGTTTCATTCACGACCGTCTTGAATCCCGCAAGCTTCCCAGGCGCACCCGCCGCCCGACGAACATTCTTCAATCTGAACACAACCTTGACGATCTCCGCTATCGTCTGCTCGGCGTATGTCACGCCGGGACAGTTGTGGAATCCGGTGCCATGAAGATTATACGAGCCTATGGGGCGGGTGGGGTCGACGGTTTGAGGGTTGGGGAAGTCGGTGGACTGGATGGTGGTTCGAGTGAGTAGCAAATCATGCAAAGGATAGCTGTAAAAACTCACGTTGATATGCGCGTTCTTGAAGCTCGCCCATATGCGATCGCCGGCTTCGACTTTCAAAGGGGGTAAACCGTTGCCCTGTGGAATGACGGCGTCCACAGCTGCGCCGCGCCACAATCCCGTGAACTGAGGGTTGAGACCTATGGAGAGAAAGAATAACCTCAGCTTATTTCTGGGCACCGTAGGGTGACCACCTACGCATTGCCTCCCGGACATAACCTCGAAGCAGGTTAGTCGAGTTCCGCTCGTCGCTCTTGACGAGTTGTGATATTCTTGAGCGTTCGTTGGCGTGCGCGTCGTCGAGGTAGAAATCGATGACATGCACCGCCGCTTCAAACGTGGTTGAAGACGTTCATACCGAACAAAACCCAATAGCATACCTTGCGCGTAGTTCACAGACGAACCAACAGCGAGCCCCACCACAATGGCCACAAGCTCGTTCAATGGGCGTCCAGTATCAGAAAGCTTGCTGAGGAATGGGAAGCAGGGTCTGTCAGTCGGCGGCCAGATATATTTGGCGCATTTGGAAATTAAGCCCATGATGGCATTCTAGGTTCGATCGCGTTAGTGAAAGGTCTTGGGGTGAGCAGAAGAAGACGCACCGGGGCGCTCTGAGGAGCAATCTCCAAGATTGCTTTGGCAATCAAGGCCTGTATCACACCGCCCGATTGTATAGCTGCGTATCGGAGAGAGAACAAGTGCTCGTTGTCGCCAACGCTGAGGAAGGTGAGTCTGCGAGGCGTGTAAACACGAATTGTAGGCAAAGATATCAAAGTCATACGTGAACTAGAAAGATAAGTATAAGCCCGGCTTCAGTCGATTACGCATGTGAAGACTTACCAAGGTGGAGAACATATCATACACCTCCTGCTCTGTATACAGCCCACGTGGATTTTCTTCCGTTTTCAAAGGAAGACCGCACTAGACAATCTCACCCGTTAATTCATAGTGATCAGGATGCGGGTGTCCAAAGCAGACGTACCAAACGGTCAGCAGCCCAGTGCACGGACGTCACGTTGATAACATTCTTGACGATATCGACATAATTGCCGGCGACGCCGTCGTATTTCCATGACCGCTCTTTGATAAGCTGTGAGACGGAGTCCCGGTACCAGGTACGATATTGGCTCAAGGAGTCTTCGGTGGGGAAAAGGGAGTGCAGGGCCTGCGAATATCAATAAATGAGTCAGATTTAATTGATGAAACCCACCAGTGCATGATCCGGATTGTGTCTGCGATGGTTCATTAGATGGATACATGCGGACAGTGACAGGCAACGTACTTGGCAGACTGGTCGAAGCATAGCAGAAACCCGTACCCATTTCCGAGCCCTTGAAACAAGTTCATATCAGTAATCTCTTTCCTCGCGATCCTGATGAAAATGGGAGCAGGCCTTTCATGTCATAGACAGTCGGGAAGCACAGCGGGTCGTTGAAGACGTACTTGATACCCGTGAAAGTATTCAGAACTTTCGGTTGCGGAGTAGGAACCGGGCGTTCAAATGTATAGTCGTCAGCGATACCCTGGTCAGTTAGACTCTTCTTCATCGTTTGAGGCGTGAAGAAGGGGAAGCACCCGTAAACGGAGTTCTAGATCACAACGTTAGACAGCCGAAGAGCAAACGAGGTCGCACAATGCACATAAGGGTAATGCCGAGGAAGATGGCGCATTAGCAGTTTGGGCACTATAAGATTCGTTACGACCTGGCTGCGGGGAAGATCATGCACATACATTCGCCGCCCTGAAAAGAGCAATAGAGTCAGCATAGATCGTAGAACAAGCCCGCATACCTACAAAGCCACCATTGTGAGGATCGCGAACGCAGTCCTGGTATCCCCATGTCGTCAGGTTGGCCGCTATATCATGGAGGATTCAAGATCGCGAAAGAGCTGCGTGATGCAGGGCTAACGCACGAGTGAAATCCGTCGTGTAGAATCTGTCCCCTCGTACCAAAGCAATTGCATCTCCGAGAACTGCCCTGACCATCTGCAACTCACGATCAGTTTCGGATCTGAATCGTAAACAGAAGCACCTTACGGTATAGCCCGACGCAAAACGAAGCCCAGGATACACAGGCATGGTATCCTCGCATTGGAGACCAGTATACAGTTCCAGATTGTCGATGTGGCCGTACAATCGACGGGCCGCACCCTGCGAACTTCATCAGTTCACGAGCAACAAGAAAGTGGAGGAACGCACCGAGATCTCTGGATCCCTATTCCATTCCTCGAAATCAGCGAACCTCTTCAAGCCAAGGAACTCGCGGAACTCGTTCATCGTGCACACGCCCCACTGCCGAGCTTGGAGGATCCCAAGAATCTCGACGATACGCAAGACGCCTGGGGTTCCTCGCGCACGATAAGCGCCTGCGGGACTCTCCGTTGCATTTAATAAGATGTTCGCGATGTCGTCGTCGGAGAATTTGCCATCTGCCCCGCGCTTGAGCCTACATGGAACGTCGGGGTAATTCACGCTGAAGGTGGGTCAATACTGACCCAGCAAAAGTTCGATTATTGGGATGCGGATCCACAGTGGCAAACATCTTGCGGAAGACTGTGCCAAAGTCGTGCATTGTGAGCTGGTCGAAGGGCTTGTTGTCAAAGGCTTCACGAAATACGTCCTCAGTCCATTTAACATCGGCTGCGGAGAGCGTCGGGTGCCACTGGTGAAATGATCAGCGTAGTACTCAAGGATTGGTAGACCGCTTACGCGGTAGAGGACATTGAATTCAACGCTGCAGTGGTTTCCCAGGCCTCGCTCGACCTCCACGCCATTCTTGGCTTTGATCGGGTCGAACGCGTTCATGTTCCAGGCGTTCCCTTCGGACAACCTACCAAAGCTCGAGTATGAGTGCTAGCACATGAAGAAGGTGGCGGACTCGCCCTAGGAAGCCAGCGACATAATCGGACATGATAAGGCCCATGAAGTGACCGCAGCTAGAAACAGGGACATCAGTGAAAGGCGAAAGTGAGTAATCGAGAACGAGCAGCGCACTTGACAAGTCTTGCAGTCTGGAAAATTTCCTCGTCCTGCTGGTTTCGACGCTTTTCATTGTTCGGGGGAGGGTCGATCCAACGGCCGCGCTCGTTGATTTTGAGGAGCATATCAGCGACGTACTGCACGCAATAGGTTAGGCGGGTGCAGGATCGGGGAGCTGAAGCTCACGTTGTGGTTTCGGTTCAGTATAACTAACAGAGCGCTTGCCGCTGGCGGTAGAAAAACAAGCCGTTCCTCGGAGAAAGAGTCAGGATGAAGGAGCCCGCGTCCCTTTGCTTTATCGCGGATCAAGTCCTGAGTTGCTTGATCTATCGAAGTACTCTCAGAGATTCACGCTCGAACGGACAAGTTTCGTCGCTCACCGATACCATACAGAGGACTCAGATCCAAGTATGAGCTCGTAGCGTTGACATTCCAGTCAGCCAGATCCGTTCTGAACAACGAGTGAATGACGATGGTCGCGAAAGCAAAGACCAAGCTTGAGACACCAGCGGGATGCTCCTTTGTCTGTGCTTGCCGTCAGGGACTGGGCGAGCTAGAACCCGAAGTCAGACACATACGTCGCGGGCCTTCATCAGGGTATCGAAAACGACGCCAGGGTCAGGAAGCGAGGTCGGCGCGTAGCACCATTTTCCTTGTACGCTGCGCGCGTAGGGCGTTCCTGCTTGTCCCAGCTGAGGGATTTGAAGGTTGTTGCCTCCACCATCGGCCTGGCGAAGCGAATGGACGGGACCGAGCAATGCGGCCCGGGGCTATTTTGAATCAGAGAGTGCTCTGCGGAGAAAAGTGAGGGAGACGTGCGTGGGGAATGGTATTGTAGAGGAGCGAAATAGCCGAGTTAGACATGTCCTTTGCTACTTCTGCGCTCGAGGGAAGGAGGGAAAGGATGGTAAGTCCATTCGCGAGCTAAGCGAGATTCAATGGTAACTTCGCAAGAAAAAAAAGGTGGAATCTCACCGCTCCTTTGCGATCATCGACCGCATTGGGATGAAGGGCTTCGTCGATGAACGACTCCTGGAAAGAATTAGGACAAAGCCAGAGACTACGCGTTCAGAAAGCCGTACCACTATACCAGGCTCGGGAATGAATTTGAGGCCTTTCCCTGCAATGCCCTTCATCTGCAGAAATTCAAGTTCAACGTGTTTTGAAGGAGAGCTCAGACTGGCGAACCGTATTGAGTAAATTTGTGACCCCTGCATGACCTTGAGGACTGGCGTTCGGGTTTGACTGACCCTCCCAGTCGTAGTGCCCATCCGGTGCAATAGGAAGAGAGCGTTCAGAGAGATAGATGGCGTCAGCGCCGAGTTGAAAACCCTGGAGTGGAGTAATGCTCATAGTGGGCTGGTTGGGTCCGCCGATAGAAGAAATTTCGGTGGGTTTTATATCACCTAAGGCGCCTACATTTTGGTGCTGCAATCATCCTCAGAGGGTTTTTTGTGCCAGTGAAGCGCGCTGGAAGGAGAAGGAGGAAGAGGATGTATTAACCACGTATTAACCGTTAACCCCAGTGAAAACGTCGGGCAGCCAGAACGAACGGCCTCGAACTTTGAAATAGAACTATATCGAACCTCCTCGAATTTTTGTCAACATTTCTAAAAGTAGTTCGCGCCAAAACACTGTGCGCTCACCGCAGAATGACTTGCGCGCCGTCGAAACTCCGTCGAAACTCGGATAACTCCGCCGTCAAGTCCAAAAGAGCTCGTGAGAAAACACACAAAGTTGTTTGTTTCTGTGTTTTATCCCACGCATCTCTCTTTCTTTCTTACCACCACCATCTCCCTTTGCTTTGTCCGAAATCCAAAGTCTTCTTGTCGTTGCCCCCCTCCTCCCCGTCGTCGTCGCCGCGCGCTGCCGCCATCTGGCTCATCATCCCACCTTTCACTTCGCTCCGTTCTCTCCACGTCTACCTCAAGTAATCACATTAGTCTAAGTCTTCTCGCCAGCCCTCTTCTCTTCTGTCGTCTGTCTCTGGCTGGGCTGGTTCCTATATACATCCGATTTTGTCTACGATACAACGGCTCTCCCAGCGTCGTTTCTCGAGCCGAAGCTCAGGCTATGGCTACGCATATTTCGACTGCATAACATCTCTTCGCGCGTACATCGTAACCGATACTGCCAACTCAATCCTCGCTATCTCTATCTCTTGAGGCTTCGCATATGATCTTGTACTGTGCTGTTTCGTGCAGCGCTTCCCACCCCACCTAATTCTGCTCTAGGGAAACCATCTCCCTCCGATTTGAATGTGGCGCCGTAAGCCTTTTGTCCCGCGTTCACGCACATCCGCTAACTCACTTTGTTTGCCAACTGATTCGCTGCTGATTGCGGGGCCCTCGCCGTCAGTGAGTACGGCCTTCGCCTGCGGTGTTTCCCGCGCTCATCCCGGTACGTATTGATTCAACGGCTCGTATACCCCTCTGGACTCATTCTCACTTTGCAGATATGATATATCGCCGCCTCACGCTGATTCAGACTTTCAACGTAGGTTTGTTGAGTTTTGCGCTCCGGCTTCACTCATCTCACAGCTTTCTTACCAGTACCTTCTCGACGGCCGGCGTTGTGGGACCAGGGGGAATATAGAGCTGGAAAGAGCTTTAACTACACTCTCTGTCATGGTAAGCTTCTCAATGTGCAATTTAGCACCGCTTACATGCTTCGCCACAGGCCGTGGACTTTGCTTCAATGTATATATTGCCCTCTGAAACCCGGGGTCGACCTGGGTGAGCTTGCATCATCTAACGTGTGCCTTCGTAAACTAATTTTCCTTCCAGATATTCTTGGCCGCTTGTCTTTTGATTGAGCGGTTTGCTGCAGGTTCGTCTCTACCTCCCTCCGTTTTTCTTCGTCTAACCCATCTTTGGGATTGAACACAGTGGCGGGGAACAATAGCGATAACACCATTGGCGTGAGGCAGGGGGCCGGAAGCCGCGATGAGGTCAGTGGCGTTGGAAGTGGGCGGGTGGGGCGGGGCGGAGGCAGCGGTGGCGGTCGGGCTGGCGCAAATAAAAATAGCATGTATTTCCATAGTGAATACATCTCGCTCTACTCAGTTCGAGGTAGTTCGATATGTAATGCTAAAACCCTCGAGCCAGATCGGGCCCTCGGCCAAATCTCGAACCATGTGAGACCATGGGAAAAAGTTCGAGGGAGTTCGACGCCGTTCATTCTGGCTGCCCGACGTTTTCACTGGGCGTTAACCTTCGCTGGAGGTTGTGACTGAGATAGCGGTTGCCTCAAGGTTGATCGGCGTCTCGGGTCTGACCGGAACAGCACATGCCGCTTCGCTGACTCCGCTCACCTGGACCTCCGTCCGCATCGACCATCCTTGAATCAGCTTCTACTGACTACAACTCCAACCCCTTGCAATCTACAACAGCCCTAACTCCTACGACCGTGCCGCCATGCTTCCCCCTCATTCTCAAGTTCAAGGGCTTTCGATAATGTCATGATTAGGTAGTACTGTAGTAGTATGGTACTACCTTGCCCCACTTCCTGCACCCGCATACCATCTCGTCGAAGAGTACAGTTCTGTTCAATTGGATCGGTCCGATTGCGGCAGCTGTCGTTCATATCCTTCATAATATCGTCTCGATACAAATCTCTGACAGCCATTTCGCAAACAGAACTCAATATCACTCGAGTTGAGAACGTTGGCGCTGCGAGGAACGAGCGTCGCTGATGAGAGCATTCGCGACGGGACAGCCAAACCTTAGCGGGACGTCTGAACCTTTGAGCTTCAAGGCGGGCCGGCACGAATTGCTCGCCTTCTGGATTCTTCTTCTACAATTGACGTGCTTATTTTTGCTAGGATGCCGCTGCTATCCTGACCTCCGCCAACCTCCGCACTTCTCCCCCTCCTGTGCGGCACATCACACTACATATACACACTCCTCTCCAGTGTCTTGAAACCTCCTTGTAATATCCGACTAGTGCATTACTACACCACCCCCCACTGTCACTTCAGGCTACCTAGATATACCCCCCTAAGGGGTGGACCCTACCCATGACTTAACTGGCCCTAGGGGGGGTGTACTAGGTGTTCTGCCCCACGTGAGGTGGTGTTCCCCACCGTGTGGGGAGGTGAGGGTGCCCCACGGGAATCACGTAGGGTGTGGCTGCCCACCTGTAGGTGGGTTCCCCACCGCCTGCGTAAGACCCCCGGCACCGCCGGGGGAGAAAAAATGGTTTTTACGCCCGTTTCTGCACCGTTTTGCATGGGTCTAGGTGCATCTTGGAGCTGTGATTTTTCTCTTTTTCTCTGTGTAGGTAGCAACTTAATACCATGAGGTTGATTTTGATCGTTCACCAGCGAACAGTGCCTATCGCAGTGCAGTACATGCACATTCGGTGTTGGTGTTGAGGCTATTGGGAGGCGGAATGTAAGGTATATATCTTGTGCGGTCCATAAGTGGATACCGCAACCTTTAGTTTGATCGTACATGAGCTGCAGCAGTTCATGCCTCCCACATTGAATGTGGGTGTTGGCGCCATTGAAAGGCAGAACATACCACATGTCTCTTGTGTATTCATTGACTGCATACAACAACTTTGATTAATGTTATGTATTAGTATGTACATGTGGTAGCGATAGTGCTCTTCACCGTACTCGTCTGACTATGGCGTAACATGGCGTGAGTGATACCGTCGGCTTCTATTGACCTGGGTTCAGTTTGCGGTGCTCGATACCTGTCAAGCTGCCAACGACTGTATTGTCACCGCACGTCAAGCCCTACTATGCGTACAGCCGTTGCTCTCAAAAGCTGGCTTCAGAGACGCTAAACAATTTCACAGTTATTCAACAGCTTCATTCTGCTATAGTTAGAAAAAAAACAGGGAATGTGAGCAGTATGGAGTTCAATAAGTATCATGAGACACATAAAATAAACGCAAAAGTTTTCGAAATAAAAAGAAGTTGCGGAGACCAACTAAAGGTTGGGGAATCGAACCCACGACGTCCAACGAATGACGTGGCCAATGGAGAAGGTATCATTACCACTTCACCAATCACCCTTAGCAAAGTAGACAACAAGATTGTTCATTATGCGGTTTTATCTTTAATGATTTACAAAGTAACTCAAAATCTCCAAGTCCAGCACGACAGCATGTGGGGAACCCCACCCGAGCCGCCGTAACCAAGGAGGCTCCCCACCGTCTTGGCATTACGGTGGACTACCCCACGAACAGTGGGCGTGGGGTACCCCACACCGAGGTGGGGGCGCCCACCTTTCTTATTATAGATTGTGGGGCTCCCCACTGTGTCTATTCTCGCCGTGTGGGTCCCCACCGTCGGTATTCTTAGTTGTGGGCTGCCCCACACCCCATATTTGATGCGGTGAGGTTCCCCACCCCTACTAATAGTTGATCGTTCACTTAGATTCTCATCCGCTGATTCAAACGCGTATTTAAATATCTATTCCTTTTATTGAATACATTCACTGTTTAGCAGGCAAGTAGAATATGTATTGTATAAATGTAAAGCACCTACCTACGCGTTCAGAAATACACAACTGAACGAGTTCACGATGCGACGCGACGCCGACGCATACAAACGCACGCAAGTCCGACGCGACGCGACGCGACGGACTTTCCATCCTCTCACTTGACCGCGTTGTGCCCCCGTCGCAGCGCGCTCACCGCCCCGACACACACATACACCCGCCGACAAACGCACACACCCTACCCGCCTCTCACTTGACCGCGTTGTGCCCCCGTCGCAGCGCGCTCACCACACCAGCATACACCCGCATACCGGCGCTCACAACACCGACATACGCGCATACACCGGCGCCTCATCCTCCCTCTCACCTCCCCGCGTTGTGTCCAATCGCAGCGCGCTCGCCACATCCGCATACACCCGCCTCTCCCGCCCTATTCGTACTGTTCACAGTATGAATACCTCGTCTAATACCAGTGAGTACACTTACCTTTTCAATGTCGTTGGCGCTCATTGTGCAGCCCGCCGCCTCCGCCGCGCCCGCCTCGCCCGCCTCGACCGCGACCTCCACGACCAGTCGACGCTGTACAACAAAATCTATAGGCGAGGCGACGTCCACAGCGCCATCGCCAAACGGCCGTCCCCGTCCGACCGCCCCGGCGTCGTGTATTGGCTGAAAATGGTGCATCAAAGCGGGTTAGTTGAGTGGAAGGCGGGCCGCACCGACAATATGCAGCGCCGCCTTCGCCAATGGCGCCGGCAGTGCCGCGGGTGCCGTATCACTGTCGTCGATAAAGTTCGTACACGTTATGCAAAAAAGCTAGGTGAGTCTTACATCTGAATCTGTCCTTTTCTTTCCCAAAATTCTTCAAGAACGGTGTCTACACTTGTATTTGAAGACCAGCGACTTATGGAAGAAACCCTGCGCGTGCGAGGCTTGCCGCGTACACCATCGCGAAAAGTTTGAAATCGG
The DNA here is from genome assembly GCA_037176885.1 of Favolaschia claudopus. Classification (NCBI taxonomy): domain Eukaryota; kingdom Fungi; phylum Basidiomycota; class Agaricomycetes; order Agaricales; family Mycenaceae; genus Favolaschia; species Favolaschia claudopus. The sequence goes on from JAWWNJ010000192.1 coordinate 122,456, forward strand.
CCGCCTTCGGGGGGGGATCCAAAAGGCGGTCAAGGTGACGCGCCTTTTGAGGGACTTGGTTGATTCGTAGATTAGCTATTTTTTCTTTGAGTGCTTCACTTTGTAGTTCCAAGCGATCTCTTGTTTCTTACTTACTCATGTAATTCGTGCCTTGTATTCCTCTTTTTCTTATGTTCCTGTAGTTTGTAGTTCCAAACGATCTCTTGATTACTTATTACTTATTAATGCCGTTCGTGCCTTCCATGTTTCTGTTCGTGTATTAGATAGTTGTTGCCTATCGATGCAAAATTGTAACGCACCTTCAACGCTTATACGACTTGCCGTTCGTCAAGCAATTTCACACGTTTCACTCAACGAGATTACATAGAACCGTATTTCATTGTAATACAACAGAGGATAAACAATATACGAAGCACAAAGAAAACAAAAAACAGACGGCTAATTACAGCTTGAACTCCCGAAGTTTCCTGGGTTCTGCAACGGCGCGCGGACGAGGCATCTTGGAGGGCACGACGGTCTTGGCGGCCTCATATGCTTCGTTCTGCAAACGGTTCAACGTCTGATAATAGATCGACACTAGTAATGAGTCAGTAAAAGATAGAAATCAAGGAAAAAACCACAACAAACGTACTTTGAAGATACCGCTCAATGGCGGCAAGGTCCCTGGGGTGCGAGCTGTAGTCGTTGAAGAGCCGAAAGAGGATCCCCTTGTGATCGTCAAAGGGCGGGAGAGAGTTGGCAGGGACTTTCTTCCACCCAGCGACGAGTTTGCGAACTGAAAGGTAACAATAAATTACAGCATAAAAGAAGGAAGCAATAATCACGTACGCCGAGCGTCGAGCTGCAAACGACGCGGATCGTCAAGGCGGTGTGGATTGATGAACAACATCTCCATCTCCCACGTCCCGACGCGCAGTTCGAAATCGAACGAATCCATCGGCTTGACCCTGTCGACGTACAGCTGGATCATCTCGCATTTGAGGGCGATGTCCGCGTCCGCCCCGTCGTTGGCCTGGGACTCGTAAGAGACACCGAAGTCGGTATGGAATTGCTTGATGGCAGCCATGTAGGCGCAAACGGCGTCGCTTTTGGCCACCACGTTGCCGTACTCTGTGCGCCGTGTGTGAGTGCGGACGAGCCAGAGATAGTAGCAGGAGAAAAAGACTCACTTATTGCGGTTCGCAATTTTTCGATTTTCGCTGTGGCCGCGTCCATCTGGCTAACAACGACCTCCACCTCACTGTCGGGTACGAACTTGCAGAAGTCGATCTCGTAGTCTTCAACTAATCAATATCAGTGCACTGTCCGGCGGAGTGAACGAAGAACTCACCAGCGGTGTCGTACAAGAAGCGTTTGTACCAATCTTCAGGATTTGCCTCTGTTCATGAAGGCTCAGTGGAGAACACGATCAGTGGCGCAGGAAAACGTACCCATATCAGCCAAAAGCGCGCAGATGTTCTTGTTCGCAGCAATACGACTGGGTTCTTGCTCAAGGAGGAAGAACTCCCGCCTTCGTTTCTGTTTCTCCGTTCGAGGCGTGATCAGGGGAGCGGGTGGCAACTGGGGTTCAGAAACTCGGGGTTTGCGGTTGAGCACGACTGCTCGGCGAGGCATCGAGGGGGTGCGGTCGACTGGCATGGTGAAAACACGAGTAAGATAGATGAGGAGGACGAAAGTCGATATAATGAGGCGTTGATACATCCCTGAAGCAGAGGAATTAGCGGTTTTTATAATGGAGAATCCTCGTACCAGACGTTTCCTTTCCCGGAAACCAATTGGTGGCATCGGCCTGTTCGGACACGCCAACGACCGCTCGCTTGCACGAACAATGCTCGGATACTTGGCCAGTGAACCTTCATCGGCCTTCATCGGTTCTGCGATTTGTCTTCTATTGTTCCTCTACGTGTTACTACGGTATTGTACGGTTTACAGTTCTATAATAGGCAAAACTATATTATCGACGATTCGACATGGTGGCAAGAGACAAGGAGCAATAGGCGCCCGCAGCAAACAATGGCACATCTTTGTTGGCAGCCCGGCGGACGAGGGCGCGGAAGACCGCCTCCGCCAAAACGGCGGACATGGGCGCGGGAGACCGCATGACGTGACACCATGTGATCGCGTCGCGTCGCGTCGCGTATGCAAGTGCCTCAGGTTCACACGTTGTATGAATAGTGCAATAGGGTACATAATGTATATATAATGTACAGCGTAGTAGATTTAATCTGCAAAGAAGTCCATGTCCTCTAATACATCGTCGTGATCCACGGCTTCGTTACGGTAACTATCGGCTCGCTCAAGCGTCTCGAGCACCTCATATTCCTCCTCCTCACCATCAACCTCAACCGGCTCACCCCCGTCATCGGAGTCATCATCATCCTCTCCGCGCGCAGCACAGTGAGCACGTAAACGGCATTGAGCCAGCTCAATCGCAGACGGACCCCAAGCCCGTAACAAGGACTTGTCTTCGCCCAAGTCCGGGGCAGCTTTATCCCACACGCTGCAGAGACGAAGCAGCTTGGTTTGATGTAGCTTGAAATGGTACTTGTCGACGTCGGACTCTGTTAAACATGTCAGTAAAACCAATGGGAAAGGAAAACCCAGCTGTCGCACCGGCTGAGTCCACGGCCCTCTGAATCACTTCCCATTCCTCTGCAAACCATTCTCTCATCGCGATCTTCTCCCTCAACAAGCGCGCATCCTCCTCGTCGCATCGGTCGAGCTCCAGCAGTGCCTTGATGCCGTCGCGAACGTTGTCGTCCGAAAGCCACAGCGGCGGAGCCTCCGCTTCGTCGTCGTCGAAAGCAATATCCTGGAAGACGACGTCGTCCACGTCGAGCTTCCACAACCCCCCCGGTGGTATCTCAGAGGGCGCCAACGCGTGCGGCGGGGCCTTGCCGTCCTTGATGAGCTTTGCCACCTTCTGGCAAGCCTTGTTGTATCGTGCGGCCAGCTTGCTGATCGTGGGCTCCCGGCGTTTGACGGCGGACTCTGTGTGGGCATGTAGTTTAGTCTCTGTGAAGAGAGTCAGCGTTGGCTCTTAACAATGGAAGGAAATCACTTACGGCTCAGCAAACGTCTAAATGAGCGCTCTACAGCGTCAAGCTCGAATTTTCGCGTGCGCAGGCGCGCTCGCGTCCTCAACAACAAGGCTTGAGCGTTCATCAGCTCTCGCATGTACTCGCTCTTCGCAAGAGCTCGCAGGTCTTCACGGTTTGCGAGGCCCAAGGCTTGCTCCTTCTTTCGCAGCGTCTCCTTCGCTTTGCGCAAACCCTCTCGCGCTTCCCGCAGCTCGGTGTCGAGGACGGCCGCGCTTGGATTCTCCGCCGAGGCCGCCGCAAGGAATTCGGCGGTGAGGTCTTCCACGCGAGCCGTCCGCGTTTCGACTACGGATCGCTGGATGATGATAGAATTGACGAATTTTTCCCCGTTGGTTTTTTTCTGGCCTGGGAATGAATTCAGTGAGATGCAGACGTGATTCAAGGTCAAACGCACGAGCCAAGGGCTTGGTCTGAGCCTTAACCTGCAGCGCAAACTGCTCCCGTAGTTCCGTCGGCGACTTTCCCGAAAGACGCAGCTTCTCGGCGGCTTCACGACGCTTCTTCATACAGCGCCGGTATCGACGCAGAAGCCATTCCCCAGCACGGAAGAGGTTCTGTTCGTCATTGTGGGTGATCTGGGCATCCAGCGTGTACAAACGGTTATAATACTGTGAGTAATGATTTAGTAGCGCATTTGAATCACCCTGCCTAGACTGCTCACCCCCGAGATCCGTAGGTGTGCGATGAGGTGCTTGATTGATTTCCAAAACCGCTCGCACCCCTCACCGTCAGTGAAACCAAATCCAACGCGTTTCCGCGGGTGGTATACCAGCTGACACGCCCACTCGTGTCCAAACGCGTGAAAGACGGACACGGCAAATTCCAAGCGGTCCATATACCGCTCCAAGAACCCCCACTTCAGGCAGCTCCGCTCCAATATGCACACGACGTCGTATAAAAGTCCAACGCGGATATCCGTGGGCAGATGCTGGAACAAAGTTTCTATGAGAGCGAGCACATAGAACTGTTTCTCGCCCGCAGATTTCATGTTGGCCAGGAATAGGACGTTGTCGTGACGGCAGACCAGAGCCATGAGCCCCGTGTTGTCGAAGAACTTGGTGCTGGCTTTGACGCGCTTCTCGTCGGCGGCCTTGAACGACGCCTCGCAGGCGTCGAGCACGGAGCGCGGCAGTTTCTGTCCAGCGCTATCGTAATCATCCTCCTCCTCGTCCTCTTTATTGTGCCTTGGCTTCTTGGTGCGTCTCCGACTCGGTTTCCGCTGGCTGTCGACGTACTCCTCCATTCGTGCAAGGACGTCTTCAGAAATAAATCGGGTGTCCGGGAATGCTTTCAGAGCGTCGATCGCGTTAGTTAGGTTGTGTTTTTGTCCAAAACACGCGTCGGTGCATGCTGGTACGTCGAATCTAAAAGCCATCAGGTTCATAGATAGAAAGATCAAGCAAAGGACGTACTTCTGGGTTGGGTCGTGCTTCAGATTCCCAAAGCAGAGAGGGCATCGACGTCGGAGATATTCGCTGGGACGCTCGCGAGCTTGAGGCTCAGGGAAGGGCGTATCTTTGGATTGAGGGGCGGGTGAAGGCGACCGTGAAGGAGACCGTCGGCGTTTGCGCGTTCTGGCCGGAGGAGAGGTGCTTCGAGATGAGGAGGAGGAGGAGGAGGACCGGCGGGGCGCTCGCGGCGTGGGGGTGACAGATGACGAGGCTTCACGATTTCCTGAACGCGTTGGTGAACGGCCGCGTGGTTCTTCCATAGATGGAGGTTGGCGCGGTCCCACCACCTCGTCCCGAGCCAACTCAATCTTCTGCGCGTAATGGTGTTTGAGCAGGTTCCGTAGATATGTGTACCAGCTAAGACAGTTTCCAAAGCGTCGGCGCAGCGAATTCTACATGAATCTTCAGCCACTGTAGGTGAAGAAAGGGGCGGCGGGGACTTACTTCATGATCTAGCTGGAAACCCATTTCGCTCAATACGTGCTCCAAGGTCTTGCTGACTGCAGCCGTGTTCGGGGAGACCTGCAAGAATAAGTTTCTGAAGAATTCCAGGACGTGTAGATCCACAGCCAAGGACGGATGAACGGGGGAGGAGCCAAACGCCCCAAGGCGCATGAGCTGGACTGGGGCGGGAGCGCAAGGGCAGACAAATAGGTGGACGTCTTCCATAGCTGCACGGAGAATTGTTAGTACGAGCGCAACGAGGCGCAAGGTGAAGTATACGCACAGGCCCAGCGCACGATAGTGACTTTGAGATTTCTTCCAGGGCAATTGCAGGACGAGTGTCGTGGCGAACGACCAGTGGAATGTAGATCGCGAAGAGATTTCGTTTCTTGTAGAAGAGTCGCCAGGACTGGTACGAGCAGGGGGAGCACCTCTTCCTGCCAGCGGGTCGACTGCGTGATCTTCTTGCGCTGATAAGTGCCATGGTCCGTCTGGTCATGGAGAAACGAGATGTGGTATGCGTCGGGGTGGGAGGAGGAGGCGGAGGGGTCGAAATTGTCGGTGGCATTGCGCTCAGTTTCGCTGGACGCGCTGAAGTTGATACGAGGTAGTTTTTTCTTCGGGAGCACATGAGGCTGCACCAAAGTTCGTCCGTTGCCGAGGAGGACATCTCGACGTGGGGTTTTCAGTGTTGGTTTGCGGCGAGGATTGGGGACGGGCGGTCCTCGTTGTAGCTTGTACGTCGATGGCGACGAGGCCGCCGCTTCCACTCCAGCCGAAGCCTTCGCCCGTGCGCGCCGAGATATCTTGGCCATGGGTGGAAAGCAAGCAATGCACGCTGGGTGGAGTTGGTGTTTGTAGTACTCGGTGGCATTCATTGTCCTCTCGTTATGTGCTTTGAAACTATTCTCATATTTCATTATAAAATGTACAAGTATGGTACCGACAGTAGTGGCGGGAAGCAAGAGAGAAAATGCGGTGCCCGCCGTCAAGCGCCAAAGATGCCCACACTGCGGCGGCTCAGGGCACGGAAGCCCGCCTCGGTCTTCCGCCTCGGTGTTCTCGGCCGAGAGTGGCCAAAATCTTCAAGTCCGTCGTTATTTGAGCGATGGCAAAAGTTCATTGATATACATAGTAACATATTGTGCTAATTATCGAGCGTGGTTACATTGAATACTTTGTCGCGTAAGGCAATAGACTGATTTTTGGCGAAGCATAGACTTGAGATATGAAAAAAAGCGAGTTGTCCCTGCCCAAAATCTACGGCGACGACTTCAAAGCCGTGCGGGTGTTGAATGTGCGGCGCTGTAAAGCCATAAGACCCTCGCTCACTGAGGTTGCGGTACACGTCTGCGCCTATTACCACCACCCGTTCCATTACCTCAGTCAGCAAACGCCCATCATCAGATGTGCGACAAGGGCGAACGTATTTGCGTTCCAAAGGGTGCTTGAGACCGCCCACCGTTGCCCCGTAGACGTCAATCTTGTCTGCCTTCTTGACTTTCTTCAACTCTCGTTTCTTTGGACCGCGAGACGGTACGTCTTCCTCCACCAGTATATACCCTCGCTTCCCCTCCATCTCGCGGACCTTAGGTCTTAACGCCTCCACCTCCGCAACCCCCACCACGATCACATCCAGCCGTTTCATCGCCAGCCCCGGAATACAAAGCCACTCGCCATCTTCTTCGCCTGAAATAAAAAACCGTCAGCCGAAAGTCAATCTACCCCCTGGATTAGCTCCATACCTTCAATTCTGGGCTTGAGGGAGTCATTGCACCAGAGCGGTTCATCGGTGGGAGACGGGCAAGGCGTGACTGGTCGCGGAGGCGGTGGTAGCGGTGGAAAGAGGCTGAATTGCTGCTGCGTCGTTTCTATCACCTGGTTTCCCCGCAAAATCCTATCAAGCATGCCTCTCGTTTTGAGTAAAGGTACCATGGTCCTGGATCAACGGTGACATGATTAGATAGATTGGAGATGATCAAGAAATGTTTCCATACCGTTCGTGGACCACATCCTCAATTCGTATGTGCTGCACCGTTTCGCCCGCTTCTGCCTTTCGAATGGTGAGCAGAAGACCTTCATGCACCTTCTCTGCTTTTGCCAGAGCGTTTTGAGCGCCGATGTCGATTCCACGAAGTCGTTCTGCAAGTCCTTTTGCCGTTGGAGAGCGTTCCTCTTGCGACCGAATCTCAGCCCACTGTTCTTCCAGACGTCGCAGCCGACTCGTACGATCTTCGCTATTGTAGACTCCAGTCACCGTTCCTCGAAAACCCTTCATCGCCCCAGTAGCTACAACGAGAACCCCCAATCCGATGTAATGCGCGGTCGGATCCTTGCGAGGATTGACCACGTTGAGGCCTTGGGGCGGCGATATCAGGCGGTCGCCATCGACGTTGAAGTGAATGTCTGCCCCTTCTTGACGGACGGAGTTGACGATGGGAGCATAAGTCACGGTGTCGCCGATAGTGTCGAAGTCAATATCGGCCGCTCGTACACGAAACTGGTGCAGTGTTTGAGCTTTCAAGAAATATGTATAAAATCAGAATAACTCACGAGGCGTTCTTCTTCCCAACGGTTTGGACGCCCTGTTCCGTCGATACGATCCAGCTGAAGTATAAACGTTTAGATGATGTTAAGTATGGAAAAACGAGGTAATACTCACATCATATATTTCGACCATGCCGTTTCGTTCATCGGCCTTTACCAGGTACCCCGCACGGCCCTCATGGTTGCCCCAACGAACGCGCACGACATCTCCTACTTCCCAGACTCGAACAATGTCGTCCAGGAGGTGCGTGGGGTAGTTGCCGAGCGCATCACGCTCCAGGGCTACTTGCGTCCCATAGCAGTCGAATGATTTGACACGACCGCTCTCCTTCCCGTCCACCGTTCGCACACGATCACCGACTTGTAAGGCGAAAGAAAAGTCGAGGAAGTGCCGCCTCAGATCCGTCGTCTCGAGATATATCCCGGCTTCCAGCGAGTCCGGCACGTATTCCCCGTCGTACGCCGGGATTACTCGCGCGTATTCCTTGCCCTCATTGACCTTCACGCGCGCAATGAACCCGCTCTGCCCCTTGTACTCCCCCGAAACCACCACTACCCGATCCCCAGGTCTGAGCGCGGGCGACAGGTCGGTATGGACTAAACGCCGTAACTCGGCGTGGTTACTGCGCACAAAGACCTGCAATTCTTGATAGGTCGCCTGCTGAAGAATAGCTTGATAGGCCGCGAGTGGCGCGGTTCTCGTGGCGGCCAAGTAGTCGATGGGGGTGATTAAATGTACTTTATGGCGGGCTTTGGTGATGCGAAGAACGGGCGGTTTTCGACCGGGCGCAAGGAGCGTGTTGCCTGCGATGACGAACGCCAGCCGACCCTTGTCTTTGCCCCATCCGAGGCGAACCCACTGACCCTTCTTCAGCGGGTTCGTGACCTCGACCAAGGTGAGGGCGAGGTCTTGATGGAGTCGGGGGTCGGGGGGAGCGTGCTGTGATCGATAAGCTGCTAAGGCGCGCCCATTGTGGTGATTCTGGTCGACAGCGGCTTGGGGGCGGGGTGCGGGAGTCGCGGTGTGCACCAACGGTTGGTGGTGGATTAGGACTTCTCGAGTGACAGTCTCTTCTCGAACGACTGTCCAACCTGGAGGAGACTTTATTACAATCGTATATGTCAATGAGAAAGATGTACTCACCTTGGTATTGTCCCATTTCGGCCAGCGTCTCCTTGCGATACTGAGCTGCTCTGCTTGCAATGACTTCCTGGATGCGGCGTTCCATGGCATCGTCGATACTTGAGCGTTCCTCAGATGGGGCGGCGCTGACTGGGTCCCGTTCCGGCGTGGTGGTGTCGATTGGATTGATGTTCTCTGGATCGTCGAGGAAGTCTACAAAGAAAGCAAGTTAGGACCGAGTAGGAGCCAGCGTTACCATACGCACCCCGATCCGCTTGGGTTTCCTCGTCATCCGAGTTCTCGCTCATTCCAGCCTCCTCCGCCTCCACATCCAGAAACCTACGCACGTCGCTGGCCTCGCTATGCGACGCCGCCTGACGAAAACTTTGCATGTATTCTTCTTCCTCGTCCTCGTCCTCCTCCTCCTCCTCTTCTTCTTCTTCTTCCTCTTCCTCCGCATCGTCGTCACGCACGCCCAGCTCTGCCTCTAGATCTACTCTTCGGCGCTTCGGGGGAGGAGGCGGCTACATACAAGTCAGCATGTCTATACAATGAAAACGAAAGAGTATTGCTTGCCTCGAACAAAGATGCTTCCCATCCGTCTGCGAAAGGTGTCTCGCGAAATCCTTGACCAATGTACGGAGTTGGATCGCGAGAGTCGGGGAGGAACAAGGGCGTTCGTTTGCGCATTGTACCAGAGTCTTCCGCGCCGCCTTTTGTGCTATCGATATCCACTATACTTTTGGTGAGTTTGGATTCCGAACGATTAACCAGCGGCATACTGGGGGTGTTTCCCTGTTGCGTCGCGTGTGCGTGGATGGAAGGCGATGAAGGTCTGGGGGCCGCCATAGTCGTCGTCAGCGTTTGTGTTAACGTCGCCGACGCGGAAAATTCTTAAAGCATTTGAAAGTCGTGCCATAGTCAAATTTGAGGCGGACTTGCGCCGTACGGTGCGCGTTCACTGATACTCAAAGGTTTCGTGCATAACTTTCATATTCTCTAACTACTGACTACGCTGTTCAACGCGACGACAGACTTACCTGCTCGACATGGAGGTTTTGGGCAAGAAGAGGAATTTCCCACGCCGGCCATAACCGGGCCTGATGTTCCAGCCTCGGCGGACGAGGGCGCGGAAGGCCGCTGCGACATGACGGCCAATCAGCCATCAATAGCGCCGGCTGCCACTTGCTCTTGACGACCATGTCGGGAGCGAGTGGGCGGGCTGGTGGCGAAGGGATGGACGCTGGAGGAAGTGTAGACTTGCATATGGGAAAGCGTTGGGTGAGTACAGTGCATGCTACGACTTTGTGAAAGATAGACTTACTTTTCATCCAGCGCGACGAGGACGGTCAGAAAGTTAGTGGAGAGCGAGCGGGGTGGACGAGCGACGAGGGGGGAGGCACGGCCCCGACGGGTGTACATAGAGATGATGTTCGTAATGTATAGACAGTTACTTTAGTTATCTACATGTCCTTGAGCGCTCCCTGGCTCTTGACGACGATGTCGGGTGGGCGAAGGATGAAGAGAAGGAGGGAAGGGGCGCGGGGATGGTATATGTAGACGAAACGAGTCCGGCTGAAAGCTTTGCGTGAGTACAATACACTTTACTTATTATGGAAAGAGAAACTTACATTTCTTCAGCACTTCTCGGCCGGCGCAGCAAGGACGACGATGGCAACGCACGGACACGTCTCGATTGGCTGATACCATCTCCGCTGGGTCTGACCATAGGCCTTACAGTGATGATATCGCAAACGGAAGCAAGAATATGCGCGACGATTTCTTGATGTGCTAGGGAGAACGACGTCGGTGGCATGGAATTTGAGAAGGAAAGCCCGGGGGTCATAGTCTGCCTCAAGATAGATGTCTACATGGAAGAATTCAGGAGCAACGAATGCGGCAGAAAAACGTACCCAAGGTGAGCTCGTCTTGACTGCAATTTGGCGTTTCCTGATTAGGGATTTTTTTCAGCCCGATTTGGACATGCTGCCACTTACTTGAAAACCGGTCTGAAGTCAGCGGGACTGAGAAGAACACTATTAGAGGTGTAGATTGGACCTGCAATGCATTTGTTTGACCTTGCTTTAGTAAGGTCCTTTCAGGTGACAATTCAACTCCGAAACCTGCCAAAAACAAACAACCACAAACAGTTTTCCTACCAAAACAGGCAAAACACACTGCCCAGAAGGGCTAATTGCCAAAACAGAGCAGTCCAAAACAAGGCTGCATGCCAAAACAGGCAAGAGCTGTTGCCCAGAAAGGCTATTGCCAAAACAGAGCAGTCCCAAACAAGGCTGCATGCCAAAACAGGCAAGAGCTGTTGCCCAGAAAGGCTGACTGCCAGAACAGGTCAGGCCAGAAGGAGTCAAATCCGGTGCCGAGATGCATGTCTGCTAAATTGGGTCGAAACCAAACATGTACAAACATTAGAGCGACCCAAGCAGGTCGATATTCCCTGTCTGCCAGGAACAAACAAGTACAAACATTAGAGCGACCCAAGCAGGTCGATATTCCCTGTCTGCCAGGAACAAACATGTACAAACATTAGAGCGACCCCAGCAGGTCGATATTCCCTGTCTGCCAGGAACAAACACGTACAAACATTAGAGCGAGTCAGGCAGGTCGATATTCTGTCTGCCAGAAACAAACACGTACAAACATCCCGCCAATGTGCGCCGTCAGCTCAAAAATGCCGACGCGTAGTCTAATTCATTCAATCTGCAAACACAATATTTATAACTGACATGAGGCACGAATAGCTTGACCTCGTCAAACCACAAGCTAATTATGCTAATTACTGTACAATTACGTTCAAATCGTTAATCACGCGTCACACTCACCTCTGTCGAACCGAATTTTTGCCCTGTGTCACGCCTCACACGGGCCATTGTCGAATGGGCTGCTCGGTTCGCAAAATTCCATTAAAATGAGATTTTGCTCAAAAAATCACTTTCCTAGTTGCACGGGCCCTCTGGTGTGTTTCCTCGACTTCTTATGTTCAATTTCTTCTAAATTTTCGAAATGGAGTGATTTTCAACCGAGTCCTCGGCCTGAAATGCGGTTTTTTTTTTTGCTCAGAGTCAAGGTATAAACTGTCTCCACCGCATTCACAATCCTCACGGAAAAAATCCAGACTTGTTCACTAAATGTTTTTAGGCTCCTCCTCACAAGAATGTGGGGTTGTCGAAAATTTGCGCCCTGTCACGCCACGCCAGGACCTCTGTCGAAATGTCGAATTGGTTCAAGCGCGTCACGCGTCACCCCCCATGTCGATTTGAACGTAATTGTACAGTATAAGGAAAAGCGCAAGACAGCATAGTCAAGTGTGACGTGACGCATCAGTTGTTGCACCTTCGGATTCACCACCGCCATCTTGCGCGCACTTTTCTTTTATCTCGTGTGTCTACTTCCCACTGTCTCCTTCGACCGTTGTATCTCTTTCCAAAGCATCCACTGTGTCATTCCTATCACCACCGATTCACGTACTCCAAGGCGACGGAGTCATACGCCCTTTTGATGTCTACGCGCCATTAATCCATGTCCCTCAAGCCCACCGGTACCATTTGGAAATGCCGTGAGGCTCAGGGGAGATGCAGTTATTGGATGGAACGGGAAGAGATTTGGGAGAAATAGGTTTAACAGGGTTAACACCCCTTGCTCGCGCCAGCATCCTGATTCCTGAAGCAAATGCTGTCACTAAACAATCTGTTTGCAAGGAACAATTGAGGGCCGGTGCGTAGAAGGCTACTAGAAGCCACGCGTTGGGTTTACAACAAATGCGCCACTGTCTTCGTGTCTTTTTCCTCGACGCGCTCCCACTTTTGGACCATTACCTCTCGACAATCCAGTCGCCATGCGGCCAATCCGACATCTCCGTTCTGCCGCTGCTGACTCCCACGCCGTCGTTGTCAACGTGGCAACATTCTCCATCCTCCTTTCCGCCTCCTTCTTTCTCTGCACGCCCTCAAGCTCAAGCGCGTAGCCCTCCGTCTGCAAAAGACGTCGAGGCCTGCTTTCCTAGCGCCTATTGGCCGTTGAACTAGCGCCAACGCGCCGTTGTCATCGCGTTGTCGATGTTCAAGCTTCCGGTCTTGATCAACACTCGAAATTCATTCTCGTAGAAAGGAAGGCACTCGGGATAGGTGGAGAATAGAAGGTCGGAGGTGAAGAATTCTCAGAGACCTCAAGGGACGCCTTGGATAAACCAACAAAGTAGGCACATCTCATGCTGTCACTACCGCCAACTCGCCGCTCTACTCCAAATCACCTCCTCAAACAACGCGACTCAAGTCACGGACCTTCACTTCAGCCGCGGCATCGTGCGTGAGCCAACCCGACATAATCGCGTTAACCGTTGTCACAGTTTCCATCTCGTCAATGCTCACGTCGCTGGCGTCGTTGCCCGCCTCTCCCGGGGAGCTGTCCTCTTCAAAGCTGAAAATAACGCCTTCTTTTCCACTGCCGCCTTGGCGTAGCGTCTCTTTCTCTCACCTCGCAATCCCACCAGCGCTCGGTCGCTCGTCCTTCTTCCGCCGCTTCCACCCCAACCTCGTCAACGATCATTCCTCAGCTCGCTCTGCAATACAACCCACTCCAATCATATGTTTGCGAGTGCGAGGTGATTCGGAGGGGGTGGGAAAGGAGCGTGGGTTTTAGCAACGCCGACGGGAGTAGTGAGGGACATGGGAGTTTTGTTGGGATGGGGATTAGGATTCGGGGAGGTGACTGGATAGTCTGGGCGGGGATGGGAGGGAGAGGTTTAGGGTGCCGCCGTTACTATTGCATTCGATGGCTTTCCAACTTTTATTCAGCTCTGTGCTGATCCTGCATTTACGCCCCCGACGCCACCTCCAACTCCCCGACCTGCTGGCGCCAATGAGGCCGCTCCGACCACGACGGCATCGCGAGACGGAACGGGGCCTTGACGACTGCCGACCCACTCGAGGGTCAATGCGCTTTTTGCGCGCAAATTTCGTACAACCTCATGGCTGCTGCACAGCTCACCGCCACCACTCTCGTCGCTAATGAGATCTTTTTAGCGCATACGCCCTCTCGATTGCGCCCCCCGACAAACCACATCCTTTGCCCCGCCGTTGCCACCCCCCGAGTTTGTGTACGCGACGCCGGCACGCGACTACATACACACAAAAGGAAGTATCAGCGAAAAAGGTGCGTGCGACGTTTATCTCTCCTTCCCGCGCCTGACCAACGACATCCTTCACCACTCCAGCCCATCGCCACTTGACTAGATCTCGACTTGCACCACTCCCACCACATCGTCAATTATGGTCCGTTCGGTAGGCAACGCCCAAAGTCCAAATAAAATCTAAGGTTTATCGTTGTATGGTGTTCTCAGTTCCTCCATCCTCCACGCAGGAACACCCGTTGCTCGCTCAAGCGCCCCTTCTGGGCTAACTGCGTCGACGAGTGCATTGCCTCCATGGCCAAGCAGAGACATCATAGTGTCCTCCTGCCCGCGGAACGCACTATCATGGGGAACTAAACCCTCCACGACGCACTCACCCGCCACCGCCCTCGACGCCGCTCTCGCGCACTACCCCTCGGCGCAGCGAAGCACTATCGCCATCGACATTGTCGCCCCGACGTCGCGCGGCGCCCGTCAACCAGCTCGAAAATTGCGCCTCAAGATCAAACCAAGGTAGGTTTTACCGCGATTCAAACCGAGTGAAACGAAATAACTTACCTACTCACTCAGATGACGACACGCGAAAACGGTCATCCTTGCTCAAGAATGGCGCGACGATGGCGTTGGTGGGGCCGCCCACTTCACTCTCGCCTCCCTGCTAACGACATCTTTCAGCGCGGACTCCTTTCTGCCACACCACACCCTCTCCTTTACCCCCCTCGCCCTTTCGCCCCGCCGTCGCCGCCTAGGTTGCGTAGCCGACGCCGATGCGTACCTACATACCAAAGGGTGCCTAAGGCTCAAGTTGCGTCCTGCCGCAACCTCTCCCTCCCACGCCCTACTAACGACATTTTTTTCTTCCCCAGCACGACACCTTTCTCCCTTGACTCGTACCCGCCGCCACCGCTCGCGATATCGACATCTTGATGTGTTCCACTGTCGCCCCGCCCTCATCAATCCCTCTATGCTGCACCACACCGCCTGCCTTCCTGGCCACCACCGACAACGCCGAACTCCGCACACCAACTCGCTCGACAACGCGCTAAAAATTGAATTTCAGTAAGCGCTTTTGTATTTGACGCCGAACGAAACCAAACAACTCACCAGACTACAGGAAAACGGGGGAAAGGTGTCTCCTGTGTATTAATGCCCAGCAGTGTCGCTTCGCCTTCGGGTTCCCTTTACGGAATACGAGGGATCTATACCGAGTTGACTCTCGACGAGGAAGAGGAGAAACTCCGCGGCGTTCTCGAGGACGCTAATAGCGACGAGGAGTCGGAAGTCATCATGGAAGGTGAGTGTTGTGGTCTTCATTGGGACTTGCACTCAATCTGTTCCAGAGCTCATACCAACTCCAGCAAAAGACTCACAGAAGACAACAATAGCTGAAAGTCCAATACATACTGAAATGATCTGCCACACCAACTCAGAAGTGAGTCAGTGATTCGTCTATCTATTTCAGCTTATTCTAATTCTCCTCAGAACAGCCTGAGTTCGATGGCACGTCTGCTTTGTTTTTCCATACCAATTCATCTTAGTCATTAGCGAAACCGCCTGCCAATTTTGCTGCCCAACCGATGGCAAGCATACTCAAGGCTACTGCTCCTCTACCGGCGCCCGTCCTTCACCAATACAATAGTCGACAGCAATACAGCAACCACTTGCCGCATACCGCCCTGCGCCGCCACCGCCACAACCCCAAGAGGAAGCCCTCCGTCCCGCCCTCATCGTCCTCCATTGGCGCTCCATTATCGCGCGGCTGGACCAGCGGCGCCAAATTGATGAATAACACAGCCACCTTCTCTCCTCCTCCCATCATGGCCACTCAGGCCCCGCCACTCCGTCCGCAACATCGTCGTCCTCGACGCTCACCATAACCTCCCCCATCGCACCGCCCACTTCTCTCCCTTGGACCGATCTCGAGCCGTGGATGGATAGACGGAGATGCTGAAAAGCACCATGATTGCACCGAGGACGCGCGGGTGGAGCTTGAGATATAGGTTGTAGATGGGACGGTGCTGGCCCGCGCGTGGGAGGTGACTGTCCGATTGCCGTCGCCTACACCGGCCTCTCCACGTCGATATTCCTCTGATGCTGGGGAGGAGGCTGAGGTGTGGAAACAGATCGCGACGTATTTGACGAAGGTCCAGAAGAAAGCTTGACGATTTTACCTAGGTGGGTGTCTTGGCTTTACCTTATTCCTCTTCCTTTTCCGTCTCTTCACAACGCTGATACCATGCACTAACGCAGCCTCGGCACCGCCCCGCACATGACTATTCGTTGGCGTATATTCAGCTCAGGAAGCAGAACGACCGTCTGAGCCGCCATGACCATCTCCGTCCCCGTGCCGAACTTGATTAGAAAGAGTTGGGGGAGGCATGAATCTGTCGGTACGAGCGCTGGGACGGGCGAAGGCGAAAGTAGTGGCGGGGTTGGGAAAGGCAAAAGGGGGAAGGAGGAGAGCAGGAGAGGGTGTTCTTGTGCGAGGTGGCGGAGTGCGGAAAGGGACCTTGTGAGGGGCGAGCATTTGAAGAGTGAGGAGTATACATACGCATGAAAAGTGTGAGTCTTCCTGTTTATGTTCGTGAAGATTATGCGATATCAAGGGCTGACGTTTTTGGATAGCGTACCAGTGTCCGGAGGTAGGGTGCGGCAAGATTTTCAGTCGGAGGGACAATCTTGCGCAGCATGCGCGTGTGCATCTTCAAGGGTAGTCGTCCGCCTCTTCGGTTCTCGTCTCGTTCCTCTTCGGGTCTTCATCTCTGGGTTCCGCGTACTCTCCACCATTCCGTTCCCCACTCTCACGTCCGAAACGTTCATGCCAATTCAATCCAAATTAGAAAAAGCATCCATCCCTGCAAGCAAGCTGTACTTGTCCATCCTCCCCTGCCGCCGTGCATATTGTACTTTTATCTGTATCATCTTGTACCCACGACCACCCGCGCTCCCTCCCCTTCCTCTCATTACTGTACTCTACATCATCTAAGCAAGTAAGCTTATTTCCAGGCGCCGCCTGCATTATCATCACTACCATATCGCGAACGACCCCATAAATACTTTAGTCTCCCAGCTTCTTTACGATACAACGCAGAAAAAAGTTTACTACTACATCATTAGCTACGAGTTACGAGCTACGAAGTACTTAGATCCCAGGGGCATCTCGAGATTGGAATTCCAGCCAGATGTCGCCTTTGTTTTTCCCTTATACATCTTGCCGCAGTTGTGGTTCTGTATTGTACTTCTTACGTGCATCTTCACGACCATGGTCAATCTAGAAGAGTACGAATTGTATCCTTGCCCGCATTCATCCAAGAGTAAATGTATCGAATGCCTTGACCCGATGCGCCGCAATCATCGACAGCGTCGACAGATCCGTCCCAACCAACCCCATCCCGACCGACTGAATCGCCGCATCGATAAGAATCGGATACCACCCGCCGTACGTGTCCACCGTTTTGCGATGGTCGACGCGATACCAGTCAAACGAGGCCACTTCGTCCCAAAACGTGCTGTTCTTCTCGTCGCTGGTGACGATGACGCGCTCAACGGAGATGCCTTTGGTGGTTCGGAGCTCGTTTTTGACTTCTTCAACGCGGCGCGCAAAGGCGGAGAGCGGGGCGAAGCATTCGTCGACCCGGGGGAATTTGCACCAGCTGGCAAAGTCGTTGTGGCGGACGTGGATAGGGATGTACTGCGGAAGCCGAGGAGGATTGTTGTGAGCTTGAATCTCGACGGATGTAGAGAGGACGTACGGGAGGTATGGGCTCCGAGTCGGGGAGGCTGAATGTCTGGCGGATGTAATCGCGTGCCAGCCCCTCTATCCGTGGGTTCCAATGTAAATTCTTGCCAACGAAGCGCCAGGTGGTGCTGTAGTCATGCGTCAACTCGTGCGGCTAGATGATAGAGTGATCAGTCTCAACAAAAGAAGATAATGGATAGCTTAAAACGCACCTCGACATTCGCGATCCAGTACATGTTATCAAAGCAGACAAGACGATCATCGGGAGGCAGCGTTAACTTGAGTCGGGGCGAGGGCGTCGAGGGCCGAAGGCTCTTGCCTCGCAAGTCGAGAAAAGTGAGGGCCATGAGGAAGGTAAATCGCGCGTGCGGCTCTTCGGGCAAGTCTTTGAGAAGCTTGATCCACGTAGGAGGAGTAGTCCACGATGTGTCTGCAAGCCGAAGGTCATTGAACTGAACAAACACTGATGATAGGACTCACCAACATGAAGGGTATTAGGCGCGGTAGAAGGATGGGCATCCTTGTTTCGTGTACTGACGGCTTTCCAGATGCTCCAGCAGCCTAGTGGATCGATCGTCTTGCTACTTCGATCCTACGGTTGGGTCAGACGGGGCACGGAAGAGGGAATGCGATCGCACTTTGACTTGCCACCATTCGAGCACAGGCATTCCTAGTTCCTTCGAAAGTCGAGGGATGTCGAATATAACACCAAAGTCGATGGGAGGAACAGTTTGACGGGCAGCAGTTGTAACGTGAGTTGGGGTGAGGAAAGGCATTATGGGGACTCGTTGGGTTAATATGGCGAGATACAGTAGGTTCATCTACAGATACATCGTCAGGCATGCAGACGCGAAAGTGATGAATAGATAGCGTACAAATGCCATGACATCGTTTGCTGGATAGAGCAGAGTCAGTACCGGGCAAACGAAGAAGCCAGGAGGCGCTCACTGAATCTCGTGCCCGGAAACGAAGTGATGTATTGCACATCGTCTCGTAGATTATCTAAGTTTAGAGTCAGCCCACTACTTATCAAGAAAAATCAAGTCCGACGCACCTTGCAATGCCTCAGTCGGAGGGCCATTCAAGACGATAGGAGCATCCTCTGGAATATCGGTCTTCGGCACAAAGACCTCGGTGGTGACGGTGACAGTTGCCTGGGGTGCCTGGAATGTTACTTGCGGCCCCAAAATCGTCACTTGTGGACCGTCTACGGTAACGGTAACACGCTCGAGCTCCGGGAGTGTGCGCGTAGACCATAATCGCCGAACTTCATATTCGGATGTGCCCTCCGTGGAGAAGGTAGACAGACGACCGGCGTAGTATCCAACACAGCTCAAGAACAAAGCAGCAAAGAGAACGCGGGGATTCGAGCGACGCAAGAATGAGGGAGCGTTTCTAGGATTGTGCACCAGGATAGATGACGAGTAAGATTGGGGCCACGTGTTTGACCTGCGACACAGGAGCTCATAGGAGTAAACTGTGTCTTGATCTTCGTAGAACCATTTGGCACAGCTCGGAGGTCTCAGTCTTTTGTCCGTTTTGCAGTGCTCAGTCAATAAAGCCAACAGCAGACAACATAAGAAATATCAAGGTCGTGAAAGAAGACAGAAGGGGCAGGCAATCAATGCTATTATCATTCGCTCGGTGTTGGTTTTGGAGGTGAAAGTGGTCGAGACCAAGTGGAGACCTGTGAGTCTGATACTCAGCCCAAAAGGATTGCGTTAAACAGATTCTCTATTTATTGCATTACAAATGAGATACAATCCAAGTTGAAAGTTCCACCTTCAGTCAGAGTTTCGCGACACTGGAGTTTGCACTGGAGTGTGGAGTTCGTTCTACATGAATAGGGCAACGACAGACTCGCTAGCCAGTTCCTTGTGAGTGTCAGTGGCGAGGATGTCGGTTGGAAGGAGGTCGACGTTAGTGTTGCCGCGACGTCATCGCGTCGACTTTCGTGAAGCTAAGGTTTCGTCTTGGCGAAGGAGGAGGAAGGAGGCAGATCGGCGAGCGTCACGTCCGACTAGTCACACCTGTGATTCAGATGAATTCCCACGATTTTCTTGAGCACTGCACCCAACAAATGTGGAAAAACCTCCAAAGCGCCGCTGAAGTTACTTCACAGGGCACAAAGTCCTTCGAATCTCCCCAAAGCCTGGGAACATCCTTCAAAGGTCCTCCATAGGGACGGTGAAATCCGGAAAGTCCTTCGGAGCCTCACTTGGCCAACGTCCCCTCCGAAGGCCTTTGGACCACTTCAAAGGCCTACTGGCGCCTTTCTTCTCCTTCCTGCCCACTTCTTACGATCCCGTCAATAATAATGTGAAGCTCATATATTTCAACAACTAATAGAACATGTCTCGAGTACGGAACAAGCAACAGCGAGACGTAGAGAGCCCAGCACTATAGGTAAAAACAATTAGCGCGAGGCAGATGAAATGCGAGGCCAAGACTTACAGTTCGACGGTGAGAGTAAAGGTTAGAATCTAAGGGAAAACCAATAAAGTCAGCTAATGAACACGATGAGAACGACTCACAAGGCTACAGTTTTCGGCAGCTCCTAAAGTGCAAGATCAGTCAGGGCGCTGCTTAAATATGGGGTACTCACGGAACGGCATACATAAAGCCGCGACGACTAGAACAAAACTTGAGCCTGGGCACGCACCACAGGTTTCCGCACTTACGAATGATGATTTACACGAGACGATTCCGCACAGCAAATGTGTATCTGGGATGTTATCAGTGAGATGATGATGAACCGACGGCATATACTTACAAAAGATAACAGTCGTTCCATTGTTGAGCAACGGCGTTGGATATTGGCTCGGAATATGTGGTCTGTGGGTGATCTAAATCTAGGTGAACAACTGGAAACACGGCGCGTAGACACTCACAGGTTAAAATGTAAAGGATGCGCTCGAAAGGATCCTGATATAGATAACAGTCAATAGTAAGTTTCAACAGTGGACCGACACTTAAGGCGAATGATGAATCCATAGGGAATCTAGCGCAGATGTGAGGCAGCGTAGCGCTCACGAAATAAAGAAGGGTCCACACATAGAAGCCGGCACACGACGAGCTGCGCGGCGTTTACGGACGCGGACGCGAATCCTGTACTTCGTCGGCATCAGAGTGGTCAGACTCGTGCTTACCCGAACCAGAGAGACCGCTGACGACTTTGAACTGTCCATGGGCATTCGCCTTGTCCAGCCGGATCTTCCCGAGCTGGTAAGTAGTTGTCGATATGTGACGCAGAACCAGGCAGAACCTGTGTAATACGAGAAAGCGTATGCAATCATGAGAAGAGGACGAACCCACCTGCAAGATGAAATAAAGGCGAGAGGGATCCTTGTGCGGATCGCCTGGGAGTAACACACCGTCAGCATGGGAGCACGACGACCACAGTCTTACTGTGCGTGGCAACGCTCTTTGCCGCGGGTGTGGGGTAGGTGGTGAGTCGTTGTTTGGGGCAATGAGCTCAGAGATATGGCGAATGGCGGCGGCGGCGTCATGGAACCCGGCGGGTGCTGGTCGACAAGGTGAAACAGGAAGCGAGGGTGTCGGTGTTGGTTGAGTGGGAGGCGAGGACGACGAAAAGATAGACGCGCGAAAAAAGATGTCGTTAGTTTAGATGACCTAGAACAGCGGTGGAGACCCACATTCGTCGGCACATCGCTCGATGCCGACGATTGATGGAAACCAGTCGGGAAAGGCAGAAAGCGTGTGGCAATGGTAGCTGAAGCGACGACGCCGGGTTCGGCCGGTGTCGAGGTTGGCAGAGTTGGCAGAGGTGGTGATTTGGCGTTGACAACACAGAGTGAGCTGAGGGTGAGGTAGAGAGAGAAACTTAGTGCGGTTTGGACGTCGAGCGGGGTCGCGAACTCAGGTGGTCAGTGATAGTTAGTCGGCATATCGAGACTCGGCGGCGATGATGAGTCGGATGATGGTTTTCCGAAGCTAGGACCCCGGGGGTTTAGAGCTTGAAAGGCCTGTTTTGAGAACGAGGGCTTTGCGTGAATCATCCAGGACCCTTTGGCGGGGGCCGGGCGCCACTGGGCTCAGGCCGCGCAAAACTAGGCGCAAAGATCAGTGTTAGACGTGGAGAATGTAGCAGCATACGCACTACAGACACCAGCTTAAACACTATGTGTGTTGCCTCGCGCTTGGACGGCGCGGCGTTGATGCCGGAAGTCAGGTCAGCAACGCTGCCAACAACCTGTCTTGGGCCCGTTTGGCGGGAGGTGATATCAGCAGGCGGGAGAGCATCAGAAAAAAAGGAAGGGGCGGAAGGGAGTGAGTTGTTGGCGGGGGCGGATATCGACATGGCGGTCGGGAGCAAGAAGCCGCAGCGCGTCACGGGCGCCGGTCGTTTTGAAGACGCGGTCACGTGCAATATTCCCTTTCCACAATGCCTTCAGATTTTCGATTTTTTCGATTTGCCGCATCCGCGACGCAACGGCAGGTAAAACAAACAGCCATATATATTTTGATTCACATGTCAGAGGTCGGCAAGACCAACAAAATCATCGTTTGTGGGCTCAGGCCCATGTTCTTCCTCGCTTTCCTCATTCGATGATATCTCTTCTTGGCTCGATTCGTCCAAACCCGAGTAGTTCTTAGAACCCAAGCGCTCGAAGCCCTCCCTAATTTTCAAATCCGTCACCAGTCCTCAAACTACCGCCTCGCTGCACCGCCGAAACGCGTGAATCAATATCCGTCTCGTCGTCCTCGTCTGCTTACCTCACAAACATATCCTCTATTGACAACCCTGCGGAGCAATTGGTTTGAATTCAATTATCATCGAAAGGAAGACAACTCACTGATTAGTATTCACGATCTTCGTTATTCTCATCGTCAAAATGTCGTGCGATTGAAGGGTCAAGAGCTCATGAAAGACAAGGTGGCTGCACGGACGGTTTCCGCTGATTTAAGAAACGGAAGGCGCTGAGGTCATGATCAGAGTCAGGGCAAAGCCTAGCGCGATGAAGACGTACCGCTAGCCATTGTTACGGACCACATAAATGTATTCATTTCAACAAATCTGTGGAATAAAATTAACCAGTAAAAGTTCTGTTATGTTAGGGAAAAAACTCACCGATTGACAAGTAAGAATTTGTCTTGATAAGTTCTCGTGTTGGATCGGTGTTCCGACGCACCAAAATAAACTGTCATTATCAGGAGCTGAGAAAACCAAACGCTGGAGTGGCTATCAGCTGAGGCAAGAAAATCAACGCCATGAAGACATTTTCCGGCCACGACAAAGGGTATATTGAGCCGCACAAGCCACCGATTCATGAATAGTCCTTGCTACCAGTAGTCATTGTGATCTTGCGGCCGACATGTCGCAGCCATGCATGAATGAAGGGTTGACTCGTCTTCGTTTTTTGACGCAAGAACTGTGAAGTCGGGGTGAGACGTTGGTATTGATCTTATCTCGACTCTTGGACATGTCGTAGATGATGATGGGTTTGATTTATGCATAGTACGTCGTTGGCTTCGTCCCGGCATATGGGTGCATAAGAGACCAGCAAACAAAATCATACGAGGAGGAAGGTCTGTACTGGTCATCAGCTTCGAATCAGCTTCAAATGAATGGCCTGAACTGAGACACTAATGACTCGTGCTATGAATCGCTCCAAGAATCTGAGAGTTGGTTATCTCGGAGCGCGGCAAGAAGATGCACGAAAACAGGTTCGCTCACACTCAGGAACGGTATCCTTGCCGGGTACAAGGGAGAGAGTTGTGGACGAGGAACTTCGCAGCATTTTACCGCGGTAGTACGAGGCTCCTTTGACTGCAACGAGAAATACGGAGGGTCGGCAGACGGGTTGGTGTTGGGAGTCCGGATTCATTTTGAAAAGCTGCGTAAGTCAGTACGTCGCGAGAGGTTTTCGGCGTCCGTGAGCTGCCAGGAGTTATTTGATGACTTGCGATTTTTCCCACTTAGCGTGGCTCGCGCAGCTAGGACAATAGCACAGACACAGAATTTTGCCATGACAGATAGGAAGTAAATAGTGCGAGTCTCATGAGAACAGTCAATTTAAGCCGGTGGGGGGCGCCACAGGACTTGGGGCGGCAGGACCCGGTAAGCATGTGAAGCCGACTGAAAGGCTGGGGGCGGACTAGGTAGCACCTCTGAAGCGCGTTGAAAGCCTACGAACCGCCAACGGAGGGCGCGCTGGGCTGGGAGTTGCTGTGAACTTGTGAAGGTCCTCTGACGACGCGTCGCAGCCTGGGAAAAGATCGGAAGCGTTACCGTGACGGGGTCCTTTGATGGTTTGGACATATTTGGTGATGCATTTGCCAGCAGCTTGAAGACGGTTTTCCGATCATACTACTGGGTCCCCGAAGGGGTAAAATCGCCGAAAAAGAATTCGAAAAGAGAGAGAAAGGGAGAATTTCTGGAACTGAGGTCAGTGATTGCCCAGGCAGTTCAGAGGATAGTTCTTGCTATTCAGGTTCACCACCAATGCAGAATGTCCCCAAATGATACTCATTCAATTCCAATTTAAATACACATTAATACAGAAAGGTATAAGCCACATCCGCACACCGGAAAACAGACATAAGAATGCGGCAAAAATGCGAAGGGGGGCAATGAGAATTCATCCAGATAGGAATATCTAAATTTGAGGGTGCTGGGATGTGTTTAGCGAGCTTTGTACCATTAATTGGGCAAGCGGAGGCATATATAAGACGGATCGGACTAGATTCCAGGGATAAAACACACCTGAGAACCATAAGAACTCGTCCCGCAGACTAATCCATTCCATTGCACCCTCCCATATTGAGTTCTGGCCAGAAAATGTGCTCCCAGCGGTGCCGAATCCAGTACATTTGCCAGCCTATTTTCGGGGCTGAAACACCGTGAAAAGAGAGAATATTTGAAGGAGAAGAAGGGGTGGGTAAAAGTAGTGGTCTTGAGGAGCCGACAGTGCCAGAAAGCGTGTAGAGAAGTAAGAAAAGCGGGTGGATGGTGGAAGGAGAGATTACGGGAGGTCAAGTGTGACGTGACAGTCACACTTAGCATCCCCGCTGCGCCATTTGCACCGGCGTGTGCAATGGCCGTGAAAAATTTTGCAGTTTTTTGGACTAGGTTCATTCTTAGTAGCTTTAACATTGCGCTGAAACCTTTTGGTGGAGGTAGGGGGCTTTTGAGGGAAGAACAAGTGTTATCGGTCCTGGGTCCGAAGGTGGCTGTGTGACTTGACATGTCAAGTGGACCCAGGTGATCCATCGGTTAACCTTGAAGACTTCATTCATCCATTCACAATGCCCTCCGGTGCCGCCCTGGTACCGTATCATTGATCAGTTTCAAAGGATCCCCCATCCGATTCCAATGCCTTGTAATCACGCGCAGCAAGGGTAAACAGAGATACAGTATGTATACGGGTTTGGGGGTTGTGGCCTTCGGCACCTTCGGATGCTTGGCTAGATAAAGAAGCGGGACGTAAGTATCTGCTCCGAGCTTGCTGGTCGGGCTGTCAAACCAATCTAAGTATCGACAGCGAAGTTTCGTTCTTGAAAGCCCTGGGTCAGAGCATGTCTTCTCCGACCTCGCGCCAGACTGTGCCGCAAGACTCGTCGTTTATTTCCCTTCCTCGTTCACTGGCGGTCAGCTTCGATGCCAGCACGGAGTGCAATCCAAAACCATTGATTTTTCCTCTGAAAGCCAACTTCAAATTTCGATGCTTGCCGCGTATTCCGCAGGGCATCTTGTCGAAGACCCAATAACATCCGAGTACCAATTATCGCTCCTTTACGACATCATCGATACCACTCAATCGATTCCACCATTTCCCGACATATCGCACGCGGCCTCTGTGCTGGAGCAGGTGGTGGAGGAGTGGATCGATGACGAAGATGAAAAAGACTTCACTGCGTACTTCCTCCAGCGGTCATATGCAATGAAGATTCAAGAAAATCACGACACAGTCCCTCTCCGGCTCAGACGCTTTGCTCGTAGCCCACCTGAAATCCCTCACAGAGGAGCTGATTTTTCGTCTATACATCGTCCAGGTTGGATTCTATCAGTCGGTGTATGGAGAATACGATGGCTACTCTGGCGAACTGTGGGATGAGGTCGATCCACAACGCATCAAGAACCTCGAGGAATACGCGGACTCGGACCTCAGGCATACTGTTGTATACGCTATCGACACCGAGTCGGTTCCAGTGGATATCTTTGGGGTTGATTTTGGGAACCGCGACGAGTCGGACGAGCTGTATCTCAACGGGCAGCTTACTGACATCAAGCCTGATAGCGAATACAACTTGTTTGACACAGAGGTTAGCACATGCGCGATTGAAATTGTTTCATTTTCTTTCAACGGCTCCCGCAGAGAATTCGCGTCGACCAATGTGAGCTATATCTGACCCGGCGTCCAGGTGCATGCTAACCAATAGTTTAGCATACGAGCGAACGGCTGTACTTCTGGTCAAGAACAAAACGGGCGATGATATGGTTTGGGACCCTCTTCAATACGCTGTTTCCGCTCTTCAAGGCTCGGTGTCTGCTAATCCCAGTGTCAGAGAAAATCTTCTTCTGCGGACGTTGCGCGAGGAGCGGCCGAAGAAAGACTGGGCCGGATATCAAAGCAATAGAGCCAAGTTCCAGAACAAGAATCTAGAAGAATCAAGATGTTCCCCGAGTGTTATGCAAGTGCGCTTGCCAGTGGTCCGACCTTGATTTGCTCTTGACGACATTGAAAACATACGAGGTTGCTTCGAATCTAGCTTTGATGGAAGTGGACCGGTGCATTGTTGCATTGCGGATGTTTGGGTGGGAATCACTGAAAGACTTGTGCGTGCACCATTTTGCTTGAACTAGCTTCGGCTTCTTATCCTCGCTTCGAAAAAGTAGTCCATAAAGATGAATCGAATATACTCCGACAGGAGCTTGCGTTGCAATTAGGGGAGGTAGCGAAACAAACGAACGAGAAGGACTTTGTGGCGTGGACGGAGGCACAGCCGGAACTCATACTCAAAACGCTGAGCCGCTGTTGTTTCGCAGAAATCGACTGGTTACTCGGGCTCGGGACACCTCACGGTGCAGCGTTCCTCCGGGATACGTGAGAGTCGCATTCTTCTCTTCTCAATTTGCTGGCGATGATATCTGATCCCTTTTACAGCGTGTATCCGCAACTTCAAGGTCAGAATCTGGAATCCGACTTTTGGGTGCATTTCATAAGAAAATTTAACAAGCATCCCATTTCGGAGCTGCTCCCGTCCGAGTTTGTCGATGGATGCGTCTCACAAGCCGTCAACAATCTCCCTGCATTCCCCGAAAACATCACGGGAAGCAATCTCCCACCCCAGCGCCAGCTGCGCGAACCCAATCCACGGTCCATCGTGGACGTCTTGAAGCTCTGCGCGGAAACGGAGAACCTCGAATTCTGCTTGCGCATCCTGAACGAAATGAAGTTGGCAGCCAAAAGCGCTCAGTTTTCGGTGGAACGTCGGTCATGAAAGCACTACCTCGAGCTCACAAGCTTGTTGAATGCGCTCTGGATTCGGAGGAGGCTTCTCACTCGGAAGTTTATTACGATTACATTTACAGACCATTTTTCGAGGAGACCATTCCTCACATTTTGCTTGGTCGAACGTATGCAGCGCCATGTCCCTTTAGCACCGAAAACTTAGCGACTCTGCTTATTGCCATCAAACGCGGTGGTGGTTTTGCTGCTTTCGAGGAATCGTGCATTCGCGCCCTCTGGTGTCGATTTGGAAGTACTGACGACGAGGCCAGAAAACCTCGAGCAATGTTATCCGGACGTGACTCGCAAAGCGTACAAAAATAAAATTAACCAGGTACCTCGTCGGCTCATGGCAGTCTCAATCCGAGTATCGAACGGAGTTGGTGAAGTTGCTTGTACGGCAAGCCATTGACGTCTTCGACATGGATGCCCTACACCAGCCCGCGTCGAAAGAGAAAGTATCGGTGACTATCGAACACATGATTGCCCTCTTGCGCTTTTGCTGTAAAGTTGACGCGCGGAGCGAACTCCAGCACTTGTTGCTTCATTTCGTCGCTCTGCCTACCGGTATTTCAATTTCTCAGCATATCTCTCAAGTCCTGGAACCTCTCGTGTCGCCTCTCCACGCCTACATCGCAATTCACGGCCTGACGTTGGAGACAGGAGACTCCGCCTTTCGCGAAGTATTCCGCTAATATCGTCAAGGCGTATGCGGCGACCGTCATGTCGCAGACTCCCGCAGATATAATGGGAGACGCGAACATTGGATGCGAGCAACGGAAATGCGACGAGTGCAGGATACTTCGTGGTTTCTTTTCTGATGACGACGAACAAACGATGACGCTTGCGAGCCTGGCTGCCAAGGTGCGCGAACATATCGAAAAAAGCTCGCTCTACTCCCCAAAACAATGAGAGTCACGTACAAGCTGATTAAAAGTGATCACGGAGCGCACAAACTCGAGGTATCATTTGGGTATCATTCTCTCCTTCGCTGGGTCCGAGAATTTTGGTGACAATAGCACTCGTTGGTTATAGATTGTCAAGGCCGAAAACCTGACTGCTTCGGGTCTGTGGGCGCAAAATAGCAAGCGTGGAAAGGATTTGCTGGCATTGTTGGGAGACGAAGCGACACAAAGAAGGATCAGCGCTGGACTCTACGTTTACGTTGCGGCAATTGTAGCTTTCGGGCGGCTAGAACAAGCTAGGCACTGGCAGCCGAAAACGGCTTGGTGGTTTGACAACACTGGAGTCCAAGTGGGATAGCAGAATAAGTCGGTTACTGTATAAAGGCCCTCAAATGTAGTGCCGTCGATAATCTTGAAAATGTATCTGATTTTCTTTTGCGAAGTTTCGGAATCGTCCAAAACGCGACTTTCGAAAAGCGCGACGCGACGCGTCAGTCATGTGATGTGTGATATCAGTGACGTATCACACATGGCTCCTTTCCCTCTTCCTTCATCGTCTGGCCTGTCCCGTCTGTTCCCGTGCCTCTACGCACCTGAATCTGTACAGAACAACTCAGGAGGCTTGTCTACACATCTTACGCCCTCGAAATGCATCTGTCAAGCTCTGATTGCGGCCTCTCAGCTTGTTTACGTCTCCGATCAACATCGCCGCAATTTGCACGCGTTCAACTCGCGTTCGATTGTATCATGCGGGTGCTCTGACAAATATGAGGCCTCTCTCATTTTTTGCGTGCCAGCTATCCCCTCTTGCCTCTGTTTGACTCGAATGAGGGACGCGGTAACACTATGTATGACTGCGAGTCCTTCCTCAATGCTTTGCGTGACGAACGTCGATGACTGACGCGACTTCATTCAGAAAAGTGTTTCCTCGCAGGCTTTGCGTTTGATCGATACTTTGCTACCAACTTCAGCAGTTGGTGGGATAATATGCGGGTACTTACCGCAGCTTCGAGCGCCTCGACTATCCACCACATTCAGCCTCGTCAACCGCTTCTTTCCGCGCATCGCACACCCTCCACACTCCGCCACAACCTTGTTCTCTATCAATCCCAGTCTCCCAAGGCCACCAGCAACCTTATATACCGATTGCTTGTTTCTTTATTATTCTCTCCCTCTCGTCGGTCTCATCCAGCTCCTTTCAGGATTCGATGTTCCGCCGCCTCCGACAACGGTCGCGAACCCGACACTGTCGCGTTGTTAACCACGTATCCTCAACGCCGAGTACCCGCTACCACCAACTCTCCCGACTTCCATAACGGCCGGCCCAGCTTCAACTTCGACAGCGCGCTACATCGTACACGATTCCCGCCTCACCTTCCTATCACCATCCCCATCCACGCCACCGACGAACGTGCGTCGCTCTGCCCTCCTTATGGGAGTCCACGCTGACGATCCTTTTAGTGCAATTCTTTCGCCCTCCCTTTTCAACTTGCTCCCGGCAGCACTACGGGCCTTTTGAAACAATTTCAACGGCGACGCTTCTATCCTGTCACTCGCGACGTCGCTTCCACCATCAAGATAATGTGCATGTTTGTCAGTAAAAACCCTCTTCTCAGCGTTCAGAGCATCTCAATTCACAATCAGCGACTGCACTGTTCCGTGCCTTCGTTTTGATAATTCTGGACACTTTTCGCGATCGGCTTGGTGAGTGATTAATTATTCCGAGTTAAGATTGTTCTCTGAGACCCACTGTGATAGAATCATAAGGAGAATTTCAATTTCTGACCTTCAATGGTGAGTCCTTCAACTGACTATCTTCGTAGTCATCTCAGTTGTGCCATTGCTGGTGGCCACCATATTTTGACCTGCGCTGGATTCAGGTGGGGCTGCGGATTGGTGTAGATCAGCAGTCGGCGCTGGTGCTGCCGATACGGAGGCTCTGACTAGGCTCTGAGGGAAGACGGCGGGGGTAGGTGGGTTCGTGGACCCTGTATGCCAGTTTTCTCTGTTAACGCCTCCGTCAGGAAAGTTCAGTATGTGTGGCTAGTCACGACGGCATGTTACATCCTACGTCCGTCTTTCGCGTTTTGTTGCCTCAATGTACTGATATTCTGCCTAGCTCTATGGGAAATTGTGGACATTCGCTGAGCGGTTTGCCCTGTTTGGTAACGAGCGAATCGGTCGTTGCCGCTCAAGGAGAGGTGAGAGCTTGGGTGAGAGGCCTATAGGTGCAAAGGTGAATAGTAGACCATTACTTCGTGATAGCAGCTAGCTATAGTTGCAGTGAACAAATCCAATGTTACGCAGTTGTAGTGCAGCAACTGAACGATGTCTTTCTGGATCCCGATAAGAAAGCAGGACGGGAGTGGGCGGCAACTCTGTAACGGAATACTCTCGTTCTCGATGGCTCTGGATCTCGACGACGACTTTGGAATTTTCTGATATGATATGACACCATGCACACACGATTGCTCATTCACCACCACCCACAGCGCCTAGTCCAACTCCGTGCCCAAGTCGACGCCGCCACGCTCCGTGCAGAGGCCGCCGAATCTCTCGTCAAAGACCGGGACCAGGCCTTCTCGCCGTTTTCGCTCTGCCTCCTACATCTTTGGTGCGCTATCCTTCCCTTTACGCGTCTTTCTTTCACTCATGACTTCCTGCCTCTCACCAACAGTAACATCCTCTGAGTTCTCCGTCCGATACACCCATCCACCCATTGTCTCCTCCTTCAGTCCCGTTCACGCCAGCACCACCTCCATCCGAGTCCATCGTCTGTCCGCTCCCTATATCAACGCCAAATCAACGCGCGAACGGTTTACGCGTCCACTGCCCGCCACAACCGGCCGCACCACCCACGCGCACCTCTTCCCACTCGCCCCTCCGATCCCACCGCTCGCAAAGTCGACGATACAACGTGCTCTAAGTTCTCCGACTTCTCTCAAACTATTTCTTCTTTCGGCACATCAGTCATTGTTCCACATGTGGAGAGTCAAGGAATTGCATCAAAAAGGAAACATTTTCGCTTCCGAGAGGTGGAGTGGAAGACGGATAAAGGGCAATCGCATCATCCAGATGTTGTTTCGAAAACATCCTCCCCTCTACATCCTCTGCAATGTCTTTCTGGTGGCAGACGTCCCTCAACCCGATCATCAACCTTATGCGCCATGCCAACTATCCGGAGGACGCAGTACATCCTACACTTTACTTCTCCAAGCCGAGATATTGCCTCTTCTAGGCCATTCCGACCCCGCATGTCCCAGCTGGATGACCGATGACCATACCCCGCTCGAATTCAGTCTTGTTCTGGCGAAAACCGACGAGCTTCTGGTCCGTTCCGTTTCGCCATTGAAGCTTCAGCATTACCTCTTTCTGGCGATCGGTTTGTCAAGTCGCTGCGGAAGGTCTTGACGAACCTTTCAAACGCTATGACAATGCAGCTTAATTTCGGTCTCGACTGGTTCGATGTCTGCGCAGAGGAATTATTATTGGGAGATACACAGTCGGCCCCGCCCCATATGAAGAATCGAATCAAAATTTACTTCCGCACTCGCATCTCAAGTTCTTCCTCACCCTCCGTGATACTCTCGAGGGCGAGGATGTCGCTGCCGGTCTGACCAAAGCGCGTCTTTCATGGGATGACTTCTCGCTACCCTCAACGCAAGAAAGGCGATCCGAAGCGTCGCAGACGGTGTACATACCACAAGCGAAAACTCGTCTCTCTCGCTGCGAGAGTTGCCCAAAAATGTAGGCTCGTTTTCGATGGCGTCGAAGGTGCGTCGTATCCGTCTACCTACCACGGCAAAACTCTGTTCTGACAACCTATTCAGCGACCCACTATCTCGATTAAAATCGACACTACGCAGGAGCTCAATAGGGAGGGCGCGATTGGGAGAAAGACGAATCTCATTCCTCTGCCGTGCGTTTCGACGTTTCATCATGCCCGCCGCACCGTGACACTGATCAAGCACCCTATAGTCCATAAGGTCTAAGGTGTATTCCCTCAAATCCCCAGGAGACAAACGTTGTGTGAGGGTTGGCTGAAACCGTGGTTGACTCTTGTCTCTCACACATAGAGCCCTCGCGAGCTGAAGGGTGAAGATGATAAAGCGGTAAGGAGATGAGGAAGTGACATACCTCTTCTCCACTCCCTCGGCTTCGGCCGACCTGTTAACCTTGGATGACGCGGCAAGTGCGTCCTGCAAATCAATTCAGCGTCAACTCATGGCGGTGAAGATATCAAGACAATGTACCGTTTGCGACGAACGGCCGCCGCTACAGCCTTCAACTGCCCGTCGCTTTGGCGAGTTCGACTCGTATGGACACTTGGGTTATACAGTCAGCTTTGTATGCCATTCATTAGTTCTACTTCTTTGTATCTAAGTAGTTCAATTGAATTCAATTCTGTTGTCCCAAATTTACGAATAGGAAAGAATCTAACTATATACAGGCGTAACCCGCTATTCCTGTCCTCACAAACAGAAGCGCTTCATCAGCTGTGTCGGCTACGGAGCCACTGTCGCTCATGTCTCCTGCTTGGCCGATCTCCAAACGCCCTTACAGCCTAAGCCCCGCCCGGGTCACCTACATACCTAGAGTCAAAATTTCTTTGACGAATTCTCAAGGTCTGCAAAGGACCGCACTGAGACGACGCAGCGCGGTATCTTGAATAAATTACTCATGCATGAAGACCATCCACTTTATTGGATCGAGGACCAAGCGCCGACGGTTGCTCCGCAGGAGGAGGATACCAAAAAGAAAAATTTAAACAGTTTGAGCGTGTGAAAAGGAGTTCCAGCGGGTTCGAACCCGTATCGTCCGCACACCACCCAAATCAAGACAAACGTACCACATACCACTCAACAAGAGTGACCACAGTCAAGCGTCCCCACCTGCAGAATACATCCGCCACTAGGCCTCCCGCCCATTACTACATTTGGTAAGTATTTCCCTATTTGGCAATGTCTGACTGGGGAGAGGCGTGGGCGAGTTGTAACAACGAGAGATGCGTCAAAAAGGTCACACATAGGGAGTCAAGCCCACAACATTTGGTGGCAGACATTGGTAACAGTAGTGGTCCTTCCAAATAAGCTAAACCGCTTTCTTAACCTGGGGGGTCAACGGCTATACTGTAAAATGGGTTTGCCTAAATTCTACCCATGTGATCCAACTGGGAGCGGAGAAGTTTCACTCTGCACAACTCATCATGCTTGTTTCTGTTCTTTTTATGCACTAACCATCTCCCTACAGTCCGGTCAAACAATAGTATATGAGTTGAATTTGAATGAATGAGGAAGGAACAATGGTAAAAGTAAACTTTCATCAACGAAAGCAAGGTCGTAAACCGGCAGGGCCGGTCATTTCATCTTGTAATTCGCGGGAAATGTAAGTGAGAGACTGACTTGACAACGTCGACATCGGACCCAAGAATATCAAGAATATCAAGAAAACTTTGCGAAGGCGTAAAAGCACACAGATTGGCGACGAGCAGAATTGTAAGGCGGCTGCATACGACGCGCAAAGACACCGTTGAGAGGGCGGCGCGACAACGAGACGAGAACGAGAATGAAGGTGGAAGGGAAGGTGGCAGAGTGAGTGTGGTCTTATTTTCGGCTCATTAATGGAGGCTAGCAAGTGGCCACCATTGTCCAGGAAATCGGACTTGCCAAATTGAGTTCATTGTCGCGATTCCCCCCACAACATCCAACTCTCTTCTCAACTTCACTTTACGGTCGAGCCCTCCAGCTCCCACTTCAAGCAGTACAACCTACACTCCGACTCCACTCAATTTGAAAACGTAATGGCAATAACTCGACGGGCAAAGGCAGAAGCCACCAGAACCGGGAAACCGACGACGAGGTCCAGAGGCAAGACAACGACATCTACGACGGCAACCAAAGAGTCGGCCGCCAAATCAGCAGCAGTTCGCGCAAGGGCACGGACTGAGAAGAAAGCCGCTTCCAAATCGACTGAAAAGGTACGAGTCGAGCTCAGCCAATTATCTCGACATTCCTCTCAACGTATGTTACAGGAAGCTAAACGTCAGCCAGCGAGGAAGCAGCCTCGTCGTGGAAAGAAGGCGACGCGTCCGGTGTGTACCCTCTACGCTCAGCATTTAGCATTGACCTGACTCACCCTGTATCAAGGATTCCGACGACGACGACATGAACGTCGACAAACCCGACGAAGATGATACAGAGGCAGAGCCAGAGCCCGTAAGTTCCCCAGTGTCTGAAGGCTGTCGACAACGCTAACAATTCCTCAGCCACAATCGCCTCCTCCCCGTCGTCATATACCGACACCGTTGGTATGTCCTTCAGCTGAAACGAAAGAGCTTGACTTGACCTCTTTGTTAAGGAAACCAACGACGACATGGATGTCGACAAACCTCCCGAGCATGATATAGATGGAGACCGGGTACGTCCACCGGTCTTTTGATGCTGTCGACAACGCTAACAATTTCTTAGCCACAAACACCAGCTCCTCCTGCTGCTCCGCCTCGTCATGTCCAGACGCCGTCGCCGAAGCCTCAGACGCCGTCGCCAGAGCCTCAGACTCCGGAGCCCCGAACCTCCCGGCCCCTACCGCAAACTCCTCACTCACCAGGTCCAGTCCTGTTCTCGGATGCGCCATCCCCCGTGGTAAGTATGAATATGACTAGCATGGATCTATAGCTAATGTTCTTGACAGCAGCCAGCATCTTCACCACCTCAGGTCATGCCAGAATCTCCGAGGCGCACTCCAGTAAGTATCTGCACGTCTTTGCACATTCCCAGGCAATAACAACTTTGCAGGATCTCGAATTTCCTCCTTCTCCTAGCATTCCCGCGCTCCCGCTATCCCCCAGTCCCAAGCCATCCCATGGTCCCAGGCCGAAACCGCGCGCGCGGGTCCTGGGGATGGATTATAACCGCGATGAGAACTTCGTAATCTCTCGCGGTGGTGGTGGACTGTGGCCCGGACGCCGCGAGCAACTTGCAAACGCCGGCCTCCTCGCAGACCGCCACCAATTCCTCACCAATGGCGACGACGGGGACGACGAGGAGGAGGACTGGGGTCCTGGCTCAGGACTTGAGCAAAACGTGGATGCCCAGGAAACGCCTGTAACGAGATCAGACGACGAGGAGGACCTTCATCCTCAGGAGGACCAGCTACCCGCCCACGACTTGAGCGACGACGGCTATGTAGACGTTCAGACGAGTCCCGTTCGTCACGATCTGCGCCCGCGTCCTCAAGCCAAAAAGCCTACCCCTGCTGCCACCGCCGCTGACGAGGAGTCAGGCACGTCAGGTTCGGACTACGAAGAGACGAAGAAGAACCAACGAAACCAGAACCAACAACGCCTACATCCGCGCTCAGACACTGAGAGTCGCGACGCGGCGAGCGACCGGGAAGAGGAGGAGGGAGAAGCGGCAGCAGCTAGAGCGCGCGCGTCCAATGCGCGGCGCCACATAGTCCGAAAGAGCGGAGGCAAGTCCAAGAAACCTGAGTCGAGTGATTCAGATTCCGAGGGGCGGCGGACGAGGAAGCCGAGGGCCAAGAAGCGGACGCGGAAGTCGCAGCGCGACGGTGACTCCGACCAGGAGAATCCGAAGGCGAAGGCGAAGGGGAAGGGGAAGGAGAAGGAGAAGGATGACGCGCCTTCAGACGACGAGAGCGGGGAGGAGGCAGGCTCCAAGGGAAGGTCGGGTCCGATCCCACAGGAAACGTTGGACAAACTGGCGCTACTCGACAAGGAGTACGATGAGAAGGTGGCAGAACTGGCGAAGGAGTGTGGCAAGTCGGTGGAAAGCGTGTACCGCTGCATGGGCGACAGGAAGCGAGTGGGGGCTGGGGAGTCCCCGTGGAATGTGTACCAGTCGTGGTACACTGCACACCACCCAAACGAGGGAAAATGTATGTCTCGGTTTTTCGTACATGAGGTTTACGTGCTTACGATTATATAGTCAGCGGCGGGGAATACTCCAAACATGTACGCCAAGAATTCATAGATGCGCTCGGTCCCGACTTTCCTCCCTCCGACCGAAGGGACTTCGACGCCGTGTATGCCCAGCTGCAACACTTGAAAATCAAGGAATGGTACGAGGATTACAAGGCTCAACTGATCTTGGATCTTCGCAACGAGGGAAAACTGAGGACGAGGGTCCGTGAGCAAATGAAACCGATCTACAGACTGGTAAGTGTCAGTTGTTACTTATGTATAATAGCCAATCTGACGATGGTTCAGATGAAAGTCATCCAAGAGGAATACGGCTTCTTCCTCTGCGGATCGGCAGTTGACCCCGGGGTCACGCAAGCTTCAACTTCGGCGTCGGTGACGAATATCTGGCTGTCAAGAACATGCGCGAACAAGAATTCCAAAGTCAGCTTGAAGACATGGAGTTTGATTTTCGGTAGGCGCTCCGGCAATGGTGGCTGCTTGTATAATCTAATACCTTCACAGTCTCGTCCAGAAGCAACAGGCAGCGGACCCAGAACAGCACGGCGGGGCCGACGAAGAACCGCCTGCCCGCCTTCGTCAGAGTCGTCAAGTCAAACCGAAAAAACGCGACGACCAACAAATGCAGTTCCGAGCCATCCTTTCAGCCCAATTATGTATGTGCCTCCGCGTTCTTTTCAGAGCCTTCCGTCTTATTAACATTATTGCAGACGATCGATGTCGCGCTGCTGATAAACTAGAGCCGAACCAAACCCGAGCCAACTTTCCAATGCAGTGGTCAAGACGCTTCCTCGACACGGCGTACGAAACACGCTCCAAGATCATCAACTATCCGAAAGCCCTGCAAGAAGCAGATTTGATCATCGGGCGAGGGAATTGGCAAATGAAGAAGGTGACGACGACGATGCTGGAGACGTTCTTACCGGGTATGATCTCTGGTTCAGAGAATTGCATGAAGATCGTTGAGTGGGATCCAGGTATGTGATATTAATTTGGTTTCCTTCACGCGCTCAGAACTGATCCACCGTAATTCAGAGGACATGGCTCTTTCGCTTACAGAACAGGGCGACCTCGGTGTCATCTACGATGAGAATGGCAGGGTGGTGGTTGCGGTGAGCGAGAGCGGGGCTCACAGCAAAGCGCTGGTCGACGAGGCGAACAGCTCAGGAGGCAAACAGAAGGGGAAAGGGAAGGGTAAGGAGAAGGAGAAGAAGAATGAGAAGGGGAAGGGTAAAGCAGACGAGGATGCGGGGACGGATTTGGGGGACCATGGGGACGAAGATGGGCTGCGCTCGCACGAGCCGCCTGCCCGCACGGCTGCTCCTACATCCCGCAGCTATTCAGCCGCTGCGAACGATTATGGAGCAGGTGAGCTGGGTCAGAACACCGCCTATGCCACCGACATACCCGACGGCGGGTTTGGCTTTGGTCGTGGAGAGACAGGCGGGTACGGCAACACCGCTCCGCGACGGTACGAGGCCAGCTACGGCGCTGGCATGTACGGGTATCGACACCCACCACTGCACGGCGATGCGCGCCATACTGCCGCTCCGCTAGCCCCGCCTTCTGAGTATCCCCCGCGACGGTCCGACTATCCGCAAGACAATCGTTATCCATACTCAGGGTACGGGTACAACGGGCCCGACTATCGCTCCAATACTTTCTTCCCCCGTCACAATGCAGCTCCCACCGACCGTTACGAGCCCGCCCCACCGCCGCCCCGAAACAGTTTTCTACCGTCGTCGGCCGAAGGTCAAGGATATGGAACGGCAAGGTCGTCGGCTCCTTCAATTCCACCATTCAAGCAGCCTCCAGTCCATGCCACTTCAAGTTCCTCCCGACCACCTGCACCAGTAGCGCCTGCGCCTGCGCGACTACCACACGTGGATTTCACGCGTCTCAACACCAAGGCCCGTCCGGCGCCGCGCCGTGATGCGGAGGCGGGACCGTCGCGCAAACGACAAACAGAACATGGAGACCGAGGCGGGGCCCGCGTCAAAACGTTCGCGTTCTGATGCGGAAGCGCCTGCCACCAAGAAGTTGATGGTGCCGTCTGGTCCGTAAGAACGAGGATGGCGTTGTCGAAAGGGGAATGACGGTGGAGGCGGTGGATTTGAAAGAAGTGGCGGAGCAAAGTGCGGCTGATCGAGCAACAGTTATATACGATGAAAGCGCAGAGAAGTGGAGGTGGCTTCCGGCAGGCACTGCGCCTGTTATTGTAGGCGAGTATAACCTTGGCCGTTGGCAGAGACAACTCGAGATGTGGAATATCTTGTAACGCATGAACTTTGTATGATATCTTTGAATTGTTTATATCATGTCTACATTGTGTAATTAGTTGTTTCAAATTCACTTTGAATCTCAAACTACGGTGTGAATCTATGGCTATTGTGAATGAAGACCTTTTAATAAGCAACAAGAATGGGTGGGGAGCCCCACCCCAACAATATCTTGACTTGGGGAACCCCACCGCATGAAGAAAAAGAGGTGGGGTGCCCCACGGCGAACTGCTTGACAAGGTGGGGCAGCCCACCGCTGAGAATAGAGGAGGTGGGGAACCCCACGATGTATAATAAGAAACGTGGGGGCGCCCACCTCGGTGTGGGGTCCCCACGCCCACTATCCGTGGGGTAGCCCACCATAATGCCAAGAGGGTGGGGATCCTCCTTAGTTACGGCGGCTAGAGTGGGGAACCCCACCTGCTGTCGTGCTTGACTTGGAAGATTTTTAGAGATTTTGTAGATCATTAAATAAAAGACCGTATGTGGGACATACTTGCTATCTACTAAATGAAGGGTGGTTGGTATAGAGGTAATGATACCTTCCTTGGAAACGTCTATATTTGGACGTTGTGGGTTCGATTCCCCGGCCCTTAGTTTGTGTCTGCAACTTCTTTTTACTTTGAAACCTTTATTGTACGTGTCTCATTATAATTATTGACCTTCACACTACTTACATTCCCCTGTTTTCTTTTTAGGCAGAAGGAAGCAAATTGTTTAGCGCGTCTAAAGCCAACTATGGAGAGCAACAGAATGTATTATATATTTTTACAGTAGCTTGAACATGATGTGTATTAACAATAAAATTCTTTGAGGGCCCTCGGGGAAGAAGTACGCCTATATGTATTGTCACGATCATGTCAGCTAGCTTCTGCGGGTTCGACTCCCGCATGGCCCGTTCCATTCCACTTTCGTTTTGTTTGATTTCTCTTTGACTTAGACTTAGTGTTTTTTTGGCCTTTGCGTTAAGATTCGATTTGTGTTCACTCATTGTATTGTTGACTGTCACATTTGATTTACAGACTCTGCGTGATGTAAGCCTGACTGAACCGTACCACATACCTACGCTGTCACCCACATGTGCATTGACACTGCACTCTTACGTCTTACGTTCAACAAGTACATATCACTTTGTAATATAGCTGTATCCGCCTACTTGCTTGATGTAAAAACGACTTATATCACATTGGTCATTCCTGCTAGCACCCACATTGAGGCAAAACGTGAACGATCAAAACCAAAGTGCTCAAATCGGTCTGATATGTAGCTCATAAAAGCCACAAAAATCCTAGCTCCAAGGATCACCCAGAGCCCATGCGAAATGGAGCAAAAATGGGCTGGCAATCCAGCAGCGGCAGACCGTGAACGATCAAACCAAAGTGCTCAAATCGGTCTGATATATAGCTCATAAAAGCCACAAAAATCACAGCTCCAAGATGCACCTAGACCCATGCAAAACGGTGCAGAAACGGGCGTAAAAACCATTTTTTCTCCCCCGGCGGTGCCGGGGGTCTTACGCAGGCGGTGGGGAACCCACCTACAGGTGGGCAGCCACACCCTACGTGATTCCCGTGGGGCACCCTCACCTCCCCACACGGTGGGGAACACCACCTCACGTGGGGCAGAACACCTAGTACAACACCCCCCCTAGGGCCAGTTAAGTCATGGGTAGGGTCCACCCCTTAGGGGGGTATATCTAGGTAGCCTGAAGTGCCACTGTCAAAAACCACCCGATAGACTCCGCCCCTTTCACTGAACATACTGTTCATTCAATGCCCGATCGACGCTACTGTATATGCCTCCAGAGCGGAAGGTCGGAAAGACAGACGTGGACACGGTGAAGGCGGCGAAGACGATTGACCGTTCCTTAACCATCAACCGTTCTTCACTGAGATGGCTCCTCAGTGGCACAATAACTCTAATGTGCTGTGCATATAAGTTTGCCTGCGGACCGCAGCCTGACGGTCATTCGTCGGTCCATTTACACTCTTATCACTGTGGGACACATATGAATGAAATGATCCTTGCCCTCAATTTCTTCTTGGATTCTTCAATGACTGCTTCAAGTAACTCAGTTCAACCTGGAACATTCGACGTTCCTCGAATTCCGACTGTTCAACTATCAGCTCCCATCACTCCCCTTTTCTCAAGTTGGTGGACTGCCAGGACTAAATGACTAGTCTTCTGTCGTGTTTTCACCCTTCGATCACCTGGATCCTCACTCGCCGGCGGTGCTTGGCTGCTGCCACAAAGACCTCGCTGAAAGTTGACACGAAGCTGCTACGAGCTATCTACAGGCTCACTAAACAGAAGACCGAAATCCTCGTTGGACCAACGTACTGGCAGTCAAAATAATGACCTCCTCCAGCCTCGGGACCAGAAAGTCCTGTCACCTTGCAAACGTGCACAACAGAGCTTTCGCCGTCCTCTTCTTCTGTCCATGCAACTAATACTTAGAAGTGTAAAAGCGAGTCATAATGTGGGAGTGGGACGGCAACGGGTGGCAGCGTTGCATCGACGCACGCGCAGCGCATCTCTCGGGCTGCCCACGAGAGCCAAAACCGGACGATCAAACAATCTGTGAAGAGGAAACAATCAGAAGACAGCGCGTATACGAGGTCGGGGGGAGACACATCCGAGCATTCCATAACGAGCAGCCCAAGCACCCGCAGGGCACTCGCAGAAGGAGTCCCATCACATTGTCCTGCATGCAAATTGTCTTCCATGCTGAGGCCGACTGAGACATTGATAAATTCGAGTGTCCGTCACACTCTCAATCAGGAAAAAAAATTGAGGGTGACCGAACGACCTAGATACGCGAAGAGATCGTTGGAAGTTACGGAGCGGAGAGCTTTCCAGGAGTGGAGCGGAGCGGGCAAGAAACGGAGATGTAGACCGCGGAATACAAGGAGAGATTGACGGCGGAAAAAGATAGAATGAGATACATGACCCAGCCGTAAACGGGTGCGGGCGCTTGGCGGGCGCTGTCCTCTCTCCGTTAGAATGCCACTGGCGTGCCGTCATGGGTGCGCAAAGAACGAGCTCATTCATTATCCCTCGGAGCGGTTGCTGACAAGTGACACAAACCCGCGTGTGTCACGACGGGAATTGGGAGAGGGGGACAGTGTGGTACACTCTTTATGCCACACCCAAGGGAACAGCCTGAAGCACGTCCATTCCGAGTCCGATCAAAATGGGCAGTAGCCTGAGAACGCAGTTAAGATAAGATAGAAGAGCGCACCGGCCAAGGGTTGCGATGCGAGGTGGCATTGAATCCCGCTAGCGGCAGGCCGTCCGCCGTCCTGACTGTTTGACCTCCGAGTCGATTCGAGATTTCAAGCACGATCCCCCTTCTCCCGCCAAAAATGTAGGGTAAAGGCGACAGGTGCGAAAGCAAGGGTTACTACACCTTACCCCGCATGCCAAGGCCTGAAGCGACGACTCGGAGTCCGATTCAGAGCTGAGACTCTGGTTCCAGAATGACCATCCTGCGAGGTAGCGAGATGATATCGACTCGTATATATGACTGTCCTCAAACCATCTCGAGGGGGAGACGTGACACGTCGACGGTTTTAAGCAAAGTGGGCACAATCATAATGATCTTCATCAAAGCAAGTGCTGACTTGAAGAGAACCGAGAGCGCAACGAGCGTTTGTAACCTGAGCCCGCTTGCCACTTGCTTCGGTACACCGAATTGACTCTGAAGAATTCGAAGACGTTCCAAAGATTTTAGTTTGAGGCCGTGGTTGTTGAAGAGGAGGAAAAATATGTGGCTGTGCTACTCTGTCCTCCTCATCGTCAAGGGTAAGTATTCAGAATGTAACAGGCCTAGCAAAAAAGCTATCAGGTTACACAGGAGGCGACCCGTACGTATAAGAGTCTATAGGAAAACCATGAATGCACACGCATCCGAGTCAT
The DNA here is from genome assembly GCA_037176885.1 of Favolaschia claudopus. Taxonomy (NCBI): domain Eukaryota; kingdom Fungi; phylum Basidiomycota; class Agaricomycetes; order Agaricales; family Mycenaceae; genus Favolaschia; species Favolaschia claudopus. The sequence continues at coordinate 164,521 of JAWWNJ010000192.1, forward strand.
AGATGGTTAGAAGAAAGTCCAGTATCCCTCTCGCTGCCACTCCACTGTCCGTCTCCCTTATTCGCAGTGCATCCGGCCAAGATTCTACTCGACCCGCCTCACGCGCATAGGCAACCTTCCACCTGGCTCATCCGCGACCTTCGGATGCGGTCCAAGAAACATCGCCTTCTCATACTTCGTATCCATCCCATCTCGCGGCGAAAACACGAATTTGCGGATGAGCAAACGACAACACGACCTTCAAAGCGCAAAGGTCAGCCAACAAACCCATATATCTTTAGGACGAAACGAAATCGATTCGCTCACCTTCATCTCCGTCAACGCAAACCCTTCCCAAGACACGTTCTCGGGCCATCCGAGAAAATCATCGTATGATGATACCCCGGATACTCCTTCGCGCTTGCCGTACGCCTTCCTCTCCATTCAGCCACCGCTCAGGCTTGAACTCCGCTGCATCCTCTCCCAGACTGACTTCGACAGATTCGTCCAATTGAGAGACACAGTGAGGACGGTGCCTTTGCGGACGGGGACCGAGTCGATGAGGGCGCCGGAGGGGGTGCGGATGGGGGTGGCGAGAGGGAGGACGTCGTCTTCAAGTGCCTAGGTGCAAAGTTCGCTGAGGAGTGAATAAAGTCTGATGATTGGGGAGACGTACGACACGGGGAGACTCGGCTAATATTGGATGCAGGCGCAAGGCCTCGCGCACAACAGCGTCGAGATAAGTAATGAAGGGGAATTGAGATCGTCGTACGAGGGATCCGCCGTCGAGAAGGGCCGACAGCTCTGCCCTCAGACGCTTCTGCTTCTCCGGGTGCATCGAGAGCTCGACAAGAGCCCACTGTACGATAATTGTCAGCAAGCTCAGCGTGCAAATCGCGCTGTATGCAGGTACGAGCCTTGATGCTACCTGAGTTTGATGAGCTGACTGAAGTGAATTATTAGAACGACACATACTTGCGGTGGTCGAAAATCCAGCCAGGAGTATAGATTTCGCCTTGATCCAGAAGTCAGCAAGCCGCCTCAGGCCACGTACTCGTACAATCCACGTACATGAATCCGAACCTGGAACGGCGAAAGCTCTTTTGCCCGCACTGTCAGCCGCAAAAGCCTTAGCAACGAACAACCACAACCACAACTAAATTATACCCACCCAGAACACCCAGGGCAGAATCCAAATTCTCAGCTTCGCCCGAGTCGGCCGCTTTTATCAGCTTATCGATAACCTCGTCCATGGCGTTCGAAAGCTCCGTCACCAAGACACTACGTGGAAGTGGTAGCTGAAACAAGATGGGGAAGCTTGAGCAAGAAGGAAAATTCGGACAGCGGTGGGCGAGGGTTTCGAATGCCCAAGTGCTGTGAGAGCCGTCGACACGGGAGATTTGACACCGTCCAGGGATTTGAAGTCAGTTGAGAAAGCGGCAAGGCCGATGGTATCGAATCTGCGATACCGTGAGTGGTATGTGAGGGAAGTGACCAACATCACATACGAAACATGGTTCATCCTGAACAAAATGGCGACTCTTCAGTGAGGCTCCTACCAATTGCTCTCTCACTTACCATTCCGAGACATCTACAATTATCTCGTCTGTCGCGCTTCCTTGTAGCTCGGTTTCCCAAGCTGTGAAAACCTTGCTGAATTGTCAAGAGATTGACTTGACAGTTACTGTCACCAGAGCGGACACACCTTGTACGCCGAATCGTACATGGATGATGCATAGGTCTTGATAGCAGCAGGAGAAAAGAGCGGATTCAGAATTTTTCTCTGCCTGCGTTAATGCATCAAGGACTCATTTGTTGGTTACAAGAAAAACACTTGCCTAGCGTGCCAATCTCCAAGAGCAACCAAAAGATTACCGGGACCCGTCTAAACAATTTTGAGTATGGTAAAAATATCGTGCAAAACGAGACACTGACCAACATCGTTATCTGCAGTTGCGCCAACGGCGGATGCGAGTATTTCCAAGAATCAAGCGTAAGTATGTGCGACAGCGCCGTTGGATCGCAGACAACAAGACGAGTTGTGCCTAGAGGACCTTTGACTTGGAAAACCGAGCCATACTCCTGTGCCCAGCGGTCATAGAGCACTGCTGGACTGCGTGCCTCCAATATCTCCTTGGTGTGCCCAAAAAACGAAATTTGGAGAGGGTGGACCTCGTAGACGGAGGACGCGTATGTACTTGATGAATCCGTACGCCGCAAGTGGCACCAATGCATAGACAATGAGAGGGTACGCCATTGAGCTACCTCCGAGGCTTGTCAGTGATGGACGTTGGGACCAGATTATTTTGCAACATTGCGGCCGTGCTAAATCCGCTTGGAAAGTTACGGTGAAGGCGGGAAGGAGATCAGATCAATTTAGACGCCGACGAATCACGATTGCTTTCCTCAATATTCTGATCCGCGGAAGATCCGCATATCGAAGATCTTGCATAATTGCTGAATTGTCCCGGTGTACAATCTATCTGCCGTTTTCGGTATCTTCGCGAATCGCATTGACACCAATTGAAAATTCGGGAGGCATACATATGCTACCGCAACAGTTCTAGGTTTTCCGTCTGCTACTGAGAGCGGCAAGATACTAACTAGTAATTGGCACTGCTGGAAGAAAACGGGCAAAGGGATTTTGACGCGGCACTGACGTTTTGACGCGCGCGCGTCAGTCCGCGTCAGTTACATTTCTTGCGACCTTTCAAACTCCCCACCAACGATTAAGTTTTGCTTGCCTAGGGCATACAGGACATGGAAAGGCCTATATTCATGCTCTGGCACACCCATAGTCATTGTCAGTAATTGATAATGTGTGGAAAATTCTTGTCCAAGTTGACTTTGAACGTCAAGACGCGTCAATCACATGTCAGTGATGCCGCGTCAATGACTTGTCGCGTCAAGGTTTCGCGCCGAATCGTCAAGATGCCGCGTCAATCTTTTTGTGTTGACGCGTCGGCGCGTCAGTCCCGGCGCGCGCCGCGTCAATGCGAATTTTCTCCAATGTCAATGATAGCACTTTCAACGTCAACTTCAAAGCCGACTTCTTATGCCTGCGCGTCAACATCGCACTGCCACCAAGAGCTACAATCTGAAGTGACGCGCTCTAACACTGCGAAAACGATCCCGAAAATTTTGAGTTCAATATACTTGGATACTGAATACACACCAACTAATAAAAGGACAGCGATGGATCTTGCGATTCAGACAGGTTATGTGCATAATAGTGATTCATGAGTATTGAGGGTACAGAGTTTGACAGCCACCAAACTGCCCTGTTTAATTCCCAACCTCTTACAACATCTTCCTGGGGCGGCTCCCCGAGTCTTTCTGATCACATTTCTGAGGTGAGAACAGATAATTTACCCCATCGTCTTGTTTTTCTTTGAACGCTGACAACAGCATATTTTGATTGCCATTTTGAACATGGACCATGGTTCGGGACAGTACTGGTTCAAAATTGGGGCCACAATTTATTTACCTTGCCCACGAGGGACTAGCGTACATGCATTCAACTTGATATAAACTGCGATGAAAGAGAATTATTGAACGAACGATGTGCACAAAAAACACATGCTTGTTCAACCTCATCAATTGGGGACAGCGCAGGATTAACAACACTGGTCGTCAAATTTAAATTTCTGGCAACTTGAACAAAGTCAAAGCAAAGTAGTTCATTTATGCAGTAGTGCCATGCGAACGTTCAAGCTGCCCGCGTCAGTTCGGTGAAGAGATCAGCGCGTCGCGCGTCAATGTCCAAATGCGGCGCGTCAGTGACGCGTCAGTCAAACGTCTGCCGCGTCAATTTACCCCTGCCCGAAGAAAACTGAGGATGTTTTCCAGCAAGTTAGTTTTTCAAGAAATTTAGACATAGAACCGGCGCAGCATCCAGTGAGCGCTCCCAATTCAATCGGGTACAGCTGATAGAAGATGATCTTTCTGTCAGTGGCAAATTTGAAATTGCGGGCACCTTGGGAGATTCGATTGGTTGAGAGCCTAAGCCCTAATACTGCCCGAGTCTTTTAATTGATGTCACTGGAGTCGGAGAGTTTAAGCCCGTTGCATCCCCGGACTCAATGACGAGCCAGCTCGGGCGTCAGCGCCAAATACCGGTTGTGAGCATATATTAATAGGCCGTCTCAGCATACTTATGATAGGTAATTGATTGTCAGAGGCCGGTGAGGGCACGGGAGTACTACAGGGTTGACTGGGAGTTAAACGATCAATCAAAGAGGGATATGAAACTGACTCACTGAGTGCTTCTCCAGCTGTTGAATAATTTAGCCTGGAAGCTGTAGGTAGAAACAAGAAAAACATGGAATTTTGGACGAGAACCATAGTTTCAATCCAATCGAAGCTTTCTTCGTTGCGGAAGAAGGACTCTCCGGCCTACAAAAATAGATTTGGAACGAAGGAACGTTCTGGAAGTCAGGCAGGCTGCAGGCAACTTTGACCGCCAAGCTTGGACCTATGAGTCGGTAGAACAAAACCTGGTGGTATTCTAATCCAGTGATATATGTTATTGTTCGCATCCAGCGAAATTCCCTAGTAGAAAAGCTACTAGTAGCGTATTAAGTACATAAGTACAGCTTACTTCAATGATACACTTCCGATAGCAGATGTTAAATAAACGAGTGACTTGAAACCGCCGTCACAATAAATAAGATGAAATAAACGAATGACTAGCTGATTAACCTTTCTGAACCATTCATGGCTCGGAAAGCTGAGTGCTCTGTCCCCAGGTGCTAGCGGCTTTGAATTCACCCAAACTCATATCCTCCTTATCCATATTGGGGTTCGAGACCTTTCCGGGACGCGCACGGAACTGTAGAGTGCGGAAGAGCTGCCTTTAGACGGATTTCCACCACTGGATGCGGGAAGTGTCCATTTCGAAGTGTTGCCCTCGAATGCGAGTCGGACGACCGACACGACCAAACGATGGAGAGTGGGGACGATTGCCTAGACACGGTTCAAGAATATCAATAAAGAGATTCAACACGCAGGACGAGACTTACACAGAGCTGGCCGAGCATCGCAAGAAGCAGTTGACTCAAGCCACCGTAGCCACTTCTCCACACACCCAAGAAAATGATCTCGGTGAACGAAATAGCAGCACCCGACTCGACGAGCATCCATAGCAAACTGAGTAAGCTGCAAATTGTTTCTTCTGTCCGCCGCCGTAGATATCGAAGGAACGCGACGCGGACACAATCCTAGCAGCAAGCAAGAGCGTGACTAGAAATTTGTGTGGTGGCAGTTAAGGGCGAATCCGGCAGTGACCGTTTGACCGAAACTGTTCCCCCGTTGGCTGGTGGTTGTGCGGAGAATGAGTGCCGGGTTAAGGAAGGTCGTAATCACCGCGTATAAGGTGCAACCTCAAAGTAGTTTAGATGGTAAGTCTGGATAATAATGATATGACAGCTGACATACGGCTGACGCGCGATGCAAGGAGGGCCGGAAGAATGCAGATGTACCAATTACTACCGTACTACAACGAACAGTCGCCATATCTTTGACAAATCGATGAGTCCTCACACATGGCACAGGTAATCTGAACGAGACTGACCAGAATTGAATCGCCCACGAAGTTCTAGGAAGCAGATTATACAGGATGGATGTATCGTATGAGCTATACTCACGGTTGATGGCATAGAAAAGCTGCTGGAGGTTGGTGAATTTGCCAAGCGGCGAAATCCACGTCTTGAGCAATACCAAGCCCGATGTAGCGGGAGTCATAGTCTTGAATGCGTGGACCCCGCTCCCAAAGCAACACCGACATGAGCCGTGCTCAGACAGAATTGGAGACATATTCCGCCGAGCAGATACCTGAAGCCAACGCAGTTAAATGTTAGGTCTGAACGAATTCGGCTCGAACTCACCAAGCAATATTCTCTCCCGGGGCCGTCCGTCTCTTGAGCAGTATGATAGCGCAGATTATGAACATGACGAGGCTGGAAATTTGAGCTTAATCCTGCGCATCTCGGCCTTCAAGTTGATAGAGCTTCTTACTTGATACCTGCCCCAAAAATATCAGCACTGGGACTTGACTGGGACTATGAGATTTCACTTCTCACTCACCATACAACACCGTCGCCGCCCATAGCGAGACGATTCCGATGAGTTGAGTTGCGAGGTCTCCGGAAGGCATGTTAAAGTGGGGGGTCCTGGCAAGTAACGCTACTAACGCAAGGATCGCTCAACGCCGCAAAACCGGGGTTCTACTTTTTATTGGCTGCATATTAAGGCGAGGGAATTAGCTTAGCGATAAAAATCGGGACTCGGACGCTCAAGGTCGTGACGCAGTAAAGCCAGTGCCGATGTCGTCTCAGTTCATTCAATAGTGCTGCCAGTCCATTGATGGAGGGATGATGCTTCCGCGGGACGTGAGCACGGCCGCAATCTGCCAGTGCCAAGCTGGAGTTCTCAATGTTCATTGAACAACGCTGTATGGCTGATCATCCGTCCGCCACCGCTTTGTTGGGAGTTGGTTGGGAGCAAATCGAGGGTACGGATGTCATGGCAGAATCGGCAAGTTATGATCCGAGTGGTTCGGGATTAACCCCTTCCGGATCCTGTTGCTTCAAACCATGGTGAGTTGTTTTTCTTTTGTACTCACGATCAAGTCGCTCATTCTGGATTTCCTGAAGAGGTAACGGGTGAGCGCGGTGATTCGGTGACCACAGTCTGATAGAGTGGTTGACGGTGTTGATTGAAACAGCAAGAAGCACTCCACTTTCAGCCTTTCACTGATAGCCATTCGACGAGTCGGGGGGAGGCTCGGAGCTGCAGTATTTTGCTGTTGGTTCCTTTCCGCTGCTCTTGGTCTAGAATTCCGACCTTTTTCTCAACAGAACCCGAGATTTCGCTTAACCGAGATGTCCATGCAATTTCTATTATGGCAAATCTACGCATGCTTCGCATGCGCGTCTCTTCCCAGCACCGGTACCTTATACAGGAAAAGAATAGCTATCTGATCTTTATACTTACTGCGCCTTGAGACCGCTAACACCCTCTAACACCCTCTAATCCTACGTCGACTCCTCTCGCACTATCATCACAATGGTTCAGCTCGCCTCTCGCATCCCCCACAAGGATTACACCGAAGCAGCCATTGTTCGATTCTTACGAGGAATTTCGCAACCATTCCCTGCTGCCCCCTTCCTTGGACAAGCAGTTTTATCTCGAATGTCATGCTGGTGCCGTTGAACGAGGGTGGCCGGCGGATTCCGTCGCAAAACACCTTCCTGGCGGTGTTGCAATGGGATCCTTTGGATATGCACACCTACCCAACCGCACGACCCGGATTCTCATTGCCATTTATACGGCGTGCGGGATTTATCTCGACGATGTTTACAAAGAAGATGTCGACGCTGCCAGCATGTTCAATCAGCGGTTTTTCGAACATAGCCCACAAGCCGATCCTGTACTCGACTGCTTCGCTCGAGTGATACTTGAACTAGGCGATCACTTTGAACGAGTTGCATCCAATATAATGATGACCTCGACATTGAACGCCGTAACTGCTATTACCCTTGAGTATGTACTTCTTCTTCGTATGGTTTCGATAATATGTACTGAAGATTTCTCAGATTTAAAACGCAAGGAATGCCGGTACGTAATCTTGCTACCACTTCTCTTGTTTGAAACTTAGAATCGTTCGATATGCCAAGATACATCCGAAGGCTCTCGGCTACCCTACGTTCTCCCGTGCTATGTCTGGAGCCTCTGAAGCGTACACTCTCTTTATTTTCCCCTCCGATTTGCCGCTACGAGCATTCGTGCAAATCCTGCAACAATGTGCGATCTTCATTGACAACGGAAAGTATGTACTTTACTATTATTGCCCAGGAAAAAAATTACTAAGGTATAATCTGCAGTGACGTTTTGTCTTTCTACAAAGAAGAGATTGACGAGGAATGTGTCAATCGCATCTCGTTTCTTGCTACGCAAACCGGAAAGTCCAAGCAGCTCGTTCTGGAGAATCTCGCAGAAGAGGCTATCGTCGCCCACAGCAATGTCACCAATATTCTCGAGCAGCATCCTCGAGCACTTGCAGCTTTCCGGTCCTTTGTAGCTGGCTATATTGGATTTCATGCGGCGGCAAAGAGGTACCGTTTGAACGAATTGGATTTGTAACCTATGTATTCAGCAGCATAATACATGTGATACCCTACAGAAAGTAGTCGTTGTTAGACTCTGAATATTTCACTGTACAACCCAATAGAAAAAAAACAAGGTCATTAACCTGTCCGAGTCATCAACTCGATGGAATTCCGCATCATGGTTTAACCACGCCTCCACAATGGATGTTGGCCATGCGTGCACATTTTGAAATCTTTGTTGAAGAGACAATCAAGGCAGGATGTAATCAGAAAGATTAGTGACGGAAACAAAGAACCGCCCTCGGGTTTGGTAGCTGTTAGATGAACATCTTCAACCATTTTTGGTTAGCGTGGCATTCAGTCGATCCGAAATTCAGATTCAGCACGATTCAATTCTAAACCAATCCGCGGTGGTCGCTGAAGCGCCAAAGGCAAGGCACAATCCTGCGCATTGACAATCGCGGAGGGTTTCTTCAAGTGTCGAGGATACTGCCAGTGGCAGTTAGCGCGGAGTTGCAAGCATCAATTGTCTTCGTTTACATCAAACGAATTGGTATGTTCTTCAATTTCATTGGAATCCTTGACTCGGAGAAGAACTGGCACCGTGCCCAATTATTCTATTTGGAGAGGGACTGACCTTCAGCAACGGTGCCGTAGCTTCGGGACTGACCGTTAGTTCTAAATCTCTGAGGCTACGGCGACAGACGGTCGACCCTTATGACGGTTTGACACAATGTCCGTGAACATTATTAGAGCGGACTCGACCGCGAATACCGGGGTGGGTATGTGGTTCGAACTCAAGGTTCGATTGATAACGATAACACGCCGTTTGATGAACTGATCGCGCCTTTTCATCTATCATCCGCTCCCTCATCTCAGTTCTGCATGGACGTCTATTCCAGCAGAACCTTTGCCTGAGGAATGTTCCGCTGCCTGTGCAGGAGAACATGACTATAGAACGATAAAATCGACAAGTTAGTGTGTGTGGGCTTCTTTTTTTCCCAATCTTTCGTCATGTATCTACTCGAGGAGTATCCTCTTCTTACGAAGACTCTCCTCTGGGGGACTGGGCTATATGTCTTCAGAACAGTCTTCTCACTCTACACCTCGAGCAGACGCCAGCCTGGTCTCCCGCCAGGCCCACCCACCGCACCCTTCGTTGGGAATGCGCACATTTTTCCTCGTGAACAATTGCAATACAAATTCACGGAATGGGGTGCGTGAGTTTCCCTGTCGTCTTCGAGAACTTGCTGACAGCATTCTTAGCAAGACAATATGGCGATATCTTCAGCTTGAAAGTCATGCACATGACGATCATCGTCCTGAATACCCCGACTGCCATTAGAGAGATCATCGACAAACGCGGTGCCTCGTCTTCGAATCGCCCTCCGAGCTTCATCGCCGATATTGTCACGCCAGACAACTTGAACCTCGGCAGTGGACGGTATGGTAGGCTCAAAATTATGCTCTGCACGCGCAAATATTGACGCTATGGCTGCTCAGCAAATCAGACATGGAAAACTCTTCGCAAAGCTGCGGTGCAAATGCTACACCCCGAGAACATGCGTAAATTCAAAGCATTGGAACGTGCGGAGGCGGCTCAGCTCATGTGGGAGATGAGCACCAAACCCGAGGTCTGCGACTCACGTTCTTACTAAAACAAATATCTGAATCATACGGTACCAGGCATTTTACTATGATATTTGTCGGTTCACTACCTCATTCTTCATGGTAAGCTCGATCGCCCACAATTCTTTGAGACGGATATCAATAACAACTCACTAGAGCGTAATCTTTGGAATTAGAGCCCCCCGAGCCACCTGTCATGCTGCTCTCGAATTCACGGAAACGCAAGAAGACTTCGTTGCGTTCATGGAGGTCGGAAAGGCCCCTCCAGTCGACATATTCCCCATCCTCAATTGGGTCCCGAAACGCTTCTCTGGCTGGAAGAAGCACGCTCATGACCTCAGAAGACGTCAGGAGTCGTTGTTCCACTACTTGTTGGACCGCGTTAAGGCTCGCATCACGCGAGGGGAGAACAATGGGTGTTTCATGGAGGAAGCCTATACACATGCCGAGGAATGGGGCTTGACGCCGCCGCAAGTGCTGTGAGTTTTCGAAACTACATTCATCCCTTCACTGCCGCGGCTGACGCACGTCAGACATCTGGGTGGTGCGCTGTTGGAAGGGTCCGACACTTCGGCCAGTGTCATTCAAGGTTTCATCCTCGTCTTGAGTGCCTTCCCTGAGGTGCAGCGGCGCGCTCAAGAGGAGATGGACGCCATTGTCGGGTTGGATGAACCTCCGAAATGGGAAGACTTGAAGAAGCTGCCTTACATGCAAGCCATTCTTGAAGAGGTAAAGCCCTATCCTTTGTCTTCTTCAAATGCATGCTAACACTTGCCCCGCAGTATCTGCGCTTCAGGCCAATCGCCCCACTAACGCTCCCGCATTGTATGTCGGAAGACGAAACGGTACGTTCTCTCCCGCCACCCGACGTGTACTCAGTCTTTGTCAGTATAATGGCATGCTTTTCCCCAAAGATGCCATAATATTCACCAATCTCTGTACGTGTTTTGTCGGGAACTAAGAAGACTAGGTGCTAATTCGGCTTGCAGGGGCTATAATGCACGACGAAAAGTACTACGAAGAGCCTGACAAATTCAATCCCGACCGCTTCCTCAAGACCCCGTTCGGCACGCGTCCTGAAGTAGAAGACGACCCCGCACGACGCGACAACCTCACGTTCGGTGGCGGACGACGTATATGCCCTGGTGCATTCTCTGGCCGTGCCATCGTAGTAAGTTCTCGATCTATATCTCTCCTCCGTCTGGCTCAGCCATCCCTTTCCCCCAGGAACTCAAGTAGGTTTACCATTGAGTGTCTATCTTCCATTGAACTCATTCATCAACAGTCTCGCGAACTTCATATGGGCATTCAACTTCTCTCCCCCTCGTTCGGTAACCGGCGAGACAATTGAGCCCGACCTTTGGGCTTTCAAAAACGGCATCAGCTTGGCGCCGCTGCCTTTCAAGACGACCATCGAGGTTCGCTCGGAGAAGAAGCGGGAGATTATCCGGCGCCATTTCCTCGCCCAGACCCCGCTTTTCGAGCGTTTCGAGCAGGATCTGGAACCAGAGGATGCTGAGTATGTGCGGAGCACTCGGGCGTAACTTGGGTTATTTCAAAGTTACTGAAATGATTGTATACAAATAAATCATTACCTATTTTCTTTGAAACGAAACGAACGATAGTTCATCCCATAAGACGACCCTTCCAGCAAAAGTTCCCATCCCGCTTGGAGCCTGACTTGGCTGAGCGCGAATGTGTCTACATATGTTTTGATCATTTTGCTCTCATCCTCCCACTTCTTGTACATAGCCCTTAATTTCCGTTCCTGCACAACCTTCTAGCTTCGTTGGCTATTATCGCCTGCCATGCCGCATACATGGCTCAATCCGTCGCTTAGCGCTATGTATCCCTCATCCGGCAGTCGGCAGTATCAGTCGGTACTCCTCCCTCTCCGTCCATCGCTGCTACCAGTGGCACCTGCAAGCTTGTCTCTGGAGAAGCATGCAACGAGATCTCGACTCCGACACACTTGTCAAGTGTTAGAAGTACTGTAGGTATAGATTGGTGGCACTAAGGGTCAACTATTCGACACGCCTCACTCGCATTGGGAGTGTATTGCCCGCTTCCCCCGCGACCTTTGGATGCTTCCCTAGGAAGAACGCCGTCTCATACTTGGTTTCCGGCCCATTCAATGGTGCAAAGACGAATTTCCTGATCAGCAACGAAAGCACAATCTAGGATACAGGAAGAATTCAGTCAGTGCCCCACTCTACGAAGCGCGGATGGTTCGGGGATGGATTTCGCCGTAAGGATGGGATCAAGCGGAGAAGTTCAAACAGATATCAACATCGGATCGGTTTACATCTTACATAACGCTCTCGAAGGTGAGGGATAGTTTTGCAATGGCCAGGTTTATATTCGGCGCATGTGTAGTATTCTGAATGAGAGCCTTGCTTGTATTCTAGCAAGGGCAGAGCTCACCACAATTTCGTATTCGCGGTTTTCTAGTGGCTTTGTCACATTTGTCACAGTGACTCTTTCCGTGACTTGGCGCTGACCACCATCCTCGATTCTTCAAAACCACTGTCTTCACACTGTTCGCCTCAGTCCTTGATGTAACTTTGCTTTCTTTCAATACCACTCCTTATTACCACAAATACTGGTGCCGGCTTGAGCTTCCGCCCCTAAACTAAGTGTTTCAAGCTAGTTCAAAGCTTCGACGATTCTCTTCTCAATATCAACTTTCCACCCGTGTTCTCGACCTGTACAGGATGGCCTGCAGCAAAGGACATCCTGGCACAACACCTCCTCCCATCCCTTGTGGTTTTGTGCACGCTACCAATTCGGACTGCCTGAATATCCTCATTTGAGCCACACGAGCACGCACTTTGCAAATCTTGCTGAAGAAGAGATCTGTACAATTGAAAAATGATATGCTTTTTCGCTTTTTCGCTCTTTCCCCATTCCCACCCCCTGAATTATTTTCGGTGTCTTAAAAGAATTGTTCTCGGTTCTTTTTTACCTCGTCTCCCACCTCTCCACCTCTGTTATGGCTTTCAATACGGTCCCATGCGGGGGTCATCGAAATGAAAAGGAAGGGTGTATGGAGATCTATCCTCGAGCTCCACCCGGGGAACTCTGCCAACGCTGTCTGAAACTCAAAGCGGCCGCTACTGCAACGATAAGGAAGGAGCTTGAAGAGGTGATGAGTTCGGTTCACTCGCTTTTCATTCCACTTCATCGTTTCACAGTCGCTCAAGTCATGCGAGGGCTGCGGCCTCTGTGGTACAACGATGAAGTCCAACAAATGCGGGACGTGTCGAATGAAGGGTAAGTAGCTCTGCTTTGCTGCCTGTACACCGGTGACTGACTCTGCTGATTTCAGACCTGAATGAGAACGGTATGGAGGATCCCGAAATCGCTGCTTCACGTCAAATGCGCCACGAAAGACTGCAACGGTCAATGGGCCGACCCCTCCAGAATCTCGTCAATCAACCGTTGGGTGCGACCACACCTATTCAGGAGCTTGAGCACCTCAAAAGTGCGAGCCAGAAGGGTAACTGGACCGTTCTTGTTCACCCTCATCGTGGCCAGGTCAAGGATAAAGATATGGGTAAAGCAACATTCATACTGGCCGGGGAGACACCAATGCTAGGTCAGACCTGCTTCGATTTGATTAGTGTTGCATTGCTGATAAGATCTATAGAGGTCAAAGAACAAATCATGGCTCGGTACAATGGCCAGTGGACGTCCATGAGGGATCATCCCCTTGATCTGAAAGAGTCGGCTTTTTTTTAAGGTTTCTATCTCGTGGACTGACTCTTGTGTATAGGAATGAATGCAGCCTGCGCTTTCCAGGGAACATCGAAATAGACACAGTAACACAAGACATGACACTGCAGGGATTGTATACGTTCTACCAGAGCCGACCGGATCGTGCCGTTGTCAACGTCGACGCAAAATTGAAGCTCCCGAAGGGGATGTCCTTGGTCTTTGAATTCTATATCAAGGAGAAACTGGTATTATCTTCATCCCTTTTCGAAGTATCTAGTCTGATTGCGCATTCTCTAGTATATTGAACGTGTCTCGTCGATGATCGATGATGGCGACGATGATATTTTTACCGGGACAAAAAGGAAAAGAGGATCAGCAGTTTCTAAGCTCGCATCCTCGAAGCGCCTGAATACTGGTATTCTCATTCAATGTAATTCATTGCTGGTACCCTCTAATCTCATATTCCTGCCTAGGCACAGTCTCCACCCTCACTTCGTCTTTCAACCCACATGATGATTTCTCCATTCTAAGTTCAAAGCCGGAGACTTCAAAAATTACATTCACCACAATCCGGAGCGAGCCTGTTGCGGGGTCGGAGGGGCGGTATGAACTCACAAAAGATAACACAGAACGGATCGGCTATATTGAAACCAAGCCATTGATCTTATCGATGGCCGATAGAGGGAAGTCGAAGGATGTCTACAAGGTAATTTGAGTCCCTCAGCTCTAGCAGACAAAATCTGATCGTACTCCTAGTTTAAAATTGAGACCGATGCTCAACGCTATGTTGCGAAGAAAATCTTTGATATGGGTAAGGGTCGAGACATAGAAGTCACTCCCTCTGTCAACAAATCACTTCTTGGACGTGATCTCATGAGACTGTCGCGTCTTCATTGGTTTTTTGTACGGTTCCTTGACCTTGCACTCAACAAGGGACTGGGTGAACTAGCGGGTGAGTAATGGTAACAATCTGCTAAGTTATGTTGGATAACATACGATGCGCAGACTTTGCTATCTCGGACGGGTTCATGATTCTTGTTCCGTGCTCCAACGAAGGAGGCGACGATGATGAAGATGAAGATGCATACCTTATCGAGCCGATGAGAACAACATCTGTAGTCAACAAATTCACTGGCACCTTTGGTGCGAGTCGGGACACGGACAAACTGACTCTTACGATATTGGCTTTCAATCATTTCATAATGCATGATACTGCTTGCTTGTTAGCATACGCTGACCTCCAAGGTGAACAATTTAGTTTTGCGAATTTAGTCTTGCGCCGAAACTTGTCCCGCTGATATTTTCCTCAGGCTCCTATCATAAAGGTCGAATGACACTGTTCGACCCTATGACTCATACTATTCCAGGGTATGTTGTTGGCCTTCTATTACTACTATAGTAGGTACAATTATTTCTCAGGGCAAGCGGAACGGGAGACCACGGTGCGAAGGGAATTGAGAAGACAATTCAAGACCACAAATGCAATATATTTTGCAACTCACTGGGACTTTCCTCTACCGAGGTCCTCTTCAACTCTCTTGCTGAGCGTGTCAAAGAGAGCGAAGAGCATGGGGGCAACTCGCTAGTTTCCGGGTATGGTTCTGATGACAACTGATTTTCCGCAACTCAATTTCCTTGTTACCACAAATGTATCCCAAGGCTGTTTGCTTCATTACTCGCGGCTGTTTCTCAACAACTTTGCATACCTACGATTGCCGTTGCTTACAACTCCGATGACCAGTGTGTTTCCGATACTCGGCTGTAACGAAAGATTTCAATAGTACAGTACAGCCTCACGAAACGATGAATACTTTGTGCACAAAAATATACAGCCCAATGCTCTGATAACAAGCAAGGAAAAAAACGCGCCAAAGGTTCACACAAGACGTTTCTAAAATCACAATTGCGAAAACATCAGTTTGTTTACATAGATTTGGTTGGCTTCAATCACAACACAGCGACGACTCGGACGCTTCCTCCTCATCCACTGTCCGGCTCATGCAACTCCAGGTCGTAGGCTTAGCAAGATGGTGAATACTCACGGAAACAACCAGCATGGAGTGAAGGAGTGTAACACCCGCTTCAATACCTTGTCTTGTTTGTGTACATTAAATCCCGCAACTAGATCCCCCGGAAGAAGAATTAGTTGAAGCATTCCAAAGATACAGCCGTGCAAATAGTGGTGCGGGTCTGAACACTCAAGCTCAACTGAACCAGCTCAGACAAGATTTTGGACTTCAAATTGGGTTCGTCGACATTAACTTCTCCTCCACGGTCGGAGCATGATCTCAATTACAGAAAAACCAAGCTCTATGAACTTCGTAAATCCTTGAATGTAGACACAGTCAAGAACAGTCGGAACAAGCGCAGTGATGTCGAGACACGCCAATTGGTTGTAGACATCAAACAACATGATATAGCTGGCGGATGGGGCGTAACACAGGTCAAGGGCCGGTTAGCCAATCAAGGTATCCTAATTCCCCGGTACGAGTCTTGTTACCCTTGTCCAAAGCCTGTGGTGTAATTTCTAGCAGAGATCAACTACGGGAAATTCTCCATGATTTATTTGGGGATGAATTCGATAATCGGTTTGTTGGCAAGAAGAAACATCTTAAACATCGCACTCCTCTCAAAGCCCTCGGTCCGTGGCACCAGGAGCACTCGGATGGTCATGAGAAAATGTCTGAGCAGGGACTGAACATTGGTGCCGGAATCCATCTCCCAATGTACGCGTCGAAAGATCAATTTGGGGCTTGGGTGCATGAGCTCCTCTTGATGCCAAAAGTGCGAACCGGGAACGCTATTGTTCACTACTATCTTGATCTTGTTGAGAAGCGAGGATGTAAGTCTTTGAATTCTTGATCATATGTCTAATTCTGACGGACGAAAGACCGGATATCGATCCAACTGACAACAGACATGGGAAAAGAGGTCAATGAAATGATCAAGGTCCACGAGACTTTGAGGTAAGTATTGTAGCCGTTCCCGCTCTGTTTAGCACTGGGCTGACGTGCAGGTAGGGATGAAGTTGCTCCAGAATTCAAACCACCTGAGTGGCCGCACAGTGTTCAACGTTCAAGCACAGATAACACCCCCATTGAGGGTTTTTGGCGCTGGCTGCGGGACGGTGAGGGTCATAGCGTGAAGATGGCGATTCAAACTGGGGCGTCAACGGGGATATTCCTTCCCCACGACGCTGTTCACCGGTGAGATTCCGATCAGTAATACCTTGCCCCTTCTGACACAGTGACCAGCCAAACATTTTACTGGCTCTGGGTCCCGTTGATTCAGAATGGCTTGGATGCGTTCCGTGAATATTGGAACAACCACAAACTCCAAAAATCAAAAGGGAAGCTCAACGGCAGCGGTTCCTCCCCGTACAACATGTTCAATAATCCAACAACGGCAGTTGCCACAGCCCGCGATTGCTCCATTCGCGTCAATCCGGAGACCGTCCAACGCCTGCGCGAAGCTTACGGTGGGGAAGAAGCTAGAGATAAAGCATATCGTTTCATTTCACGAGAATTTGAGGCCGAAGCCGATGGTGTGTATGTTGACTTGGGTTGTCCGAAGATCTCACTTGTAACTGCATGGTCTGTTTTTGAATTGGTTGTGGCGGAACTTCAGCGCCGAATTCATGGTACTACTACCTAAATACAATGCAAATTTGTTATCATATCCTGGCATCCCTGAATGAATGGCTGGAATTTCTGTACAAACAGTAATTAGTTTACCGGCACGCACTGGCACTATCGAGAAATGCCGGCGAAATCGGCCCCGAGAGCCGAGCATCAATCGAAATCCATCCCCGAACCATCCGCGCTTCGTACCCACTCGCGGAAGATCTTCGTCACCTTCATTTCAATCAAAGCAAATCCTTTGCCCAAGCAGGTCCTAGGCCCGTCCAGGAAAGACATCGTGTGGTGATATCCTGGATACTGCTCCACAGTGGATTGCAGTCCTTTCCCGTCGTCTAACCAGCGTTCCGGTCGAAACTCCGCCGCATCGTCGCCCCATACGGATTTCGACAAATTCGTAAACTGCAAGGGCACGGAAATGACTGTTCCTTTGCGAATGAGAAGTTTGTCCGTGAGGGCACCAGAAGCGGTCCTTATAGGAGTTTCCAGTGGCAATACGTTGTCTTCGAGAGCCTGGGGTGCGACACGAAATCAGCTGCGCTTCGGCGACGCAGTGAAGGGGGAACGTATTACCATGCGCGATGCGTCGTCGATGATCGGGTGAAGCCGCAGAGACTCGCTCACGACTGCTTCGAGATATGGCAGAGCATTGAGCTCATCGTAAGATGGGTCTGATGATGAGAACACCGAGAGCTCTTCTCTGAGACGGTCTTGCTGTTCTGGGTGCATCGAAAGCTGCAAGAGGGCCCACTGTACTTAGACGGTTAGCTGGCGTGCATGATACAGACGGCCGACGCGCCTTCATGCTACCTATCCACGAATCAGATCTGAAAAGAGCGACGAATAACCGCAACGGGCTCACTGGCAGTCGTAGCAAATCCCGCTAACAGTATGGACTTCGCCTTAGATTATGTCAAGAAAGAAGCAGTACTACAAGGTCGAGGCCGTACCTGTACGCTGATTTCCGTCGAGGAAAGAGCATCCGCATTGACTAAGAGCAAACATCATTCCTTGCCTGCGGGTGACGCGGGGAAACACACATAATACCCTGAACGCGGAGCTGTGGGTCTCGTCCCCAACCTTCGCCGTAGCCGTCAACCCACGGGAGACCAGGTCCATCGCGTCTGAGAGATTTGATACAAGAGCGCTGCGCGGTAACGGTAGCTTGAGCAGCATGGGAAAAGTCTGTGCGAGCAGCAGTATCCGGGTGACGAGCGGAGAAGGTTGGATGTGGCCGATAGCGGACAGGGCGCGGAGAACAGGCCCTTCTTCACCGTCGAGAGATCGGAAGTCTGTCGAGAAAGCGGCCAGTCCTATTATATCGAATCTACGAAATTCTCCGATGAACACATCGAATCAAAGGAGGAGGTTTAGCCCATACGAAACATGGTCCATCCTGGTCGATAGCATAAGAAAGGAGCCAGCAAGAAGTAGAAACAGTTACTTACCACTGCGAAACATCCGCTATTATTTCATCGGACGTGCTTCCCTGTAATCCTTGCTCCCAAGCAGCGAAAACCTGCCAAATCGTTTGGTATAGCCTCTACCCTGACTGCTTGACACACTTGCCTTGTGCGTACAATCATACATAACGGGTGCGTAGGATTTGAGAGCTGCGGGTCCGAATACAGGGTTGATGATTTTCCTGAGGCTAAGGACAAAAGATCATTGTTCATCTCAGGAAGTTCTACTGAATTGACGAACCGACGATGCGACTCCCCCAGCGCGACAAGCAAGTTTCCGGGCCCAGTCTGAGCAATGAGACCGTAAGGTCATCTTTCTCGTCTTTCTCTCCGACAAATGCCACGCACCAGCTTCACCAGCTCCGAAAGCTGCAGAGTAGGAGGATGGCAATACTTCCACGAATCAAGGGAGAACAAATGCGACATCGCTCTCGGGTCGCACACCACAAGACGCCTTGTCCCCAACGGCCCTCGTATCTCGTGGACCCCTCCATACGTTTGCACCCAGTCGTCAAAAAGGTCGGCTTGATTGGGCGAATTCACAATCTGTTCCATATGACCGTAGAGGAAACTGGGCGATGGTGGCCCATGTAGACGGACGGTGCGCGGGTGCCGTAGGACGAGGACGAGATAGGCTACAATGACTAGGGAGGCGCCGAGGAGGGTACCTAAGGGATAGTCCATTGAGATGACTGGCGAAACCAGGGTATCGACAGGACGGCCAAAGTCGTATTCAGTAAGCTTGAGACGCGCATTTTTCACGGCAATTCCATTCTACGCGCTCAATGAATCAGCAGTGTGGCAGCGCACGAAGGTCTTCTCCCCGCAAGTCGATATTGTGCCTGTACAGATGACGGAGTGGGCCGAGATGAGGCGCTCGATGCTCATTCCATCATGATGAACGGGAAGAACAGTGGAACAACTATCGAAAGCGCGGATCTGAATCAAACGATGTGAGATGCAGACGGAAAACTTTGAGCTGGTTCGAGTTGGCTGAGTTGGCGCCTAACGATACAATGATAAGTAATCGACGTGGGATCCAAGTGGCATCGTGTGACCGAGCAATCGCATTTTTCAGCATTTTTCGCCGAAGTCAAAACATGTTACAGTGAAACTAAGATTATCAGTACTTGACGGGTAGCACGGTCGAGCGGGGGCCAAGGAAGGTATGAAGTGCGTGGATGCCCGTAAACAGCTCCCAGTCTCTCAGGCGTTCAGGCTGCGCTCTTCCCCGCAATGTAGTCTCAATGTCCTTCGGCGCGCTGCAGTCAATGTTCAGTCGAAGGCGTCTGACAGATGGGTGGCTGAAACGTAAGCTCAAGTCAACAAAACACAGCGGCCGTACGTTGAGAACGATAGGAATCAGGGGGAGAGGCGAGGCATTGCGTGGTGGAGTGTTGCGACTAACGAGGAACGAAAGCAAGGAACTTTATTTAGTGTACAGATCCACGTCAATTCAGGATTTTGGTCGACGATCGAACATGTAGGGGCTATAGAGGGATTCGCAGTTGTTTCCTATCGTGCAGCCTCTTGGTATAAGGTGAGGGCGTGGGCGGGTAACGTGTGCCGCTTCGGGATTGCGTCCTCCAGCCGTAGAACCAGGCGAAGGAGTATGCAGTCGCCTCGCCCCACGGCAGATTGAGATACAGGTGGTCCCGCGTGAAACAACATTGGGCACTACAAAGCCAAACGAGTTGTCGTCATCCACCACTGCTGTCCATGAGAGGAGAAAGTCGCGCCACTGCACACTGAGCATCCTTCGCCGTTTACGACAACCGCGGATCCAATGCCTTCCATAATCCGAATTCAAACCCACCACCTGTTCAAGCACGAAAGTCACTTCATATACCTGCAAGAGCAGATCCACATTGAAGTCGACGGGCAAGCGAAACCCAAAGATGCAAGAAGCGACATTTCATTGTCCATGGAGAAGCCGTTGTATGAAGGCGCGCAGCTCGTAGCCTCCATCCAACGACAAAGATTAGCGTCTCTCCAACGCTACGAACGCCACCAAGGCAGAGAGATATATGTCGATACACCGCTCGTTCGAAGACGCACACGAGCGAGCCCGGCTTGCATAGCTGCTCCGCGTAGCCATCCCCGCACATAAGCATTCAAACAGGAAGAAAGAGAGGGGGGTCGACGCGGAGGAAACAATACGCGGACGTCGACAGCTGCTCTACCCAGAGTCTGCACAAATCCTACCATATCTCATCGAGGTGCAGAGCTCGTCTTGACCTGAGAGGACCAGCGCACGACATTTGTGATACACAACACGCACGAGCTCCTTCATGCCACTGAAACGATCCAAGGACGCCACCTCGATACCAAAGCGACGGCGCAGCAATACATGGCTCGCTGCAGAGCCCACACGAAAAAGGATAGATGGGGAAGTAAAGACTTCCTTGGGGCTCAACGAACGGCGCATAACGAGTGATTGACATCCGCCCTTGCCCCCCGAACTCGACGCAGACAGCGATGGAGTCATGGACGCTAGCAACAAGGAGAACCCTGGGCTCCATCAGCCGCTGCCGTGTTGACAAGTACGACGCAATTGTGGTCAACGAAAGACTCGGATGGTGGTGTACGAAGAAACGGCGCCGATGGGTCGTTGGGGGAAGCCATCTAACGCCTCCAGGAGTTCCCCGAACATCAGAGAGATGTAGCGCAGCGATACTAGACGAGTCTTCCACCTCGCTGCGATTTTCCGGGTAAGCCGCTATTGTCGAATAGTTCCTGGTGAACGAGCTGGGAAAGCGAAGGAAATATTAGTTTCAAACGATTGAGGAAGAAGGCGAGAGAGAGAGGAAACAAAGGGGGCATAAATGAGGAAATCTCGCGGGTCTGTGAGACTGTGGGGAGCGGAGCGGTAAGGCAGCACAAACGACATGGGGCAGTCAAAGAATGACTACTCATAGTGGTCTGCATGCTACCATCAAGCAGGCGTCGTTTGCAGACAATGAAGACGTCCGAATGGTGACACTGCGCATGTCTAGCTATATGTCCCTGCCGTTGCGCTTCCAACGGTTTGGCATCCGTTCGCTATAACCCCTCTAAGTGGCGACGCGGGACGCAGCGCTGCGTGTTGGCTGCACCACACATGCCACTCGGTCAATTGAAGCCATAGTGTAGAGAGCGTTTCCTCACTCTCTACAGATGCCCACGTTGCCGAAGAACGAAACGAAGACCATACACGCACCTACACGCACCGCATACATGCCACATCACATAGGTCATCCGTGTCGAGCATCGTCATCGAAACTGGGACCTACACTGGGGAGAGATAAGCAGCGCAAATATTCAAGTGGAACAGGCGTATTGGAGTTCTATGTCGATGAAGTGTATCATATATCCCTGTAGGGCGTCCGAGAGGTGGCATATCGCAATGCGTCATTCGGCTTCAAAACGCCAGCGAATGTGAGCGGGATAGCGGCAAGCGATCTAAGGTTTCTAAGCAGCGGGGATACCCCACGTAGGTTTCTTGAGTCAATTTGTGAGGCCCTCCAAGTAAACGACGAGTGCACCAGTACAGAAAGCGCAGCAACTTGAAGAAGCAGGGTCACGGAACGAGTTGAGGCTGCGAGATTTTTGTTGGGGATGTAAGAAATCTGCCGATACTCTGAGCCATATACGCAAGAGCTTGGAATCACGCAGGCGCGGCGCATCGACGCGGAACGAAGAGCGTTCGGATGGTTCGGGACGACGACGAGGCTCGGAAATTTCGGCCGAGGGACACTTGATCGTTGATTTCCCACGCCCTCCAAACCCTTGATTTCAGCCGTCATTCTCCAGAACTTGTCCAGAACATTAACAGCAGTAACCACATATCCCCAGGACCCTGCACAGAAGCTCTCTCATTCTGGTACAACTACCCCACCCCAAGGTCATCCCTGCGCAAAATTTCTCGCCGTCAAACTGCCTTTTCCGTTATTATTGCTATCAGCTTTTCTTTCTATGGTCTTCGTATTGCCTCGACTGCTGAAATTAACGGAGCCGCTGTGAGCCGTGAACGCTTCTTCGTCTGCTGGTGATGACTGACGTCGAAATTACGGTCCAGCTGTGCACGCAATGCCTCGAGGCTGGGGCTGGGAGAATGCTCAGTGCTGGGGTTTGACGATTTAAGTTCAGAAAATTCAACGATATGAACGCCGTATTCATTGACAAGTTACGGTCTCTTCCTCTTGAACTAATCGATGCCTTTGAAGCTTGAACTCGGAATCCAAACCCCCTCTTTTGGAATTCAAAATTTCCAGGCATTTCGGCACCAAGCTCCGCTTCCTTCGTGACATCAACTTCACTGTCATTACAACCTTTCTTTGCTTAAAACAATCCACCATCTCAACACGACCTGAATTTTGCTTCCCAGCTCACCCCACAACCCAACGCACATACAACCAACCCACATCTAACCGTCTGATCATCTTTTCTCTGCAAATTCAACCTAAACAATGCCTCCCCGAGGACAAGGACGCGGGGGCGGCCGCGGTGGTGGTAGAGGTGGACGGGGCGGTGGTGCCGGGGGCGGGGTCGTACCGCAACCCGCTCATCAAGCTGCAGGTTAGTCTCTCTTCCTATATCGTCTCCTCTTTCTTCAAGAGTTTTCAATCGCATTGATATTCGATTTTCGATATTTTGTCTCTTCTCTTCAGCGGCACACATAACCACCGTCGGCGTCCGCCGCCCTGGCTTTGGCACCAGCGGCCGACAAATCACAATCAACATCAACTCCTTCAAAGCTACCATCCCCGAAGGGTCAATATATCATTACGATGGTGCGCTTCAACTCCCTCTCCACTCTACAAAGTAATTACTTCGGTTTAACCAACCCTCTTGTTTCAACAGTCGCCAGTAAATAATTCATCGTCTTCCTTGTTGATGTACTCTGATCTCACACGAATAGTCGGCGGCGAGAAAACCTTCCCAGTCGCAATGAACATGCGCCTGATCCAATCCCTCCAAGATCTCAACCACAGCATATTCGCAGACACCCGCGTTGCATACGACGGGCGTAAGAATATCTATTCTTCCGTAAAACTCGATCTTGGGCCGACGGACAAGCATGAGGTGGGTATATATACTCACTCCATCGATATCCACTCGATTTCGTTTTTCATTATGACACCGTCCATTCATTTTCCTTTATTTTCCTTTTTCATCTCGACCAAAACAATCATGGATTGAAATCCCTTTCTCGCAGTTCGAAGTAATCCTTCCCCGACAAAACCCCACCCCGAACCCGGTTCACGCGCCACGACCCTACAAAATCCGCGTCGCGCTCGTCAACAGGATCAACACCGAGATCTTACATCGCTTCATCGAAGGGAAGCAGAGCCAGGATGAGACGGTCAGCACGGCGTTGATGGTATGTTTCCTTCCTCAAAATTGAAACCAAGCAAAGAGTTCTGATACAAACTTCTTTGGAAGGCGTTGAACGTGGTAATCAAAATGGATCCGGCGCAGAAGTAAGTGACCCACGTATCGTTCGACAATATCAACCTCAACTCAACCGACTCTTTGACTCCAGATACCCAACCAAAGGCCGCTCCTTTTTCACCCCCTCCTCCAACGAAACCCGCGACATCGGCTCCGGCCTCCTCCTCTCGCGCGGCTACTTCCAATCCATCCGCCCCACCCTCTCCCGCCTCGCCATCAACATCGACATCTCCACCGGCGTCCTCTACAAACCCGGCCACCTCATCGACCTGTGCCTCGACTTCCTCGGGCTGAACAAGAACCCGAATTTACTCTCAGCGCAGATGCCCGATCGCGAGCGACTCAGATTGGGAAGGTTTATTGCTGGGATACGCGTTCAGATCCAGGAGACTGGAGGAGGCGTGAGAGCGAGAACAGTGAAGAAGCTAACGAAAGAGGGAGCGGCGCAGTTGATGTTCACTATGCGGGATGGGGGACAGCCCATTAGCGTTGCGCAATATTATCAGAATACGAAGGGGAGGCCGTTAAGGTTTCCTGGGGTGTTTTGTGTTGAGGTCAGCCAGCGATTCTCATTTCTTGGCTGTCTCCTACTCGACTTGTTTCGATCGATCCAATTCTTTTTCTATCCTTTTTTCATTGACTTGCTGATTCTTTCGGGTGTAGGTCGGCCAAGGCGCCTGGATCCCACTCGAACTATGTGCCGTCTCACCAGGCCAGCTGGTTAGGAAAGAACTTCCGGACGATAAGAAGACCGCAATGGTCGAATTTTCGACGATGAGGCCGAAGGACCGATTGGAGAGTATTCGCAAGGGGCTGCAGGTTAGTCTCTTCATCTCTCCACGTTTCTTCTTTCTTCGATTGATTCTTCTTCGTCTTCTCGTCTTGATCTTACTAAACCGACGCATTTAAAGGTCCTCGCCTACGGCCAATCCGAATACGTCCGCAAATTCGGCATCACTGTCGACAGTAATCTTTTATCTACACAAGCGCGTGTGTTAGCTCCTCCGAAGCTTAAGTACGGACCAGGGAAGGCGCCGATTGTGGTACGTTCAACTTTCGCCGTTGTCGCTCGCTTTGCTCATGATCCCCTCGTGTCGTTCGTATCTAGAATCCCGCTAACGGACAATGGAACATGTATGTAATTATTCTTTCTCTTTTCGTCGCCCTTCGCTTTTGTGTATAGAAATGAGTACTAAGATCGAGATATCGTTTTTAGGGCCGACAAAAAACTGTTCAAGCCCTGCACAATCGCCGCATGGGTAATGATCATATTCGAGTCGTTCAACCGTTTCAACGACGCTACTGTAAATGAAGTTGCAAAGAGTTTTGTTGATGGGATGCGCAGCACCGGTATGTTTCTCGAATCACCCTAACCCTTTCTGCCTTGTCTGCTTTGTATCTGAATTCTGGGATGGAAACTGATTGAATGTGCATGGACAGGTATCACCGTTGCAGATGCCGTGCCGATCGTTCGTCGCGTCAATGGGCAGGGAAACATACCCAAGGTTCATCCTCACTACTTTTTACTTTTCTAACCAATATCGTCACTCCGCTCAACTCGATTCTATTTTAATGCAGGACCTACAAGACGCCGGTACTGCTTGCTTCCAGCAGAAGAAGGTCCCGCCAACGCTTTTCGTCGTCATTTTGCCCGAGCACGGCAACGACCTTTATACCATCGTAAAGCAGTGCGTTCGTTTCTCATGTACTGAACCACAGGTTGATTGACTGGATTTTTTCTAGCTGGGGCGATATCAAGGTCCGCTCAAGCGCTATTCGGCTTTCTGACGTTGACATACCGATGATACTATACAGAGAGGAGTCGCGACCCAATGTTTGAAATCAAAGAAATGTGTACGCGCGAAGATTCAATTCTGGGCAAACGTCGCTCTCAAGTATGCTTTTGTTCAAGTTGTTGAAGCCTTTTTTGTTAAGTTCTCGACATTGTTAATCAGGATTAACGGAAAGCTTGGTGGCACGAACGTCGTTACAGACACGGCTTTGTCAGATCCCCACAACCCAGCTGTCTTCATGGGCGCGGATGTCATGCATCCTGCGTATATTTTTCCTCCCCTTGCTTCCTCCGTATATTCATGTCTAAAAATCTCTTAGTCCAGGTTCCACTGGCCGCCCTTCATTCGCAGCTGTTTCGTCAAGTGTAGACTCGAACGGCGCAAGATATATCGCAACCGATCGTGTTCAGGCGTCGCGGCAAGAGCTTATCACTGATTTAGAGGATATGGTGAAGGTTGGGATTGATCTCTCTGTCGTTCATTCATCATTATTCAAGTGGCTTTTGACAGGAAATGTTGACGAAGTACATGTCGTATCGAGAGCAAGCTGAGAAAATCAAACCGTCAGCACCGAAGCGTCTGTTCTTCTACCGTGGTGCGTAGACTTGATATTCGACTGTGTGTTTTTTCAATGGTTGTGTAGATGGTGTATCGGAAGGGCAATTCCAGCAGGTTCTTGACAATGGTAAGCATGGATGTAGGACAATTATATTTGTTCTCACGTTCTTGCTTCAGAACTTCCTCTCATCAAAGGTATTTATCGCATATGTTCATTCTTCCACATTGTATCAAGTCTGAATAATCTTCAGCGGCTTGTCGAGCGCTGAAGATTGATCCCAAGGTTACGCTGATTATTGTCGGCAAGCGGCACCACATACGGTATGCGTACCTCATTATTGTCATTTGCTGGAAATCTCACTAGATTGTATAGTATGTTCCCGCAAGACAAAGATGCTGACCGCAGTGGCAACTGCCCCGCCGGTACTGTCGTTGACCGGGACATCGGACATCCCACCGAGTTTGATTTCTACCTGCAAAGCCATGGAGGGCTCTTGGGCACGTCTCGCCCAGCTCATTATTCTGTGTGTGTATTTCTTTCTTCTGGTCATCTCAGGTTTCTCACTCTGGGAATAGGTTCTGTACGATGTATGTTTGACATTTATTTTCCTTTGACGGTCGTTCAACATGCTTTTTGCGCAAAGGAAAACAATTTGAGGTGGGTTTCCTTCGCACAATATACGTGTTATATGCCATTAACAAAGCTGTCTTTCTCATACAGCGCCGATGCCATCCAGTCGCTCTCCTATGCCCTGTGTCATGTGTATGCGCGGGCAACACGCTCTGTTTCCATTCCCGCGCCAGTTTACTGTAAGTTCCGAATTGGCAGTGATTTTGTCAGAAGTGCGTCTGACTACGAAGTTCTAGACGCGGATATTGTCTGTGCACGGGCAAAGATTCATTATGATCCATTTGGACAACACTTGTCGGAAACTGCCACCGAAACATCAGAGACACTGGAGGCCTTCAAGAGAGATTATCAGCCTATGCATGAAGGCCAAAAGTTACGGATGTATTTTTGCGTAAGATGCTTTGGTTTACATTTCTTCTTGGTCTAATACACCGTCATAGTGATTTGTTCGACGGATTGCTTTCGAAATGCTACTGATACGCTCTGAAGTTGTCTATGCTATTGTCCCGTTTGTCTCGTTGACTTGAATTGCCGCCTCGTTTTTACATGCTTTGTTGCGTTGCAAATTTAGGTAGTGAATCTAAGTATTAATCAAAATGGAAAAGTCATCTTGTACATTGTGATTCGAACTTCCCTCCGGCCATTCAGCCCACAAAACCGGTGTCCCAAGTGTATATACATGTCATCCATGGCGGTCACCTCAAGCGTTGTTTCCAATGCACTCCTTGTGCATTCGTCAATCGGATACCGTAGTTGAACAATTGGTTCGACCATTTGACCCACGAACTCTGCGAAATTGCATGCCTGCAAGCGAAGTTCAGTCATTTTTCGACAGCTGAGTGAAAAATTGAACACAAACTCCGGTGGTGGGCCAAGTAAAATGTTGATATATTATCTGGATCTCTTCCAAAGCGGGAAAGTCGTCGTAGACGATGCCGTCGAAAAATTCCTCCCACTCGATCCTGTCAGTCTTACGGGTAGTGCTACAAGGCAAAGGTTCAAAACTGCTCAACTGACTATGAACTTGAACTAAGCTTACCCCTGAAAACTCTTGTGGACGACCAGCTTCGTAAGCCACAGGTGCCAGGTGCGGTTCGTCGCTCCGCAAAACTGGCATTGTGTGAACCTGGGGAAGAGCAATCTCAGTATCACCTATTCTGCAAGCAAACTCAACCTCTCAGACACACACATATGTACTTCTATCGTTGGTCCAATGTAGCACAAGATGGCGAAGAGACGGGCAGAGAAAGAAAACTGAGACTTTCAGGTCGGCTGTCAAGAAGTCGCGAGGAAGTTCCAGACTGGTCAGCTTCAGTCCATGACCAGTGAGAAATTCCGGTGGTAACGCGACAATAGCCGTCCCAAATCACTTCTGAAAGGGAGCGCAATCTTACCCGTACAAAAATGGTAGGGCTAATTTCTGATGAATATCGTCAATAGGTTCCAACTTTACGAGGAAAACGATGGTACTTGGAACATCTTGGAGACAAAGCATCAAATCGAGGCTGCCGTTCCGGGCGACCGTCGTGTTCTTAGATGTGACTGCTGAACGTTGTCGGGACTTTCACCGGTCGCGAACCAAAGAACTTTCCGCCATACACGTTCCACGGCCGCCGGTGGCGCATTCGCCATGGGAAGAAATGGATCCACGGATTCCCTTGTAGAAAGAACAAGAAGGCTTGGAGGAGGACATTGGACGATTGGCCGACTGTGTGAATGATACATGAAGCAAGGATTCCCGACATTAGAAACCTCAACTTACACGGGCTCTACCATTCGCAGAACCAAACGGAGTCGATCTGTGACCCTCGAGTGGTTAATATCAAAAGAAGGCTGACCATGGGTTATGTTGTAGAATACAATGCTTCTCAGCGGCGAGATCCATCAAGCGTTTCGTAGCAAGAAGCACTAGAATGTGACAAGGGAGGCTCCTCAGCGACACAATTTATAATGTGTGAGAGTTGCGTATGGAGTGCGTGAAGTCTCTCCGGTAGTCACAGTTGTCCGCAATTATCAAATCTGACAAGATCAAGGTTGTCTGAGCTACGTCAGCGACGAATCGACGGAAAATGCTAAAGTGCTCACCAGATTCGTCCACTTTGGCATGCTCGCAAAAGAGCTGCGAGATAATCTTGTTCTTGCGCATCCGTTGGTCCAGTACGATTCACCGTGTCGGATTCACCAATGATAATCCCGCAATCAACCCATGGCACTGATATTGTCAGATGAATAGAGCCGGGCGGAGAGGCAGAGATCCGTGATGTTGGGAGTCTGTTTGAGGATATCCTCCACCTGTCTTCCAAAGCGACGAAGGTTCCTTACGAACCGTCCGAGGTGAGGGCGTCGAGGACGGTGGCAAGAGCAGTTGTCTGCCCTTTGGCTCGAATGACGACGGTGCCATAGAGTAAGTAGTGGGGTGGCAACGCGAAACTAACGCTTACAGACTTGAAGCAGCGCGCAGACCGACTGCGATGCGAAGAACCAGCGAATGGAGAGATTTCTGATGTGTCCGAGTCTGAGAACATCTCGTCAGGAACCGTGAGGATGTGAGACAGTATTTCCTCGGGAACGGAGGAGAGAGTTGGCGTCATAATGATATAATTAGGAAGCAAGAGCGATGTTTTTGCGCCATCGGGCGCAAACAACGGTTTTATACCATTGTGGTTCAAAGGAAAGCGCGATCAGTCACATTTGGCCATCAGAGTCACAGTCCCCACGATTACAAAATCGAGACGCGCACACGTGATATGTTGAACTATGCTCTCCCACGGTTCAACTTTCGCATATTGACACGCATAATCTCAAAGTGCCTTTTTGCAACTGCAATCGGGTGTTCTATATACATGCTAGAATGCTTGCTAATGGTGGGAGCTAACTGTGTTACCCTTCGCTGGATTATCTAATTTGCAAGGTTTCTCTTTTCTTAGTTTCAGTGGAGAATATTCAGCGGTAATGTGAAGGACGACCGAGTGTTCAGAAACTGATGCGACGAGGTTAAAAAACCGCTCAAACTATTATCAGGCTTCTGGCGTCCTTGACCACTACGGTGCCTGTCTCACGCTGTTGTGGCGCAGATTAGTTTCGAGGGTCCAGCCCAATTCGAAACATGCATATGCTCACGTTAGTAATTTCAGGCCGGTGCCTGTGGCGTAGTGAGAACTCAACGTATCTCCACCGCGTTTGATGAACGATAAGGAATCAACTTGTTTATCGGTCCGAAACAAGGCTGATAGTTGACCGGCATTCAAGGAACAGTGCGAAAAGACAAAGATCTTAACTGCGCCAATTACTTACTCTTGGCCGCTTCAAGAATTCCTTGTGCACCGGAGTATCGCCGTCTATACTCAGGAATTTGAGGTTCGGTGAGGCAGGTGAGATTTATCAACCAGTTTGGAATTGTTCGAGTAGTACTTGATTCAACCACATCCGGGTATTGCTTTGTTACTTGACAACTGATTTGCTTGATGCACGCTTTCATTGAATACAAAGTCTTTTCATGATGTGCGGAGATGAGGTTTCGAGGCAACGAGGGTTCGAGGCCCGCTGAAAGCTTGTTCCAGGACTTCAAGTTATATTCTCTTTGTTTTTCGGTCCGACTATGATGAAGTTCTTAATTTACACGAGAATGCGTTGCTCGGTTCGAGTCTGAAATAACGGTGCATAACAGTCTCTCTTTTTCTGCTACGATATGTGTCCCCCAATTCGGAAGAATCGAACAGCTAAGAGCGGGATTGATGCCAAATGCGCGAGGACTGTGGAAGGACTCAGTGACTCTACTGTTCAGCCCGCTTCCACAAGTTCGTTAGATTCACTTAGAAAGCGTAGTAAGTATGCCTTTGTGGACTAGGTCAAGTCGTACCGCCGTGTATGATGTCGAAAGCGCATACTCTCCACTGTGATGGTTCAATTCCATTGGGAGGCCTGGTATAGGTATTTGACATGTACATACATTTTGGTTTTAGAAATTAATTTTGAAAATGAACGGTGTCCTGCTGTTACCTTTCAATTTTGTTATCCCAAGCTCTGAGATCTGAGAGGTCAAAATTGCATGCTAGCCAATAGAGACACGTACCAAGTGGGTTGCTAGTAGCCATTTTGTTCAATTTCGTTTGCTTTTTCAACCGTGGGAACTAAGGTGCCGAGCCACAATCATTGACATAAGCACTCACAAGTACAATTGACTACAAAAACGCGGTCAGAGGTCCCCGGAGAAGATCTTATGTTTTGTAGAAGCTTTGCCAGTCGTCAACACGCTGTCTGAAAAACCTGAATAGTAAAGGCGGCCGGATATTACTTACTTCCAGTGAAAAATTGCGATGCGACGGCAACTCGAAGAAAACAGAATGCCGTCCACTTTCATTGGAGTGGAAGGGCCTCAGAAGACTCAAACTTTATTATCCACTGTCCAGCTCCGACAAATCGAGAACAAGAGCCACACAGATATCGACGAGTATTTTGAGGACAACATCAATGAAATCTGAGTCAAGAGTCAGACGCCGTCGTCGAAACCTGGAGAAAACGTGCGACGAGAAGCATCATAAAAATTAGAACCACGTCTGAGGCAAAATCTCCGGATGCTGAAAGAGGAACAAGGACTTACAAGGTCGAATTTGATTTAATGGGCGATGGCAAGGACAAAGCGAAACCCATATATGGAAAATGGAAAAAAGCAGTACAAGGCGTCGGCATCATAGGAAGGTGGCCGTCGAGGCGGAGTGGGAGTTGGTGTGCGAAAGGATGATTATACCAAAGTTCATTGAGCCCGGACTCGGAGGGGGGACCGGGAGCCGGTGGGCGAAGGGGAACAGCCTAGGCGAGCGAGAACAAGAAAAGAACAAGAACTCGAGAGAATAGAAGAGGACATTGAAGAAAAGAGAACAATGCCATTCCAGGATGGAGACCAGGCCCGCCGAGTGGGTTCCATGGGTACAAGAGAGAATTAGAAGATCATGTAGAAGAAGAAAATAGATAGCAGTGACGGTGCCTTGTGGAGAGAGAGAACTTCGAGAACGACCATCGATTCGTACAACTTGAAGGGAAGAAATGAGTGACGCAACGGCGTCGGTTGAGCGCCGGCGAGAAAGGGAAAAGTCAGTGTCGAGAATCGAGAGGTAGCTTGTACGCCGTCGAACGAAGCCTAGCAAGAATCAAATCTTCGCTTGTATGTACTTGTTCAGCTCGGAGAAATTATCCATACCATGCAAGTGTAGCTGATGCGACTGACGCAGTCGGATGGTGTCATATAGAGCGCAGGGTAAAGCGCAGAATATGAATTTCCCCGAACAACTGGTATTTACAGTACGCTCCGTCCAGTGCGCAAGTCGGCGACCCAAAGGCCAGAGCCTCGAGCGTGAAGTAAATTTGTTTGGGTTTTTGTTGTCAATACTGAATGCAATGCAAGGTCGGTGCTCGCTGCGGACTCGGAGCGAGTGCGCAGTCGGCGGGGCGGTGAGTCGGATCGTGGTCATAGCTATTAGCGTGGCTGATATATAGTTGCAGAATGTCCGTTCGCTGCGCGTGTCCGAGTCGGGACGAAAACTGACTTTGAAACGACGAGTCTGATGTCGATGAGTCCGCCGAGCTGCCACTATCAGGTCGATGAGTCAGGTCGGCGCGTCGGCCTGTGAGAGGGAGGGAGGTATAATTAGCATGCTAGATGCTGAGAGCGATGAGCTATGTGAACCACGCCAAGCGAGACGCACGTCGGGATATGTGCGCCGCAGTCGGTGGGGCGGTGAGTCGGGTCATGGTCCGCTTCATGGCCTGGGCGAATTGAAACCCCGGCGCGTGTCTGAGTCGTGGTAAATTCGGTGCCCTGAGGTGAGAATCATCGATACTGAATACCAATCTTGAAACGCTTCAGGTTTTGTCGATGAAGATGAATTCGCCAAGCTCCCACTATCAGGTCGGTGCGTCGGTCTGTGGGGGGTATAATTAGCGTAACGATGGACTATTTGAAGCACGCCAAGCGAGACGCACGTCGGGATATGCCCGACACCCGACTCGGAACGTCTGATCAAACGCCAAGATATGAGGAAATAAGTGAGGGCCGAGTCGGACCCGGGTGCTAGATGCATGGTCGCGGTAAGGTGAGGTTATAAATATCATATGCAGCTTGCGATGGTGTATCAAGGGGAAGCGTTATGGTTATTTGCTCCGCTGGCAAGATAGAATAGGCGAGGAGGGGGGATTTCGTTTGTGGAGACTCCAAGAACGCGGATTGCTGGAAGTCGAAGCCGAAGGAAAGGTGAAAGGCGAGTGAGAGAGCGGAGCCGGAGATACACGAAAGAATTGCCAGCACATCATCGATTAAGTTCTCGAAGACTCGGAGTTTCTAAGATTCCATTGGTCAGCGCAGCAAGAGAGAGTCCGAGTCGGGGCTCGGGCCTATGTTCACACATTTGAGGGGTGGAGTGCGATGTCGATGCGATACCCAGAAAAATTATCTAGGCTGGAGTTATGACACGATGGTGTATCAGGAACGAAGCACCGAGTAAGCAGCAATTAATATTTCAGAGATCAGTCGGAGTTGGTCGGCGGAGACAAAGAGAGGAATGAGTGAGGTGTCGGGAGGGGCTGAGATACATATGAGAGGAATCGATCCACCTTGGGAGTACAAGTTCTTAGTTTATAGAGAACTGACAATCAAATCCAAGACTCACCTATGTAGAGGAAGAGAATCCGAGTCGGGGGGTCGGCCCTTGCGAGGCACACAGGATGTAAAGTAATTTTAGCTGGTTGAGATGGTGTATCAGAAACGAAGCACGAAGCACCGAGCAAGCAGTAAGTCGGAGTCGGTCGGCGGAGGCAAGGAGATGCAGATGCGTGGGTGGGTCGATAATGCGGACGTGGACAAGTGCCAGTGAGTCGGGATGAGTGGGGTATCTGTCGGGGCTGAGATGCATAACTAGAGGTTAAGTAGATAGTGTAGAAGGCAAGGTGAATCGAGACCTTGAGACAAGTTTAGAGAGAACTGCCTTGAACCCAGCCAAGCCTTGGGAAAATCAGTGATTGCCTTTGAAGTTTGGAAGATAGACGGGGGCGTAGCTTAGTACCCCTCATGAATGATTCAGCCTGAGTGAAAGATTCGGATTCAGACACAACGAATGATGGTGGGGATAGACTCGGAGGCTTGACCCTGCCGCAGCCAATGTCAAGTCGTACGATATCGATAGAGCTTCGACCCTGCCCTGCCCGCAGTGAATGCGATACGATACGATTCCACACCGCGAGAGTCGAAGGGATGAGCCGACCGAAAAGCGCTGCCAGCTGAGACGGTAGACCTCCGAATGACCGACTAGAAGCCTTGAGAAGATGAATAATCAGTAATGGGTATGATTGCCTCAGGCTTTTGAAAAGATAGATAGACGGGGGCGCAGAAATCCTCATGAATGATTGAGCCCTAATGATTCAGCCTGAATGAAAGAGAGGCATAACGAATGATGATGAGGAAATTATAGAGTGACCGTGCCCTGCGCTCCGCCGCAGTAAATGCGATACGATGCGATTTCACAGACTTCAAGACGATGAGCCGACCGAAAGGCGCTGCTGAGACTTGGGTGAGACGTCCGAGTGCCCGACTTAGGGCGACCGTGGGAGTGCTGCGTGCGGTGCCATGGCGAAGTTGCAAACCGAGGTGCGGAAGACAAGTAAGTACAGTCGCGGGAGCGCGGTAAGTGCTCAGTGCTCGTGCAGATTGTCAATGCCGACGAGGAGGCAATCCGATGCGCGGGACGGACGGAGAGATCGCACTTAACGACAAACGACAGTCGTCTCAAGTAAGCTCGTCGACGGAACACAGCGCACAGCAAAGCGGGGATCGCAGCGTTGCGATCCACACCGGACGTTCGCATTCCGCTACCGGATCCCATTTGATCCATGCTGTCAATTGATGCTGCGGTGGGATTGGTGGAAACGGGAGTACGCATCATCGGAGTGGTGATGCGCTCCGGAGCGGGACGTGTCATCGGGAGGTGGGAAGTCAGCAAAGGGGCATTTTGTCATTCGACGGATCGTGTCGAGGTGTGTTGCGATCAAAACACCGCTCCGCTTTGCTTGTGGGTGTCAACGCCCGTCGCCAACGCAAGCGACGTCGGCGGCGGGGGCCGGGGTGAGGTCATGGACTTCGCGAAGATAGCTGGATGGCCGTCGGGAAGTAAGTCCTAAAGTATTTATTTACTGTAGACGGTATTATCAGGCATTGTACTGGATTTGGGAAAGAGGACAATGAAGACTTGAGCGGAAGCAGAGTCAGGGGGCAGTTGTGGATGGATGGACAATTAGGGGACAATGCAGACAAGGATGATTAGATAGAGCGTGATGGAGTGGAGTAGCGTTGTGTCGCAAGGGGCAGGAGAACCCTGCCGTAAGTCTGATCCGAAGTATGTACTCCTCATGGCTCCATCCTCTTTAAATCCTCCATCCCTCCATCCTCCCCTCCCACTCTGCAAGCCAGCTCTTAGCCTCTTCCCTTCGCGTCTCTGCTTTTCTCGTCTTTTCTATCTTCCGTCAGACGACCCGAACATAATAATGTCTACCCTCATCGCATCCTGGACCTCCTCCCTCCCATACCTCCCCACCACTCCCCTCCACACCCAATCCGCAACCTGGAACACAAAATTCCACTCATCCTCATCCTCATCTATTGCACTCCCAGTGCGGATGTCATCCCCCGCACCCAAACCCCGCCTGCGCCTCGCCGTACAGCTCTCCGCTGCAGTGCCCCCCGTCGCAGAGCATCAGCCCAGGCGATTCGACCCCTTCGCTGACGAGCCCGTCGCCAGCACGAGCCAAAACACACCCCCGCCCCCATCCGCACCCGTCGCAGCACCATCCCACCTAGCCCGCGGACGGCCCATCGCCCCGCTCACCATCACCACCACCTCGCACTCCTCCTCCCCCTCCCCAGCCCCAACAGGCCGCCGCCGCTCCCCGTCCTTCTCCGCCGGCTCCACGCCCCCCTCCGCCCCGCGTACCCTCGCGACGCTCTCCTCCCTCACCATTGCCTGCACCTCCTCTTCGTCCTCTGCATCGGGGAGCCCCGCCCCCTCGCTCTCCCGCCCCGCACTCCGTTCTTCGAAGAGCGCCCCATCCACACCAACTCCCCCAACCCCCGGTGCGCCGACGCCCTTCCACGCGCGGCACTACCCCACGCCCGACGCCCGCGCCCGCCTCCTCGCGCGTACCTTACTCAATCGCATCCACGCCGTCGGCCGCCCGCGCTCGCCGTACGGGTGTTCGCGCTCTGCGTCTTCATCTTTATATGGTGGAAGCGCTGATGGGTACGAGAACGAGTGCGGCGGGCGGGGGTATGTGCCGAGTCGGTTGAGTGAGTGTACGATGGCGTGCTAGGTGGCTGCCTGTCTCCTCCTCCCGCGGTGGTAGCTTTTGGGATCTGCTTGGGCTCATGGATTAGAATGGGATCGTTTTCTCTGGGACATTGTTGTATCATATTATCTCCTCCTCCTCACTCACGACACACACACGCTCCTTCCTTTTTTCCCTACTTCTTATCATCCCCTGGGTCTCTTCACCTTCCTTTCTTCATTTTCCTGGGTCTCACTTATCGCCTTCTGCCTTAATCTCCCTCCCCTCCTTCCATCGTCGGCGGGGTGGGACACCCAAAACTACCCTTATCTTCTACTCACCTTCCCCCCCTTTTTTGCTGGCTCCTACCTTATTACTTAGAGTGCACTCCCTAATCTGGCTCGGCTTGCTTGCTGCTGTGTATACTGTATCGAATACAAACAAACAAAACAACGGAATACGATTCTTCTTCTTGAATTGCTCTGTCTGTGCGAATCTTGTTTGCTCCAGTGCTGTGGAGTATGTGAACTGCGAATTGAGGTGACTGCGGTGAACGGACTATCTCGACAGCTGTGGCGTTCGGGTCGTCCCGTACATGCTACCCAGACACACGGACAACATGGGCAACATCCACTTCGGCGTCGACATCCACCTGGACATCGACGTTGGCCATGCATATGGCAGTGGTGCTCGATACACTTGGGCGACGGGCGTCTACGAAACATGGCGTCATATCTACATCGCCCCAATCTCCCTGAAGCTCCCAGATCTCTGACAGTGACTCCCCGCATCTTCCAATCGCGGCTGGGTGGGAGAGATCAGGATAGGAAGAGGCTGGGAGAGGGAGATCAGGAAGAGGCGTGGGCGTGTCAAAGGTTTGAACGTCAATCAGAGATCGGGGTTTCGGAAGCTGCGAGCGCTAAAAGGGGATTATGTAAGTGATGCGAATGCGAGAGGGCGCGTCAAATGATGCGATGGGCGGAAGTGTTGGAGCTTTCAAAACAGGGGAAAAAAATCGGTGTGGGCAGTCAGTACTGAAAGGGGAGGGGGGCGGTAAAAAGGTCAAGTAAATAGACTGCGGTATAGTAAAAAGCGCTGTACAACGTTTCAAACATGCCTCCGGATGGATTCGAACCATCGACAATCTCATTCACCTATTAGATACTCACACTATTGTGCTGAGATGACCTTCCACAGTCCACAGAGGCTTACAACATGATGTTGAAATCATCATATGGGCAGTGTAATGGAATGGGAATGGCGGAAAAAGAGAGAGCAAACGGGCATGCCTCTGAATGGATTCGAACCATTGATATTCTCGTTCAAGTGTATATGATCCAGGCCAATAGTGTTGAGATGACCTTCCACGGTCCACAGAGGCTTATAATAGCTGGATGATGGGCAGTGTAATGGAATGGGGAGGACGCAGAAGGGGAGAGTAAAAAAGTCGGGGGAAAGACGAATGCCTCTGAATGGATTCGAACCATTAACACCTCAGTAATGAAGTCACCATCAAAATCCAAGGTAATGAGGTGACTTCCAAAGTCAACAGAGGCTTGTAATTTACTGTCGACTAGTACATGTGCACTGCCAGATTTGATGGGGAGGAAAGAGAAAGAAGAAGGAAAAAAAATCGACGAGTGGGTTACAATGCCTCTGAATGGATTCGAACCATTAGCGCCTCAGTAATGTCACCGGGAAAAGGTCAAGGTGATGAGGTGACTTCCAAAGTCCACAGAGGCTTATAATTTACTGTTGAATAGTAGATGTTCACTGCCAGATGTAATGAGAACACAGAGAAATGAAGAGTAAAAACTGAATTCCGAGTGCAACAAAGCCTCCAAGGGATTTGAACCATTGATACCTCAACATGATAACAATGTTATGCAAAGGTGATGAGGTGACTTCCACAGTCTACAGAGGCTTATGATTTCATGGTGAATAAATGCTCAGTGTAATGGGAATGGCAGAGAAAGGGAGGGTAAAAAACTGGTTACGACTGCGACCAAAGCCTCCAAATGGAATCGAACCATTGACGCCTCAACACATTAACAGCATCAGGAGAGATTAAGGTGATGAGGGAACTTCCAAAGTCCCCAGAGGCCTGATTGACCTGAAGTGAAATGCATCTATTGTTCCGAGATGTCGCGTCCCAGACGATTCAGACCAAGCAAAATGATTGGGACGGCCGAATCAATTTCCAAAATTCAAAGACATAACCGGGGGAAGCAAGCTCCTCAAATGATCCTGTCTCTGTAGTGTAAGTAGCTGTGGGGAGGAGGTGAAAAGGTCAAGTAAATTTAAGTAAACCCACCGTATAGAGAAAAAAGGTTACGCCTTACGATGCGCTCGCTATGCCTCTGGATGGATTCGAACCATCAACATTCCCATGCAAGCCACAATATTGCGACAATCAAATGGTGCTGAGATGACCTTCACGGTCTACAGAGACTGCAGGTTATAATTTACTGTTGAATACATGTTCACTGTAATGAGAACACAGAGAAAGTGAGAGAGTAAAAAAACAATGTCGTGAAAAGCTGACGCCTCTGAATGGATTCGAACCATCAACGCCTCGATATAGTAATATCCCCAGGGCCCGCTGAGAGAAGTTAAGATGATTGTCGCAAAAATCGGATTTCAATTATAACCGATTATAACGGGTTATAGGTCTAATCAGGCTTTATAGGCAGTCATAAGCCAAGATCGAAGCATTCGGAGATGGGGTCATAAATTTCTATGTCGGTTTATAACCCGCCTATAAACCCTGATTAGACTTATAACCACTTATAATCGGAATCCGATTTTTGCGACAATGAGGTGACTTCCCAAGTCCACAGGGGCCTAATCGAGCTGAGTGAAATGCATATAGGGGGAGCAAGCTCGCTGATAGTTCTGTATCTGTATGTAAGTGGCAGTGGAGGGAGGGCAA
This sequence comes from Favolaschia claudopus, assembly GCA_037176885.1. Classification (NCBI taxonomy): domain Eukaryota; kingdom Fungi; phylum Basidiomycota; class Agaricomycetes; order Agaricales; family Mycenaceae; genus Favolaschia; species Favolaschia claudopus. The sequence continues at coordinate 203,708 of JAWWNJ010000192.1, forward strand.
GCAAATTCGAACCTGCGATGCAGACAAAAAACGTCGAGGAGGGGTTGACATGCCTCTGAATGGATTCGAACCATTGATGCCTCAACATAATAAACGTCTTTGGAGAAAAGGGTGATGAGGTGACTTCCAAAGTCCACAGAGGCCTGATTGAGTTTAAGTGAAATGCATATATTGTCCCTAGATTGTCGAGCCCCAGGAGCAGCTCAAATTCCCACGGTTGAATTTGGTACGTAAATTCAACTGGTCCCTGAAAATTGCTACTCTTTTCTCCATTGCTATTTGTACCAATATTGAGCGAGTCTTGGTCAATAGTAATTCAAACTGGAGGCCTGAGCTATTCAGAGGCAAACACAACAATGTAGCGCACAAAAACGGAACAATGGTCGAATTCAACTTTGTTCGTTCCCACGCCTTGTACAAATTGAGTTTCGCATCGTGTGCAGCGTTATTGTACTTTTGTTTCCGAACTGAGCATAGTGTGCTACTTAGTTCCATCTGCAGCTGCATTGCGGCGAAATTCCCCGTTGAGGAATCAAACTCCGAATTAACATGAAATTCTTTTTGTTCTCCTTGCGCTGCCCGGCGGCGTAAATGAACTTGTTGTTTTCGAATGTGGCTAACGGGCTACTTACCCTGGCGGCATTTCTATTGGCTTCATCGTTGCGTGGCAAGAGAAATGGGTCCTTGTCCATTCATCCCGGCAAACCTTTCCCCGCAAGCGTTACTTAACAAAACCGATTCCAAGTCGCAAAGGAAAGTGGCATGGTTACTCACATATGGCCCATGGATTTGCGGAGATACGGGATCCAGCAATTGTACATATAGCTCTGATGAAATAGCGTTATCCAATACAAAGAGACTGAAAGATACAGGACACCCACTCCTCGAGCAAAATCGAGCTATTCTTTGAGTTTGCGCACGGGCTATACTTACGTGCAACTCGTTGGTGGGTGCGAGACCGTGTTGTCCAGTCTGAACGAAAGATTCCCAACCGTAAGCCACGCGGTTCTGTGGACTTCCTCGGGAAACATTGTCACAAAGAAACAGCGGGGGTCGAGTTCCGGCAATTGAGAATCAAGAGCCGTGCACATCCCGGGTAACTTGAGATTGAAGGACTCGAGGGATGAAGCAGAGGCAGAGTCTCGTTGGGGAGGGTGTTGGCGTATTACTTGTAGGAGTTCAGATGCTCGCTTGGTAGTTCATCCCGACGATGCGAGCGCGGTCCGGTCGACTGCGAGATGATCGAGCATGCTGCCTACCTAGTGCGGTCCACAGCCAGATGAGACGGACGGAACGGGGAAAAGGATCGAATGTAACATGGTTCGGGATTCGATTGCTGCGCCGTTTCGAGACTTGATTAATTCGAAAAACTGGATGATATTGCCGCTCCGGATAGTACACGTATAAGTACATAGTTCTTGTTTGGTTAGTGCTTACGTGTGAATTACAGCTGCAGGACAACCCTCCCCGCAATTTTCTGCGCGGCCAGGTCGTCGAAGATCCTTGAATGTTTTCCCGTGTCAATAACCATGGTAGGCTGCGATGAATTGACCTACGCGTTGATTTCGTTGAAAGGTTTGACTTCGTATCGGCAAGCGACTTTGCCGCTCGCAGCGATTTCAAGCGCTTCAGCTACATCTTGACGGTTCCTATACAAGTTGATCAGAAACCGTTTAACGGGCGAGTCGACTAAACGAACCCTACTGCAGAACCAATTATGGTCAGACGCTAGCAGTTCCGGATAAGCACACAATTGGAAAAGAGTGGCAGAATAAAACAGACTTTGTTGATGAATAATCCAATTGGAACCGAGAACGATGTGCGCCCAGAAGGCAGCCCGACCGAAACAAGAGTTCCTGTGGGCCGCAGGTACATCAAAGCTTGATCGATTGGTCCCGGCTTATACATGATTCAGTGGAGAAAAAAACAGTTTGCTGGGCGATGCTGCGTACATTTGCGGCGACGATGATAGCGGCATGAGGTCCTTTGCCATCCGCGGCGTTCTTTACATCCGCAATGAGATCGGTACTGGTCTTGAAGTCAACGAACTTTTCGGCCCCGAGCTGTAAGCACAGATCGCGTTTCGCGTCGCCGGTGTCTGTCATTGGGCTGTTATTGTTGGCTGAGGTCACGAAAGCAAGCGCGCTGACCGATTGCGATTACGCGCAGTCCCATTGCTACGGCATACTGGACGCCTACGTATTCGTGTGCATTTGGAGAAAGTGCGAAATTCGATGAAAAGTACGCGTACCTAGATGACCGAGGCCTCCACCTGCCCCGGGAATGGCAACCCATCTACCGACTTGCGGCTTGGTTTCTTTGAGAGCTTTGTAAACCGTTACACCCTATCATGCTTGACTTTTCGGCTGATTCGTGAGTGAAATCCGTGCTTACAGCGCAGAGAAGCGGTGTCGCGGCGGCACTATCCAGCGCTTCTGGAATGGGGGTGACGTAGTCAACATACGACAGCTGAGGATGATCTGGATGAGAGGATGAAACGTAGCTGAGGGCTGAGACGTACCGCGTAGTCCGAAAACGATCCATCCACCGTGTATCCGTGCGAGGTGTACTGGCTGCAGCCTAGTACACATGCGTGTCAGTTCAAGGGTAACTCAGAAGCAGACGCAACGACCACCTACATATATCATTACCGGTACGACACATTTCGCAGCTGCAGTCGTCAAAGCCAAAGCTCCTCAATACTTACAGTGAAATGATTCGAATGAATGAAGCACATACCTCAAGCAAGCGTTTGCAATCCACTTGATACCCACACGGTCCCCCACTTTCACCGGACTTCCAACGGTATGCTCCCCGATTGCGACGACGTGTCCGATACCTTCATGTCCAGCAACCCGCGGAAACTTCACAGGGCCCCATCCTCCTTCCTTGATGTGCAAATCGGAATGGCAAACGCCTTCCGAGTCGACAGTGACTCCGATTGAGAATCATCGGCGTTTGGCCGCAACTTGAATATGATACTCACCAGCGAAGGCAATCTTAACCAGACACTCCCTCGGTTTGAGCTCTGAAGGCTGGGGGACGCGCTGGTCGTCTTTGATCTCTAGCGGTTTATCGAAGGATGTGATGACCGCAGCCCTGGCCTGGAGAGGGATTGTGGGCGTCATGGAGTCGAAACTTTCAAGTGGGTATTCGACCTTTGTCCTGTTGGTCTGTTTTTGAGGCAGTTCCGGGGCCGGCAGAGGTTCAAACCGAGGTCAGGTGGGTCCACTAGCCGCGCGCCGCGGGTCGACGAAGCAAATTGAGCGGCTTCTGACTCTGAGTGGCGTCGCTTTAGGGCCAATGATAATAACATCCTTCCTTCCTTCCTTCCCCCAAAGGCCTGATGCAAATCCTGACGGATATTGGAAATTTTGACGATTTGGGCTGTTCAAAATCCTGACTCTTCGACCCGTTTTGGTGGGAAGGGCTGGTCTGAATCCTGACGAAAACGGCGGGAGGCGAAGAAAATTTTCGAAAAATGACGCCAAAATGACGAGATTTGGGCCGAAAAATAAGCCTGATGGGAAAATCCTGACGGGTCCGACGAAATTTTGGGTTCAGGCCTGTGTAAATCCTGACTTTTCGAGCCAAAAATTTCCTGACTTTTCGCCTCCCAGAAAAACAGGCCTTTATTGCTTAACCTTTAGGTTAGGCTACTTACACGGGCTGGGGTTTTGTCCATCAAACCAAATAAGAGACAAACACGCGCCGTTGATGTGCCGCAATGGCAATCACGGCTTCTTACTAAGATGAGTCACTGACAGGATCGCGGAACTGTCTCCGCGCACTGCCTCGCCACCATATATCATATGCCGAGTCGACCTCGCTCTCCCTTTCCGTTCTTGACCGTTGTCTGCTCTCGAAAGCTTGCCTTGGTCATATGAACTTCTTCTCAATGCAGCCAACGCCAACACACCTTGTCAATGGCCAAGCCGCCGTCGCTCTCCATTCCCCAGCAATCCATTCACATCTCTCGGCCAACTTTGCGCGCTACCTGGGAATCGTCGCCGCCTCCGCTTCTCCTCTCAGCCTATTCGTCTCCATTTCCGTGAAAGGTGTCGCCACTGGCCCAAATGGACCCCCTCCCTATTTCACCTACTACCCCTTCGCAATCCGTGTTGTGGAGAGCCTACCGGCCGATATCGTGTTGGGAAGCGACTGGGCTTCTGTCTGTCGCGCTGCGGCCTACAACAGCGGTGTGGTGTTCGCCGCGGACACTCATGAAGTTGTATTCAATATCGCAACTGGTATGTTTTCATTCCATTCGACCTCTCGTTCGCTCCGCCCCCTCGTTTCTTCGCTCTGATCCGCTTCGACGGAACATTTCATTGTGTCCCTTTTTACCTATATCTGTATTCTTTAATCCTCAGCTAAACACTTTTATGAAACACCGCAGGCATGTCCCCTGCTGCAGTGGAAATGTCGACTCCGACGTCCCCACCCATGCAGCCCACAGGTCCGCCTGCGATACCGTCTGCGTTACGGCTAGACTGGTCCGCAATACAGACCGAATCAGCTGTAGCGCAGGCGGCAAGTTTAGATACCAATCATAGCACATATAGTAGTATTCGCGGATCCGTTCATACGGCCGCCGTTCAACGTTCAACGTCCAATGTTCATCGTTCAACGTCCAATGTTCATGCAAAGCAACCAGAGCCAAAGACCGATTGCTGTGATTCATTCGTGAAGCTTTCCCTGCCAGATAAAAATGCAGTAACTAATTTTCTGGTTGTCACCGCAAAAGTGAGTGCTGATATCTTGAGAAATATGGTTCCTCGACATCAGAGTATGGCTGTCCGTATATCGGGGGGGAAGCGCAAGGACGCGGCAAGCCTTCGAGCTGATTTTGGGGCACACAAGTGTACCGAGGCTTGCCTCATCTTAGAATCAGAGGCACTCCGAGCAGGTTTCGCCGGAAAACCGGCTATAAATCCCACCGAGTTGCAAGAGAGTAGCCTCGTTCTCAACTTACGTTCAAGCAACAAAAAGAGGAAGGCTTGTTTCACTGAGAGTGAAGATTCGAGTCCAAAGCAAGCTCGCTATTCAGCAGAGTCTTCTACTCCAAAAACATCTTTCCCTTTCATATTGTCTCAAACCGAAAAGGACAAAATAATTTCAGAATTTCTTGAAAGCACATCCAATGCCGCATTGAGGAGATATGAATGTTCTTTCTGCGGGAAACTCGAACTCGCAACTGACGTTAAAATGAAAACCATACAAGAGCTCGACATTTCCTTGCTAGATTGTGCAGTTCGAACATTGAGGATAAGTTCATCTCAGCCTTGCATAGAATCTTTCAAAGCTTCGTCACTGATGAACGGCTCGAGTTATGTGCTTTGTCACTTGTGTGGACTGTCAGTGAATAAAAACAAATTCCAGACCATTCCTTTACGCAGCTATGCAAACGGACTTTGGATTGGAGAGGTACCGCTGGAGCTCCAAGATTTGACTTTTCTGGAAGAACAATGTATTGCCCGGGCGCGCGCCACAAGATGCATGTATAAAATCCACCTCGGACCCACTGGCCAGCTCGCAGCACGCGGTAATGTTTGTATTTTACCTCAGGACACCAGTTCTTTCCTTGATGCAATGCCAGTCCCCTTGTTCAAGCTTCGAGACGAAATTTGTGTTGTACTTGTTGGCTCCCCGGACACTGAGGTAACTCAGGACACTTTGAGAAAATCACCTCTCCTGGTTCGACGCGAACGCATACGGAAGGCATTATTTTGGCTGATCGAAACCAATCCATTGTATTCCGACCTAGACAAAAAAATAGTTGATCAGAACCTTGAAGAATATCCGTCCTCTGACTGCCCCCTTGCAATTAAAGAATTTGTTCGCACAAACTCAGCAAACAACCAAGGATCTTCGTATACAACTTACTCCGAGCAAGCCAACTCACACCTATTTGAGGCATCTGAGACGTTTGAACTGACTTCAACAACCCTCGTTGACGTTGATAATCTCCAGTCAACTTATAAAGAACGTAAGCTCCAAGCTCTTCATCGACTGAAAAGACAGGAGACAGAATTTGTCAAATTTCCTTCTGGAAGTACTCCGCTACACACCTCGAAAAATCCACGCGTATTCGGATGGTTGTGGCCGACTCTTTTCCCATACGGTGTTGGCATGCTGGACAACAATGATGTTAGATCTTTGTCGAATTTTGGATTTCGCAATGTTGACACGGTACCGCATGTTCAACATTTGTTGAGTATTGCAGATAAACGGTTCCAAGTCCACAAATCGTTCATATTTGTAATGAGTAACATAATTCAGCGTCGCCAATCATCTTTCAAGTCGCGACTGGCAGTGAATCGCTCTTGGTTCCCTGTAATTCAACAATTAATACGCAAAGTGGACACAAATTCGATGGAGACATACCGAGCGAAAATTGAAACAAACCCATTTGCAAAAGCTGAGTCTGAAGGCGAAAAGGCCGCAGTCCAATTAATGAAGTATGTGAATTATGTTTCTGATCATGTTCCAGGGTCTGTAGGCGACGTTAACCTTATGAAGCAGCAAGCAAGAAGTAAAGTGATATGTGATGGTTTACCGCATATATTTGCGACAATTAATTTAGCAGACTCTCATAATCCTGTAGCCCAATTTCTTGCGGGAAGGGACGTTGATTTAGACACTGTTTTCCATGCGTTGGATGCGCAAAATGAAGGAAGTACTCGTGCGAAAGTTTTGGCTAACAATCCAGTTGCTGGAGCCGAATTCTTTCATTTGATGATCACCAAGTTCTTCGAAATAATTCTGGGGACGAAACGGGAGTCAGGCATTGGAGTATACGGAGAAGTTGAAGGTTGGTACGCTGTAATTGAAGCTCAAGTGCGTGGAACACTGCACACTCACCTTTTGGCATGGCTTCGTGGCGCTCCGAAATCTCCGTTGGACATGAAAGAGCGACTTAACGCTGATCTAGAGTTTAAACAGAAACTCACCGCATGGTATGATGATATAATATGCCAAAGCTTTCCCAAGGATACAGTACCATATGTTCCGGCCGAGGGTACACCCAAGCAGCTACCGGTCTTGAGCCGTCCTTTGAATCCAACTTTGCCGCTCTATTCTCAAGATAGAGATCAACATCATCGAAACCTATGCGAGAATACAGGACTTGTTCACGAGCACAATGCAACCTGCTTCAAACACTTGCCACGCCGAATTCAATGCCTTGCGGATCCAGATAAGGATTGTCGATTTCAACTCCCTCGTCCCCTGGTCCCTGAAACTCACTTTGACGATGACGGCGATCTGATTATACGGTGTGAGAATGGAAAATTAAACGGACATAATCCAACCACTACCCTGTGCCTCGGATGCAACAATGATGTCAAACAGATCTCTTCGGGAAATGTGACAATGGCGATGATCGAGTATATGATGAACTATACAATCAAATTGCAGCTCGATACCTCTATTGTATTTTCAGCCCTTTGCGCGTCCATCAAAGCCCTTGACGAAAACCCACCAATGGATATCGATGGTCAAGAGGATGGATCCGAAAAGAGCCGCCTGCTATTGGTGAAGACAACAAATTCACTTGTAGGGAAACGAGAACTTAGCGGTCAACAAACAGCTAGCTTCCTGTTGGGCCGCAAAAATCATTATGTCTCAAATGACTATCGTGATTACTGGTGGTCCTCAATGTTGCGCGATATTGCTCGGGAGATCTTTGATACATACCACTCAACTCTTGAGGAAGTCGACGAGGAAGACGGTGAATGTGAGGCAGAGAAAGCACAGCGGTTGGTTATTCCAAACGACGAGGATGACACAATGATTATCCTGTCTCCGGAAACGCTTCAACAGGACCCGGCTGCTACAGAAATGACTAACCCGGTGGGCGAGAAACATTTTTCCAAAATATTCAACGACATTTTCTACCGACCTGCAGAGCTTGAGTCTTGCTGTGCTTGGGATATTTTGAGGAACTATGTGAAAGAGAAGAAACCCACTTCAAAAACACAAAAGAAAACGTACCTCAGCTTCAAGCCCGGCCATCCGGAATATACGACCCATTGCCTCAAAAAGCTAGAAAAACCTGTGATTCCGGTCTTGATGGGATATCGCGTGCCGCGAAACGATTTGGATACCGATCGATTGAAGTATGCGGTCGTCATCCTGGTACTGTTTCAACCGTGGTCCACAGACAAGTCATCTCCAGTCAAACAGCTGAATGTTTCCTGGAGCGAAGCACTAGAAGAATTTAAAATAAGGATGCCCCCTGAACATGCACGGATAATTCTCAACATGCAACTGCTCTATCAGACACGCGACGCAAAGTTCGATTTTGCTGCAAAACGCGGAAAAAGGGTAGCTACTCTGCTAAAAGCTGCAAAGGATTTCGGGTTTGAGACAGATGGTGTCGATGAAGAGAATGAATTTGATCCCGTTTGGGAGAACGCGATGCAGGCAACTGTTGACATGGATGAATCAACCCCTGCCAATTTTGTTAAAAACACACGTGCAACTCGCGACGCACTGGAAATCATCTCACATGCTCGCACAAACGGTTTCTATTCCACAGTTGACACCTCGAGACGTGATCCTTCAAGAAAATTCACTGACATGACTCGAATCGGAAATGATGATGATAAGTTGAACGCAGTACTGGCACACGGTTCCCTTGTAAAAGAAAAGGAATCAGTCATCAAAGGTAGGCTTAAAGCAGCTGAGAAGACCGTGGAAACAGAAACTGAAAATCATGTTCGCCAAAATTCGGACCGAATCCCTCGTGCCCTACGTACAACACTAGCTAAAGAAGCGGAGCTTGCGAAGGCGATATCTGCACGATACCAGAGCGGAGATCAGTCAGTCACAGGATCAGATTGGAATGCATTGTTACCGTACCAGCAATTGTGTATTGCATTGATAATCAAGCACACATTGAATGACGAGCAAAGCAGGGCTTTCCTACTGTTGGCAGATAAAATCGGCGACGAGTTACATACAGGCCGAAGAAGTCCGCCGTTAACTTTGTTCTGCACAGGACCTGGTGGGACCGGGAAATCAGTAATTTTCAAAGCATGGAAGGAGTTTTATGAGATTACTGGCCATCCCGAACGCTTGAGATTAACTGCTCCAACAGGTGTTGTCGCTAGTGATATTGGAGGCTGCACCATACACGCTGAGGCAGCTGTCCGAATTCCGCCTGCCAAAATGAAAGCGTCTCCGGCAACTCGTAAAAATCTTGAGGACCGGATCAAACCTGTGGAAACTATGATACTGGACGAGATTTGCTTTTTGAATGCTGCAGATTTAGCCCGCATTTCGGAATATATAAGTATGGCAAAGGGGATTACTGATCACATTCTTGGCGGTTTGAATTTAGCAGCTTGTGGGGATCCTTGCCAACTGCCACCACCTCGTGGGAGATCCCTATTTGCTCACGAGCTCGTTAAATCGTACTCGAATGATGATCTCAATGACTTACATGAAGGGACTCGCCAAGACGTAAAAGGAGTGCAAGTGTGGCGCCAGATTGAACACGTTGTCATTCTAGAGGAGATCATGAGACAGAAGGACGACCCAATCCTGATTAGTATCCTAGGACGTCTACGCAAAGGTCAATGCACTACCGAGGATAAAGACATCTTGGACAGATATGTGTTATCAAGTTCAGATTGCAGTGAGCAGACTAAAGCTCTTACCGACGTAAGAAGATGGATCGACGATCCCGAGAATGCGTGCCCTTTAATAGTTTATACGAACGCCGCCCGAGATGCTCATAACTTGAATATGGCGACTACCTTTGCATCTTTGACAGGACAGGCATGTCATATATACCACTCTGCGGACACCCGCAATCGAGGAGCCAAAAAATATCAGCTAGCCGGTTTGGTAGCAGAAGCTGCGTGGTCAATTCCAGTGAAAGAAGCGAATGATTTGGGTGGAAAGGTACCTTACCTTCCTGGTATGCCCGTCTTCTGCACCGACAATATAGCGACAGAGCTGGGTATATCAAACGGAAGTCCGGGTACCCTGGTTTCCATTATTTACGAGGAGGTCGAAGGTCGACGCTATGCGATCTCTGCGGACGTGGACTTTAGAGCTTATCGGAATCCTGATAATGACGCACCTTTCCCGCACAGAGTCACGCTGAAACCAAGCTCTGACAAGATTATGTTTCGACTGCCCAATTCTGAACGGATATACCGGGGAACGCGACACCAACTTCCACTCATTCCTGCATTCGCATTCACATCTCACAATGCCCAAGGACGATCGCTTGATGTATGTTGCATTGATCTTGCCAGTTGTGCAAGTATTCAGAGTGCATATGTCATGCTTTCACGGGTGCGCAAACTCGACGGATTATGTATTCTTCGCCCGTTTGCATTGAATCGGATCCAGAATCATATCTCGGAAGAACTGCGAGCCGAGTTGAAGCGACATGAGATGAAAGCCGAAAGGACCAAGTCATATTCCCGCGAAAAGCTGGCCTGGTTTTACCGCTTGATCCCAGAAGGAAGGGTGAAAGAACTCACACAAAACCTGTATGAGCCTGCCGCAGACTTTGGTATGCCGATGAATGTAGAGATTGAGCTCTAGGTGCAGCTGAACATATAGTGCTGTTGAGTGGATGGATGAGCAACAACATCAGAGGCTTCGACATCATCAGACGACGCACCAGCACTTGAATAACCATCCACCTCACCCGCCGAGGCACACCGCGACACGCGTATCGTCCGCCTAAGAGCAAAGACGAAAGTCTAAATGGTACGGCTGCGCAAAGCGAGACGCAGGGCAGATAAAAGGCCAAGGAGTCTTCCATGCATGCCTATGCCGAAATTGATAACGGAGCGCGCAGGTGAAGCTGGAATGCGATGTCGAGAAGAGAGGGGAGGAGAGTTGTCGGAGACGAAGACGAAAGACCGCAGTGACGAAGTACGAGGGCAAAGTTGGAGGCGACGGAGATGAAGGTCGGCGATGACGGAGGCAACGAAAGCGAGATTAGACGAGAGAAAAATATATAGACTCAAGTCAAACGATATGGGGGAACAGATCTATCATATTGGGGGTCAAGTAAAGGATTTTGTACAGGAATAGAAGTCAAGTCCAAACAAGAGGAGTATATGAGCAAGATACCACACAGGAAGTCGGAGAAATCGTTGATGCGGGTGAAGAGACATATAAGAGGGAGAACGAGGCTGGAGACTGGACGAAACGTACGAAAAAGTTCCATGACAAACACAGATCCTGAATATTCCGGCGTAAGCCGTCTGTACCTTGCATGAGGTCGTCGGCAGCCGCGAGACGAGGTGCGCAACGCGCTCGTCGAATCACAAGTGTCGGGCGACTCGAACGCCGGTGGATGCATGGCCGATTGAGACCGGGCGACGGAGACACCGAGTCGAGGTGCAGGGTGGACGGTTGATCAATTGAAGAGCAGGCGGTGCGGCCAAACGCGTGGACGAGGTGGTGGCGGGAACGAAAGAATGAAAATGACAAGTGACGTAATCAGTCACATCGGATTTTCGGGATCTGCCGTCTACTGCGCGCGCTGATCAATAAGTAGTAGGCGCTTGCACAGAGACTCCGACGACAAACATGCATTTATGCACCGTGGTGTGGACGCGGGATGCAGGATGCACAGTGCACAGTTCTGAGATGAAAGAGCAGGATGCGGGCTGGATGCGTGCATTGATTTGGATCATGCCGGCGCCATGATTTCCGTATGGTCTTTAAGTGGTCTTTTTGGAAATGTGAATTAGGCTTAATTTTGAAAGACAACTCCAAACTAAAGGTTAAGCTTCCGCCTCGGAGAGGCCATCTCCCAGGTCATGGGGATTATCATTGGCCCTGTCGCTTTCCGTGATGGAGATCATGTCAAAATCCCGCGGTCATCATTCGGACGATGCCGAACCATGTTCAACTTTCAGTTGAATTTCGAACACAGTAACTTGAGAGCGATTTTGGTGGGTTGCAACCCGGAAAATTTGACTCAGATATAAACGAATATTGTATGAGAAACATCTCGGAAGGTTTAGCATAATAGCAAGTATCGTAAACTTCAACCTAATCACCCTCTTTATAAAATTGCGCCTGTCCGAAGCTTTTAAAACTCCGCTCGGTTATCACCGTCCAGACCGTTCCATATCAAAATCTCACGCTCCCAAGCGGCTCCCTTTTTGTATGCCTCTCCTCTTCCGTCGTCCAGCTCTCTGTGTTTTCTCACTGCAGGCTCTATTATGGACACCCAACTGCTGTTTCATGCGTTTGGCGCAGTCTTGACACGTAACCATTGCAATACATCCAACTTCCTACCAAAACCACTGCGCTCAAACTCGACTTTTGCGATACCCAGCTGCCTGAGCCTTCGCACACCAGTTTCCTCAATGGCTGCATTGAAAGACGAGACTGGAGCTCAATATTACTTTTGCCTGTGACTGAACACGCAAAGCCTGCGGCGACAAAAGGAGATCTCGGCTTAGCAGGAGCAACACCGTAATGCCAACTCTGCTGCTCTGCGTCTGGCTAGGGACCAATTTGGTCGACTTTGGAAAAAGTTCTGAGGCAATGGTGGGATCACGTCTCGCCTCTGAACGAGTCCCAAGTTGAGGGGCCACTTCGTTTGCGATGGATTCAAAATATGTGGGACAAAGACGCGTTGTTTGTGACCATCTCATTTACCGAGAAATCAGAATAGAGATACATGACAAATGCTTCGTCTGTGGGCCCGAAGGTCGTCACAACGGACCGTTTCTTCTGCCTCCATCTAATCGAGTGTGCCAAATTTATTAACAACCGAGGGACGCTAGATTTATTTCGCAAATCGAACAACATGGTTACGTTTGCCGCGATTGTCTTTGAGGATGGCAACTTGATAAAATTCGGATCGTGAATGTCCAGCCGTCACTCGCAGGTAGAAATGTATCATTGAAGTTCTATTTGTAAATGGGGATCTGACACATTTCATTCGCCATGCTCAAGCCAAAAGTGGGAGACGGCGCGAAGCGCCGTCGACCGCTTGTACCTATTCAAATAGGCATGCGACGCTTTCGGTTTGCGTGCAACGGTTGATAGTCCCGCTTGAAGGCCGCAAGGATCTCGGAAGCGTCAGTGCTCCCTGTTTGAGACCCATGCGAGAAGGGGTCAAACCGGGTCTTCGCTCTGCCACATACAGCGTCTGCATCTGTGCAATATTCTCAGATTGAGTGACGGTTCCGCAACCTTTCACTAAGTCAAGCTCACAGTAGACGGGGGCAGGTATGGATACAGAACGCGTCGATGGCGCGTAAGCGTGGCATAAAGCAAAAGTTAGTTCTTGCATCGCGTCGGCGCTAATAAAGAATGAAAGAATATTAATGTATGGCGGTCAAAATGCACATTTAAGTTTGCGACACATATACTGACCTCGCGACACATATATTGACCAAATTTCATTTTTGCGACACTTATATGTGTTTCGAAGCTGTCAATAAAAGTGTCGCGATTTCGTCGGATTCGCGACACTTTTATACTCGCTATTCGAACTCGCGACACATTTATTCAAGGCATTTTTCTAGCTGCATTGATCCTCGGAGATGATCGCATCAGCGCGGGCCGAAATCAATATGAGGTCTTTTGTGTTCGTTTTGGCGCTCTGTGCTTTGGCATCAAGAAACTGTACCTGAGAGCCCTCAAAAGGAGTGGCTCATGCTTGGCTCAAGTGGGCTCGAAAGCTTCTAGGATTGTCCCCGCCGAAAAGCAGTGAGATTAAGCTGAATTTGAAGGAGTGATGCGATTTAGGCCCTAGGGTCTGGACAAGTTCACAATGGTAATCAGCAGCAAGCAGAGCTTCACGGACTGTCTCCAATGCAGCCAGAACTCCATCTCCTCTTGCCTTCTCTGTCTCATGGATATGATTCACCCTTCGCGTTCAACTCGCCACTACCTTTACTCGAGCAATGTGGCGGTGTTGATGGCATCACGAGGATCAATATTGCCGGAAGGCCCGAACTTGTTCAAAAAGTGTCGCGATTTCGAATGACGAGTATAAAAGTGTCGCGAATCCGACGAAATCGCGACACTTTTACTTACAGCTTCAAGATGCACATAAGTGTCGCAAAATCAATTTTTGGTCAGTATAAGTGTCGCGAGGTCAGTATATGTGTCGGAAACTTAAAAGTGCACTTTGACCGCCATATTAATGCACTTAGACTGTACTAGTAGTTGAAAGTGCCACATACTTTAGGCCATTTTCCTGATTATACGAAGAGATGGTTTTGTTACAGGACAGGCACGTCTCTGACATTATCACTTACATCGTAGAGAACCTGAAAGTGTCACAGTGAACATGCCACTCTCAAAAACAAAGCAGGCGTATCCGGCGTTCTGATACATCGCAAGACTTCTAATAAGAAGAAAATGCCGATGTATCAGAGCCTCTAATCAGAAGTGATCATTATCATTGATGCCGCAAGTGTCACGCCTTCAAAACTCCCACAAAAGGCAAGAAAAATATACCTTACCCTAACCTTTAACCACCCTAACCTAACCCGAACCTTAACCCTAACCACCCTAACCTAACCACTAACCCTGTGTATTCCCGGAGCTAGGGCGCGCTGCGCTTGCCCTAGCTCCTCGAACGGTATTATTTTGGCCTTCGGCAGTCACAGGGTGTGACGGTGTTACTATTTGTTCCTTATCCCGATCCGACAGTCTATATAAGGCAGGTTTTGACATGACTTGTAATCAGAGGTCTTGATACATCGCCTTTTTCTTCTACTACAGGAGGCGATATATCAAAGCCCCAGGTTCTGGTGAACAAAAGAGATCACGCTTACACAATAATGGGCGGAACGACTGGTGCCCAAGATACCTCCATGGCTCAGAAGGTAGAAGTCAAACAAATCCGTGACATAACCGAGGGACTCCTCGCTACCACCAGCGGTAAGGGCCGTGGCCGCACCCAGGCGCGCAACAACAACAACCAGAACAACCAAGGTGGTCGCAGGCCGGCACGCGGTGGTCGTAACAACAACGGTAGAAACTAGGACACTTGACGCTACCATTACTCTGACCATATCCCCTCCCCTGCACAATTCACGTACCCAAAACACCTACCTCCCTTAGATCAAAATGGGCTCGATACGTCTTATGTATGATGTATAGCCTTCTCCGAATAAACCCCCTCTCCTTTGCTGCCGGCCACAGTGAGAACACGCCGAGACAAGTTAAAATGATAAGCTCAAGGCCAATCCTGGTGCTGGGACCAGAAGAAGCCGTACGCCGACGTGTACGCAACCCGATCCCGCCAAATCTACTGACCGCGGTTACACGCGGGACAGGAAACGGGGGAGGGAACGCGCAGTCGACGTGGGAAGGCCTTGGTCAACCCATATCGACGGCGCCGCAACGGCGGGACCTATTTAGGTCGGGGTCCGCCGGCCAGCAGTCCTGGCGCGGTGTTATAGTATCCGCTGTGCTCCCGGACAGCACAGCGTGTACTTAACACCAACCCCAAACGGTAGGATTTCCTGTTGCGAGCTTAGCGGGCCCACAACAGTTCCTTACACCCGCGACAAATTTCATTAATATTAACGAAACAAACTTCAACGGCGCTAATCTAGGTACAGGTGCATCGCTGCTGGTGGTCGGAAGGGGCGAGAGCTCCGCCACCGGCTCTCGTTTACCTAGTGAAGACCGTTTGGCTGGAGGGGAGAGCACTCGAGGTCACCCGGAGACGAATCGGGAAGACCTACCCCCGCACCACGGGGAGGGTAGTCTCCGACCAGTCGATGATGGGCCGACTCGAGTGCAATTTGCACTGAATAGGCAGACGGGTGAGATGAGACCCACCCAAGCACAGACCGTGCAGAGGTTGACACAACCGCGGGGACATGACAATAGCCCCTTCCTTGACCCCATAGGAAGCGTGAACAACGCGAGCCCCGGACCGGGACACCCAGACCAACGAAATCAACGTTACATTGGAAGGCTTGACACTGAAACCGAGGCAGAATATAATCAACGCCTTGACAGAGAATGGCGTGACGGACTGGACGAAATTAGACGAAACGCACCTCCTCCAGCTAACAACCCGCCGATCAACCCGCCCCCCCAGCCCCCACCGCGGCGAGTCTACCCTGGCCCCGCTACGAATAGAGGTGGACCAGGAAAAAAGAACACAAAAGCATCAGTTAAGATCGCTGCGCTGAATATCAGCGGCAACGGAGGACCTACCGTACACAGCGCCGACAACAAGTGGTTTGAGATCTGGCAAGTAATGCGTGAGCAGAAAATAGGAGCACTGCTAGTAAGTGAAGCCCACCTCAACGAAGAAAGGAGCACGGACATCATGAACCTCTTCGGACGAGTACTGTACAGTTTCGGTCAATTCTCCTGGCCTGTGACCTGTGACATCGCAATTCGAACTTCGATATTCGTAAATGCTTGGACCGGCGTGTGACACGGAAAAAAATTCGTAAATTCATATATTCTGGCGGGGAAACATAGCGGGAAATAACCGTGTACGCGCAGGTACGCACCTCTATTTTTGCACTCTGTCACAGATTTTGTTCAGATTTCAGCGATGAGCGCAAAATGCGCTATTTTCTTGCCCAGATGAGTGCCGAGAACACTCAATCACATCAAGTCTGCCCTTTTTGGAGATGGCACACACAGCCGATGCCAAAATCAAGGCGCGGCACGACCAGGGCCGCGCCGGAAGAATTTTTTGACTTTTCGGCGCCTTTTGGCAAAATTTGTGACTGATTTTCGGTATTCATAAGAACCCTCGGTGACCCGTGACAGGTACGAAAATTTTCGTAAATTTTGGGGCCTGTGACGCGTGACATACGAATTGAGCGAAACTATACAGTAATCAGACTTGATTACTCCAAACACCCTCACACTGCGAATGCAAAAGGCGTGGCGCTGGTGCTCAATAAGTACATGGTGGAGACGGCGGACATCAGAAAGTGGGAAATTGTCCCCGGACGTGCCATGCTAACAAAAATGAAAAATGTAGACGGATCTGGACTCCTAGTATTAGTAGTAGGAATTTACGCACCTAATGCACCCGGGGAAAACGCGACGTTCTGGACGACAATCAAAACCTTCTTCGAGACACATACATCCCTGAAACCCGACATAATGGCGGGAGACTTCAACATGGTCGAAGATGCGATAGACCGTTTCCCTACGAGGGCAGACAACAACTCACCGGTTAATGCCTTTGATGACCTGAAAAACTTTCTGGGATTAGTCGATGGCTGGCGCGAGACATTTCCGACCACACGCGCGTACACCTACCACCAAACACAAGCGCAGGGTGGATCTGAATCACGAATCGATAGGATGTACGTGAAGGAAAGTCTCTTTGAACATACCTTCGAGTGGGACATACAAACGGTCGGAATCAAAACCGACCACCGAATGATCTCGACCCGACTAACAACAGAAGACGCGCCGACGATAGGTCGCGGAAGGTGGGTGTGGCCGGCACACCTTAATGCCGACAAAGTACTGAGAGAACATATCCATGACAAAGGTATAGAGCTGGAACGCAAGATGGATGAGTTAGAAGCTCTGGGGAACATCGGAAGGGATGACACCCACAACTTCCAAACTATGTGGGTGGAGTTCAAAAACGATCTGTGCGAAACAGGACGTGAGAGAGCAAAGATTCAGATTCCCCAGATTACACAGGAAATCACGGCCCTCGAAGACAAAATTGGAACAATCAACGCCGACGCTAACCTGACTGAAGAAGAACGTAGACTCTCAGGAGCGGTACTGATTGAAAAACTAGCTGAGCTCGAGAGGAAAAGATTCAAGGCTGCCCGACTCACCGCCCAAGTTCGGAATAGACTCGAAGGCGAAACCATTAGTCGCTACTGGTCAATGATCAATAAACCAAGCAAACCGAGGGAATTGATACACAGGCTGAAAAAAGAAATACATCCCAACGGCACCGTTGAGTACGAAAAAAACTCGAAGGAAATGGCATCGCTGGCCAGAGACTACCACGACAATCTGCAGTCAGTACGACCGGAAGTCCCCCCCGAGGTGCGGGAAGAGAAGATACGGACTGTGATAGGACGTACAGCAAGGAAAATAACAGAAGAACAAAAAGAAATACTTCAGCGCAGACTCACCTATGAGGACGTACAACGGGCTCTCAAAATGTCCGCAAACAACAAGGCGCCAGGGCTCGATGGAATTCCCTATGAAGTATGGAGAATCCTAGATGATCGATACCGGACGGATGTACATTAGTGTTGTCAGGGTCGGGTCGGGCCTGAAAGCCCGGGCTTGGGTCGGGTCAGCGAGGGTCAGGGTCGATGTCAAGCGTCCGACCCGACCCAGAAGGTAAGGTCGGGTCGGGCTCGGGTCGGGTCAGGGTCGCGACCCGGGTCGGAGGTAGGAGAAAATTTATTTCTAAGGAAGACCCGTCATGACTGAGTATATTCCCTTCCCAGACGCCAGAAGGGGCCTGTACGTTGAGAAATACCTTGGCTAGCGCTCAGTCAACGTTACAGGTACCAGTAACATTTTTTTTTTGCGGCGTACAAATTCTGTGAAGGCTAGAAATTAGTGCTTGAAGACGTATGTTACACGATCCACCATTGAATGATGATTAATTTGAATCTTTCTTGAAGCTGTTTGCCGTCTGAAACAGTTTGAGGTAAACTTTCGCCTTTCCCGTTTGCTGAAGACTTATCTTATCGCAATTTGTAGACGGATCTAGTCTTTGCTTCCCGGGATACATTGTCTCAAAGGTTGACCGTGGGCTTAATTGAAGCACTGACACTCTGTGAGCTCCAATAGTGTTTAAATCAACCAATGCTAACCTCTAAAATTGCCCAAAGTATCCCTCGAAATTATCTGTCCCGACCCGGGTCGGCGACCCGGGCCTAGGGTCTCTCCGAATCCGCGACCCGACCCGCGACCCTACTCAAAGTAGGGCCCGGGTCGGGTCAGGGTCGGGCTCAAAAGCCCGGGCCCGGGTCGGGTCAGGGTCGGGCTCAAAAGCCCGGGCTTGGGTCGGGTCTAGGGTCGGCGACCCGACCCACGACAACACTAATGTACATAACGACAAACCCGCCTTTAACATCCTCAAAGCGATGCTTAGAGTGTACAACGATATCGAAACTCATGGTATGATCACAGGAACTGGTTTCTCGAAGAGCTGGATGTGCCCGTTGTATAAGAAAAATGATAAGTCTGACATTGCAAATTACAGGCCAATATCGCTGCTAAACACCGACTACAAACTTTTCACAAAAGCCCTGACCCTGAAGCTCGCAGCGGTGGCCCCAGACCTTATACACCCCAACCAGGCGGGCTTCGTACCCGGTAGACAAATCCGCGACCAAATATGGCTCACGAAGCGTGTCATTGAACTCGCTGAAGCCACCGAGAGAAATGGGGTTATTGTGGCGCTCGACCAAGAGAAAGCATACGATAAGATAGAACACGACTACCTGTGGCGCACGCTAGCAAGCTACAACATACCAGAAGAGTTTATCAACACTGTAAAGGCGCTGTATAGTGACGCGTGGACGTACGTTGTTGTCAACGGCGAGAAGAGCCAACACCCGTTTCGTGTTACAAGAGGCGTTAGGCAGGGAGATCCCCTGTCGTGCCTGCTGTTTGACCTCGCTATTGAACCCCTGGCAGAATCACTGAGACAATCAGACCTTAAAGGCTTCAAGATAAAAGGAAAACAAGAAAAACTGATAGCTACCCTATTCGCTGACGACACAATGGTATACCTCGACGCCGGGGATGACTTTGGCGACCTCCTCGAGGTTCTGGACGAGTGGTGTGTTGCAGCTGGCGCCAAATTCAACATCAGCAAAACCGAGATGATCCCAATAGGCGCGATTGACCATAGGGATAGAGTTCTCGCGACCCGATTCGTGAATGGAATTGACGGAACAATAATCCCAGAACATATTAAAATTGCCAGGGACGGAGAGCCAATACGCACTTTGGGAGCATGGGTTGGAAACAAAATAGAGCAAGTCGGCACTTGGGCACGAACCCTTGAGAAAATCGACGCCGCCCTTGAAAGATGGGAACTAGGACACCCCACGATGGAAGGACGCCGCCTTATCATTCTAATGGTAGTCGGCGGATGACTCAATACCTCGCAACGGTCCAAGGTATGCCTAAAGAGGTTGAAAAGAAACTGGAAAAGAGAATTAGACATTTCCTATGGGGTAACAAGACCAGTGTCACCGTTAATAAAGAAACTGTTTACGCACCGGCGGAGATGGGAGGAAAGAACCTATTAGACATTATAGCGCGGAACGAAGCCATCACAGTCACTTGGCTAAAAACTTACCTGAATTTTGGACCCGACCGCCCCCTGTGGTGTTTTGTAGCAGATGAGATCCTGGCCACAAAATCCCTGGTAGTAATGAGAACGTAAGCGAAGGTCTAAGAATGAATGCATACCTCCAATCGTGGTTCCCCAAGGTATCGGTGCCAGAAATTGGAAGAGACCTCTCAGACATGATTAAAGCTGGCCGGAGGAACGGACTGGAAATGGACGCTATTGCGGTATCCCGTGAGATCCAAAATTCGATGCCAATTTGGTACCACCGCAAATCATACGCTACAAGATCCCTGTATAACCAAGATGTCGAGATAGTAGAATGCCTACAGGTAAATCACCGCCTCAAATTAGTCAAAGACGCAGTAAACCTCGGTCAGAAGATGGACGCACCGCGCCACAGACCGTACAAGTCCTGTAGGTGTGCGACATGCCAGATTACAAAGGCCATTACACACTGCAAGAACCCGCACCAATGCTACAGCCGAGCACGAGAATTACTGGACGCACTCGAAGAGAAGTGGGACCCCCGAGAGCCGCAACCCGAGGACTATGAAAATGAGTTAGATGACGGGGAAGAAGCTGCCAGTGATGAGGAATCAGCAATATTCAATCACAGAGTAACAACCCACGGAACGATAGCGGACACATTCCGCATCTTCACGAACACATCCCCGAGAAACCTGCGAGATTCGGCTCCGGACACACAACACGACCCTCAGGGTGAACCAATAAGAGTATGGACAGACGGTTCGGCAATGAACAACGGCGGCGCAAACGCGCGCGCGGGCGCAGGCGTATATTACGGCCCGGATGACATGCGGAACCAAGCAATACGCATCCCCAAACACCTAAAACCATCCAACAATGTCGGAGAATTAATCGCGATCAAAGAAGCAGTAGAAAAATGCCCTTTAAACGCACCGCTGATAATATACAGCGACTCTAAGATCTCCATCGACGCCTTGACCCGATATCTCACAAGGAACGAAGATGAGGGCTTTATGAATATCGAAAATGGTGGCCTAATCCGGACAATCATGACCAAATTACGCAGACGCAAGGCCGAGACAACACTCACCTGGGTCAAAGGCCATGCTGGAAACGAGGGAAACGAAGCGGCTGACAAGCTCGCAAATGAGGGATGCAACAAGATTGATGAAGACGAGATCAAAGTACAACCTGATACGAGATTCTTGCTGCCGGGAGCCAAACTTCAAGCAATGACTCAATCAAAGGCATATAAGTTCATCCAAAAATTTAAAAGAAACAAGCCAACTTACAGGAAGCTCCTGGACCGCAGACAGACCAAAAAGAACATGAAATATGCACAAGAAGCAACCGCTGATCCATCCGATGATCTACCGGCTGAGGGGATTATCTGGAAGTCGACGAAGGACAAGGATCTATCCAGGAGTGTGAGATACTTCCTCTGGATGCTAATTCATGGAGGATATAAAGTCGGACTGCACTGGAAAGACATGCCCGGCCACGAGGAAAAGGAAACCTGCAACAAATGTGGCATCACAGAGTCAATGGAACACATTCTAACAAAATGCGACGCACCAGGCCAACAACTTGAAGCCGTGTGGAACCTCGCCAGCGAGCTATGGAAGCTCAAAACCGGCGCAGACCTACCGCCGCCAACACTTGGACAAATCATGGCATGCGCAGCCATCAAGCGAAAAGACGCGGGCACGACGCGCCTCTTCCGCATTCTCGTCTCCGAGTCTGCACACCTGATATGGAGGCTCAGAAATGAACACGTCATCAATGCAAAAGACCCCGCCTCGAACCGGGAAATCACAAATCGCTGGTGTAAGACTATCAACAACCGCCTCGGAATGGACTGCGCAATGACAAACGCTGTTAAATATGGCAGCAAGGCTATCGATAAAAGACTTGTTTTGAGTACATGGAAGAACGTTCTAAAAAATGAGGATAGACTCCCGAAAGACTGGACATGGGAGACCGGGGTATTAGTGGGTGTCGGCTAACTTGACGATGATAAAGGCTGACGGGTTAACACCCGTCGACCTTTTGAGTCGAGAAAGCCGCAGCCCCACACAACGTGCAGCGATACGTCGGGCACAAGTGCGATTGCGCATTTCCTCGGGTGGTTGATTTGTTATCCTCTGGCTGGGTTTTAATTCCATGGCCTCTAACTAGCGGTAGGGGGGGACCGACTATGTCGGCTGGAAGGTCTGGCGGACTGCAAACTGAGTCTGCTGGACCGGAAGGGCTAACCTGCACTACACTAACGCTCCACAAAAAAAAAAAAAAAAAAAGAAGGTAGAAGTCGAATAGCGTTGGATGTGTAATGTCCCGGTCTACAACCGTGCCTGCGGGACAATTCCCCACGTCCCTCGCATCGCTGTCATTTTCAGGCCGCATCCTTCATTTATTGGTTGATTTTAATTTAGTTTCAGGCAAAACATAGCGCCACGCACCGAATATGATGGCGCTTTCCGACTATCACCAGGGTGAGGCGAGGATTAATATTGAGCTCGCGGCATGCGGCTGAGCAAACGTTAGCAAGTTCTTCAGGTGCAAAGCCATAATTAATCTACCTTTGATGAGAGGGAGTTCTGGAGAGAGTCCCAGGAGAAATTTATTCAGGTACAATTCTCAGTGCGGCTGAAAATTAATTACCATTGTCAAGAACCTGTTGGAATTGCCCTTCCGAAACACCATCTAGACGATTTTTCAGTTCAAGTGTCGTGATAGACGAAGTCGCTTATACCGCGGTAAAAGAACAGACGCTCTGGCTTGGATCTATTATTTTCCTGCTTGTCTTGGTATAACAAGTAAAGAGACAACACTTCCTGAACCCGAACCTCAGTATCCGAGGTGAAGAGACAACATGGATCATGATACCTTGACCATTTCTTGCAAGTCTGGAATTAACTCTTGCCTTGACGCCTGAACGCGACTCGTGTCGACATATTGCGCTGCGTTTTTGTCTATACTTGATACGACGGCAGCGTAGGACGGAAGGTCGGTCGTGCCAGCACTTGAAATTTTGTTCTCAATCACAGCACGCCGAATTATGAGCAGCACAACGTACGGAGGGTGCGAGACGTCTGCCCCCATGTAGATAGTTTGGGCACTGGCAGAGCCTATTAAGGCTACAACAGCATTTATTCCGTTGAGTTTTCCATTTACTCTATTCCACATTGAGAAGAAAAGTCGCAGCTGTACAGCAAGCTGCAACGCACTTCAGTGAAACATTGGCCCAATATTGCTTCTTGGCACTGGTGCATTTACTGGATATCAAACATTGGGTAACTACCCCGCGCTAAAGGTTCCACGTTAAGGTAATTTTAGGTGAGATGAGGAGTCGACATACCTTTACATCCCCCCAGCTGAACAGTTAGTTAATTCACATTATTCGCGCGCCGTCTAATTGCAAACGGAGGAACGCACTATTAAATTTTTGTCCACAAATCGTTGCGGCCGGGGGAATCCGGAAGAATGAAAACAAAGAGGGTTGGTGGTGCCTTTTGTTGCTTGCACGTATAGCCCGCGCGTTCCAAATCCTTTGAAAATGAAGTCGAAATATCAACATCAATGAAATGAGTCGACCGGATCGACACACATCGTATATATTCCCTTGACCATTAAGACGCTGAGCGTGTGGATCGGGGTGAACAAAAGTGATGCCTAATCGAATGTTTAAAAAAAAACACCAGTCGAAATATCCGGTCAACTCGTACCTGTGTCGCGCAGGCCGCTAACAAAGCCTTTCGCCACGTTGTTCACAAGATCATCGTTGAATCGCCCTCGGGTTTCGAAAATGATCATAACCCATGCCTGCACTTGACACGGCTTGAAGAACAATTTATCCGCCCTACCGTAAAGTTCAGACTCGCCCATAACTCGAACAAAAGACAGACATATTCCACGAGCCATTGGTAGGTTTCTGGGAAGAGTTAAATCAAATGAATGCTTGACCTGACGCAGCTCGGTCTGAATCGCTTACAACTATACTGGCGTTTGAGGGTTTTCCGGGTTTCAAACCGTATTTCAACGTCGGGTGCTCGAGTTGGCGGGCTATAGTTGTAAGTGGGTTTGAATCGACCTGTATACCAAATGCCCGAACGTAATCTGACTCTACGTAGTTGAGAACCTGTCATATACTCCAGTGAAACGAAGAATGAGATTCGAAATAGAAAGAGACCTGAAAACCCTTCTGAATGCTTTGCATCCGTTCCTTCGGTTTCATCGTAGAAAATTCTAAGAATGCTCTTTTGAACTTGTCGTCAACAGGCAGCTCCTTCTTGAGTAATTGCCCAGGAAGCACATCGCAGCGTTCGAGAGGTATGAGGTGCCTTTCACCAACCTATAGGGAGAGTATGAGAATGTTACAAGAACGATGTTGACAAGTAGACTAACCCGAACGCAAAGAAGGTTTGGAAAAAGGAGCGGATGTCCTCCTGTCTGGAGGAAGTAATCAGCCACTGACAACGTCTGACCAGTACTCTGATTTGTGAACATCGAGTTGGCTGCACTTCGATCAGATAACTTGGCAACTTTGCATTTGCGGAAAGTCCCTCCTGCGTTCCGGGCTCGAACGTGAACACCTGATATAAAAATATTGAGATCATTTCTCTTGTCGCGTGGAATTGTTTCGTTGAGAAGGTGGGGATTGTTTCTCTGCAGAAAAGAAAGACATAGACCGATCAAGGGTCCTTGCTTATACATCGGACCGGTCGAAATATCGAGGTTGACGATATTTCCGCTGAGACTGGGGCGAACCGATTGGAAGTAGCCTCGCCAAAGCTCTATCCCAAATCCGACGTCTCTGGTCTCACTTGGCGTATAAAAAGATCGTCCATAGACGGGAAATCTGTTGAGAATCGGTTTAATAGTACTGGTTCGCAAAAAGAATTCACGGCAGACCTCTCTGCAGGATCCATGCGGGCCACAACATTCAGAGCCTTAAAAGGTTCAACTCATGCAATACTAGTGATACTGACGCACAAGAAACCTACCATTAATGCCGTGGAAACGGCCTCGTCGTGCGACTGTTTTCCCTCGGTGAATCGACGCAATACCTCCCTGCTTATTTTGCTAACAAGCTTCAGTCGAATTTTATATATTCTCGGAGGCCCATTGCTATTGGGACTCTGGGGCAGCGTAACATCGAACTGGAAACTGTTAAGATGATGACGTTCGATGAGGTGAACTTCGACGTACCTCCGCCGAATCGCCTCCGATATCCAGTTCCACGGCTGTAAATAAACTTTTCTTGGAATCGTAACTCGCAAGACGGTTCCCCTCAAAAATAGTAGGCGCTATAGTCTCTTGGAGCGCCTTGATGAGATCCATGTTCATGGCTCGGGAGAGCGTCTGTCCAGCCACAACTACAGTGATCTCGGTTACAGGTACGTTTTTCGAGGATAGAAGACACTCACTTTCAACTGACCACGAGATCAAATTCAAAATTGATCAGCGAAGAGCCTGCAAACGCCTGAATAGCCCACCGTCATAGTGAAACATCGAACCCTCATCGATGTCGGCTTTGAAACAATTGACCTGTACCCTGAACGGCCGACCTTCAATGCCAAAGCCTGGGCGTACAACTCCAATCGTCTCAACGTGGGATGCTATACATGGACAGGTTAGATGATGGTTCCCGTCGAAAGGCAAGAGATCTTACGTGGTGGATTATATTGAGGTTGCGGCGACACTGGCACCGATGGCCCAGCACCTCGACCAACGTCCCTACCGGCGCCTCCGCGACCACCGCGACCACCCCGAGACGAGTTGCGATTCCCGGAGCGAGGGGGCATCGTAAGTGGGCCGGTTTTGATTTGTTGGGGTAGGATGGCGAGTGTCTATCGAGGGTGGTATGAGTGGAAACGAGGTAATGCGATATTATAAGGAGATGGATGGGCGCTTGCGGCTCCAATCCGCACGGCAAAAGAATGAGGGTAGCGATTGGAATCACTCCCTGCTTCTTTCATGCGAAGCCGGATGGTTTAAGCAAGCTGTGGCGAACAGAGTAGCAATTCACGGAAGAAAAGAAAGGAAAAAGTTCAATAGGCTTTGTTTGAATTACAGCGAATTTGAAACAATGCAGGATATTGCTCTGAATCGCGGACAGGACTGGTTTCAACCAAGATCCGCAGTGGGAGTAAAATTACTGCAGTGGGAAGTTTGGTAAACGGATAGCAATTATAGCAGAAACTTTCACAATTGACGATGATATAGAGCCATATGACCTCAAAACTTTGGTGGGTCGAATTGTTCCCCCTGCTCTGCGCCATTCTGAAAGACATTGAGCGTTCTTGAACTAGATTAGTACAGCAGGAGGCATACATGAGGCTCTATGTCGCTGAAGTTATGTCGCAGGCACGTCAGAGTCGAATTTAGAGTTGGGGTTAAGTAGCGTCATCTTCGCACCAGTATCACGACGACTGGCTATCTTGGTTCAGTCGCGTTTCAGCCAGAGGAGTCTGAGGACTATATGCCAGCAGCCTGAGCGATTCACGAAGTTAGGACTCATCATGATCCAATTAATATATAATGATTGAAAGACAAACGCGGGGGGCCGCTACCACGTACCACGGCTCCTTTCCTAGAGAACACTAGTAAGGCTGTCTTGTAGACAGCCTTGAGACACTTCAAGTAGACTGGTATTGGCCTTGATTGGCACAGTGCTCCGGCGAAAATCGACTCAGATAATTGGGTTGTCCGGAGTCCAGGGATGTCCAAATATGCCGCATCGGCGGTAGTGCATCGGTACGGCGAACGAAGTTGGGTGGAAGATGCTATAAAGCGAAGGCAGCGAACGGTAATTGCGGTTGGGTGGTAAACAAGTCCACCTGGTGTTGAAGGCCACTGCTTCGCATGGCAGTACGAATCCGGACATCTCCGATACTCAAGTGATCCGATAGCTTTCGCATCACCCCGACACGATTTCTCCGCCTTCGTGATTCGACTGTTGAAGCTCGAAAAACGAGTTCAATGAGTACCCACCTTGGTTCACCTATTATTTGACATGGCACTGCTACTTCGTAAGTCGATAGGCGGCTAGCCATTGTGCACCATTGACGCCATGAAGTCCCTACTGAAGTGAAAATCGTCATCTTTGTCAACGCTTGGATCGATGTCGAAACAGCAGACGACATTTACCAAAATGATATCTTGCGGCTTCACTTGCAATCTACGTGCCGGGCACTCCGGGATTTTATCAACGACTTCCCGTTGTTCTGGACCTGCATTTCTGCTGAAGCTCCTCACAAGTCCAGCAGGCCATTCGACAACACGCTCAAATCGATTCGACCGTGCAATATGTCTGCCTCCAGCGTATTCGTAAGCCGACACATACAAAAATCACTACAGCTACCTCTTCATGTCGCCTTCGGTCTCCCCGTTCCTCGAACGGGTAAGGGCCCGCACTATTCTGCGTGGGACAACTTAGTTGCCGTGGCTCGTCGTTGGGAGAGTCTGTTTTTGGTGGGAGTCAACACGTGTTCCGGAGAGGTTCGATGCGTTGCGGCACTCCTGCGCGGGAACGCTATCAGCGGGGCCGTGTCAATGAAGCGGGTTAACATTGCGAAAAGAGAAGGACAATTCCCCACTTGCTGGATCCAACACAAGCCAGTCCGTCTTTTGTCAAGTCAACTCCAGTCCGTACATTGCCAGATACCGGCGGTCGTTGCATTTATCCCCTCCCACCGTCTGCAGTACCTCGACATAACGATCAATCGCGACCACAAATGGTCGACAATATTTTTCCCATGCATCAACTTAACCCATCTACGGTGGTACAGCACTAGCGACTCTACATCTACCTCCGTGGTGACACTGCCTTCGTTGACTACGCTGACATTGTGCACCGTTCGCTTTCTCCCTCCCATTCAAACTCCAGTTCTCTCGACCTTGGAGGTTCTCGACAACTTCAATCCCATGAGCTACCAGACGGTAGTAGACTTGACGGGTATCCTTGCCACCAAACTGACCACGGTGTTGCTGTCGTCCAATCCGACTACGAACGTCGTACTCCTTTCGCTTTTCCGACATTGCCCTAATCTACAGCACCTCACCTTGTCCGTGGCCGAGTCTCGGACGGTGATCTATTACGCGTTATGCAATCGGATTATAACGCAATACCGTAGGAACCGACAAAACGGTTTCAAAGAGATAGCGTTCAACGGTGGCCCCTCCCTATACAAGGCCGGATCACGCGCGAGAGAGGCGTACACGATGCTCAGTGAACTATGCGAAAGCAGTCGGCATCACGCCTTCAAACCTTTCCAGCGTGGCACCAATGTCATCGTTTGCAATTTTCCTTGCGATTTGTCTAAAGAAGAAGTAGAGCAGCTAATTTCACCCGGCGAGTACCTTGCCTCCGTGTTGAAGGTATGGGTAACAGAGAAGTACGTCTTCGGACAGATACCGCAATCAGGCATGAGCCTTGTGGTTTTGTTGAACGTAGACTGGGAGCAAGCGCAGGCTGTCGCATCGCAGGGACTCGAATATAAAGGGAGACGATACTTGGTACAATGCAACGAGCCTCTCTTCTAAGAACAAGAAATATCCACGCGTCATGGCTGATTCTCGTAAAGTCGTCATTCGAAATGTTGTATGCTCGCTTTGCCCATTTTAAATCAAAATTCGTCACGAGAGTTGTTATATTGTTACGGACAAACAACGAGCGAAACTGACGACAATAAATGGATGTAAAATAATATCCAACGGATTATACATAGATATTATTCGCAAAAACCAGCACCGAACTCGAAATGGGACACGACTGGCAAAGCATGATCCGTGGCCTCCATTACCCCCTCAATTACACGAAACGACCCTCCGACACGATCCACATCGACGGCTGTCAGCACCACAGCGGGTACATAGGACACCACACAAGATGGCGAAAATATCGCGGGAGGAGTGGGTGACAGGAGCTGGGCGGCCTCAATCGCAGTCACTGTCGCACTAAAGTGTATCAACGCGAGCGAGGGACATAGTAACTCGGACTGGGTATCCTTTGGCCGCCCAACGTTCTTGAGGTCAAGATAGGACTCCATAAATTGTTTGACGGAAAAAAAACGCCAATCTGGAGGTCTCCGGCATTCGGCGAAGGTCCAACGTCCTCAGCTGTACGAACGCGTGTAGAAAATGGAACAAGGTGCAAGGCCATATGAGGTCGCAAGCTATGGCTAGCTCTTCTACCGACGCCAAAGATGTCGTCATGGCACCGTAGGAAAGCCGTGGTGTATACCCGTCAAGGGAAAGAACTCTGAGTGACGGAAGACGCAAAGCGGTGAAGATTTTCTCGCCGGAGGAGTTTCTGCAAACGAGCCGAAAGTGGGTGAGATTGAGCAACTCGCACTCCTGGAAGGTTCCGTAGCCGCACCGCACGTCGTCGCAGACAAAGAGGGACAACACGGTGCATGATAGAAGCATGGAGCGCATGCTATCCCAGGTAAGTCGATGATGCGACGGAATGGGGCCCAGTCGAAGGTTACGAAGACCGGAGAGCATGGAGGGATGGAGCACCAAGAAAGCATGATGCACAACTAGGGAGACGAGAGGTGCAGAGGGTATCAAGTGAAGAGGCGTAGAAGGCTTGGAGAGGTCGACGGAACGGCCGCCCCAACGTCCGCGCCCGCGTTCCACTACGCGAGCGTCAGCGATGGTAGGCAATTTTGCGAAGATGTCGAGTCGCTGGACGTTAGAGGCAGCCAACTGGTTTAACCAGTGCAACACGACAGAGCCCCTGTCGCCATATCCATCCCATAAAGAGAAACGAGCGACACGATGAAGTATGGAGGGGACCACCTGAACAAGGGAAGAGAAAACGGCATCGAAATGACGCCAGTTGTCCACATAGGTTCCCGTATCGACGAACAAGTGAAGCTGCGCCTCTTTTGAACGGGATAGCCACGACGGCAGAACAGCCAGAGTGCGGTGGTCACCGATGAAGACGTGACTCCAGAATCGAGCGTCGCGGCAAATGACGTCGCGCCACAAGGCACAAACCCGTCCAAATTGAAGCCGAGCCCCAATGAAGAACATAGGCTCATTGTCGAACTCCCCACAGCCGAGGAGAAGTATTTGAGCCAGAACCTCAACGGGCATCGCAAACAACGAAGAGGTCTGGACGCGAGAGACCTGGGAGCAAGCGATCAACACAAGTGGAGAGAAATGAATACACCGGACTTGGACCAACCATTTTGGAACGGCTACGGGTCGTAAACATGTCGTCCTACAGAACAAGAAGAGAGGAGAAGAACAGCCGATTTCAAAGAGCTGAATACAATCAGAGGGGAAGGAAAGAAGGCCAGGACGACCAAAAAAGCATCAAGAAATTATCGACGCGCAGCGCCACTGATACAAGTGATTGATGAAGGGTTCGGGAAAAGATAACCGGACGGAGCCGACATTTCTGATCCGTATGACGTGTGTAAACGAGCCTCTCTGTTAATAATAATATCTTGACGGTCATTGCAAACAACATATCATCGCTGCTACAATTTGATCACTGCCTCGAAAGACATCACGCTCACAACGAAACCCGTTCTCACCACCATCCCATTTTATACCTCGCAATAGATCGCAGTTGCTAGCTGATAGTCGGTCCCCGGTATTCTGTGAATCTGGGCAACACTCATATTAGCAAGTGAACCCATCGAGATGCAATTTCTCTTGGTCGTCATCCCGTCGTGATACCAACAAGTTCCATCTTCATCCACCACCATACTAGTGAAGTGACGCGCGTTCCACGAATGATAAATAAAACCGCAGAGTCGTAAAACATTCACACGGCCTTCGCCATAGGTTGTGAACGACAGTCTATCGTCCAAAATCAGGTTTCGCACATCGATGGCCACAAGCAGTAAACGAGGCACTCGAGCAACGCGTGTAAGGCGCCTCAAACTAGCAGCCGGGTTCCAGGCTCGACAAACTGGACATGCACCAACGTATCGATCGAAATGCCTCGCAAACCATGCCTGTAGCGAGTAGCCTCCAGGGTGAGCTCTCGTCAAGCCGTTCGTCATGTAGGCAGTAATATATGAACCGAAGGTATGAACCATGCCAGGTACCACGTATCCGCACGACTCGCACCAGACTTGGGCAGACCCGTAAACCTCTTCCGTGGAGACTGCCTTCAACAGATTATCCAGCCTAATACACGTTGGCCCCATAGGAAAAAGTAGGGGATACTGATTGTAGAGAATGCGTCGCATCTGATCCCTCGCATATTCTGGCGTACCAGGTCGGTCGTGCAAATGTCTTACCCACGCGCCAAGGACGGGATGAAGACCTGAGAAATTGTCCAGCCATTTTTCTGGGTTCATTTGCCACAGTCGGGTCAAGGGTGTCAACAGGCTATCATATCCACAACTCCAGTCTATTCTGTCCCATATCAAGCCAATCGGTCCGTGTACGGACTGAATACCACTTTGCACGCTTACACCTGCTTCAATCCCAGCTTTCCATAGCAAGCTCTGATCGAGGTTGGAAGGTCCCTGGTAGATGGCGGGGTTTTCAATCGGGTGGGCGTCGGACAAGCACGACACGCTGGCGGTAAGAGCGCCATCACCATTCACTTTTGGCTTAGACTTGTTTTCACCCGTGCTTAGGGCTTTATTCGCACCCTTCTTATTCATATTTTGCTGTACCTTGCGTATAAGTTCTGCCGCTGTTCGGGGACGCTTAACAGCGCGCGGCACATTTCCGTCATCTTCCCTATCTTTCCTTTTTCTGCTTTCGTCTGGTTCACTCCGTCTCCACGCTGAATATTCCACTCTGTCAGGAATAACATCGTCTCCTGGACGCTGGCGGATCGCAGGGTGCAAATGAGCTGGTTCTTTTCTTGTCTTGTTCCACACGAGATAAGACCGTATCAAATGGTTGCGGTATATGCCTCCAACCTCGTCAGGAAGACCTTCTTCGCATTCAAGGCGTGTTATCTCGTCCAACAGTTCGAGCTCTCTGAATTCCTGTCGCAGCCATCCACTTATCCCTCGAGTTATTTTGTTCGGATCAAAGCCCTGTATGATTGCGGTGCTTTCTGCCTCTGTTCCTCTAGACAACCCCACGTAATAGCTATGAAAGGTCTTACCGTGATTGAGATGCACTACGTTGACTTTCCTGGATTTACCCTGTGCTCCATAATCCGTCATGGCGAAGTTGGGAAGCACGAGACATTGCTCCCTATTGATGGATAGAAGAGTATCGTTAGAAAGGAGCGCAGTTACATGCGTTGAAGTTCTTGGAACAGGCACGACGTTCGTTGGAAGTCCTGGGATATTGATTTTTCTGTCGTCTTTCAGGTGCAGTTCCACGAAAAGAGTTTCGAGAATTCTTTGACCGTCAGGCCCAGTCCCTTCCGTCCAGCCTCGTACGTGACCCCTCTTGGCCCTTGTTCATACACAACTCAGTTGCCATATTCTCTTTAAGCATTACCGGCATACCCACACACAACTGTAGACACCCGGGAACATGCTCGACAGTGCTAGCCGGAGTCGCGTCCCACAGTTGCCTGCGTAAGCGCGCAGTTATCTTCCTATAACGAGCTTCTTCACATCTCCACTTTGACTTTCTAGGTGGGGCACTGCTTATGCGATCCACCGAATAAAACGCATGAAGCTGCAGTCCTGAGTCAGCAGCGAATCTATGACCTCCCAACTCGTTAATCGTGTCCTTGTGTACGTTCAGGGACGTGATTACAGACACGTTGCGGTACTTAGGACTATCCAGCTTAGGAAAACCGACCCTGTTGCTCGCGATGCGAGTTCGAAGAAATTCGATGTCCTCTGGAGTGCAAGATGCGTAGCGCATATTCTCAAGAGCGGTCCTTAGCTTAGCATCAAGGGGTGTCTGCGTCTTCTGCCTCATATTCTGTCGTAAGATCACGACTTTGGTGAAGGTGTGCCACAGAATTCTTCCCAATATAGTGTCTTGATCCTTTTGATTGTCAATGCGTAGACTCAAACTCACGCTACCGTTGTAGAAAGGAACGCCAGATATAGGCGGCAGTTGCGCGAAGTCGCCGGCCAGCACGACGTTAAGGCCTCCAAACTCCACATCGTGGACGTTCTTCGCTTTAGCAGCTTGGCTCGCCAAACTCTGTAAACCATCGCATGCAATCATCGACACTTCGTCCACAAATATATACTCTACTCCTTGGATTCGCTCGTTTACGGCGGCCATCGCGGTAGCCTCATTGCGAATACCACTTATATCGTGTTGATTCTTACTTTTCTTTTCCCGCGGAATCTTGAATACGGAATGGTAAGTCGATCCGTTTACCAGTGCTGCGGTGGCTCCGGTCGGTCCCATAACCATAAACCGATAGGCTTCCTTTCTTAGCTCGAAGAACGACCTAATGGCGTTAATCACCTGCGACTTACCAGTCCCCCCCATGCCTCCGAGGTACATCCTCAACGGTTGCTGCTGTGCCCTTGTTGATGCGTGAATAGCAACGATGAGAAAAGCCCTTCGTTGCTCTTTGTTCAGGGTATATTTTTGGCATGTTTGCTCGATAAAATCACTGTTAGTCTGAGGATCTATCGCTGTATGCGCATTGAAGTAGGAGGCGTCTACTACTACCGCATCATTCGGGGGAGGCCTACCAGAGTAACCTTGGTGTTCGGGCACAGGCATGTCCGCCAACTTGTTAGTGGTGAACAACTGACGAGTGTCTTTTATTGTTTTTGTCCATGCTGTTCTAGATTGAAACGGAGGCATTAAAGTTGCTTGTTGAACGAGCGAGATATTATCGCCACCGCCGTTGGTGAGCCACTTTGACGCTCTTAGCATGGACTTTATGTCCTCCTTCTGCTGATTGATCTTGTGAGATTTCTTCCCTATAATGGATTCGGTGTCCACTTCTTCGTCATCCAGCTCTCCGTCAATCTCGTCGACTTCATCTCTTCCCAGACGGTCAGCCATATCATCGGTAAGCCCAAGAAACCTGTTGTTTAATATCGCACTTCGACCCTCTTTCTTGAGAATGGCGACCCGCTGTTTCATCAACAAGTAATGATCGTCCCGTGCGTCATTGCACTCGTACCTGATGTTCAAGAAAGAAATGATCTCCTTCTGCCTTTCAGTGAATACATGACCAACGAACGTCTGGTCCCAAGTCCAGTCTTCGTTTTTCAGCTCCCGCGGATCCCTCCACGGCTTGAAGAGCGTCAAAATGGTCATGCAATAGTACTCCCGATCTCCCCTGTCCGATCTAGGTATGGCTCCGTTTATGAAGTTGGGAACGTGAGTTTTGATTCTACTGTAGTCGCACGAGACGTGATGACTGGCATACTGATAGTGAGGTTTTAGGAACGGATGGAAATCTATTTTTTCCTTGTTACTTTCGCGTTCTTTCTCTACAATAACCTCGTCTTCGTCACCTGTAGCCCATCCGTCATCCCATACTGAAGCGCTACCTTCGCTGGATGACCCCGAGCGATCGTCAACAACGAAGGAAGCATTGGAGTCGTCATCGTCATCGTCGTCGCCGTCTGTTGACTCCCTCATAAACGCCTCTTTCGATTTCTCCCAACTCTCAAAGTCGGCCTTCTCTTTGGGTGTTCTCATACGCTTCATTTGACATTGAATCCATTCATATAGACAAAAGCTACCGTATACTATCGGTCGATTGGTGTAGTCGTCAACAACTGAGGAGGCCACGATATCGCCTCCATTCACTTGCATGGAAACATTGTCTTCGGGAGCCTCTTCGTCTAAATTCATATTTCCTTCGATAATTGCCCACCTACGCTTTACAAATGATACATAAGTCCTCCAAGAAAAATTGACATACGTATGACTAGTATAATGGTCCGGATTTTTTAGTAGGTAAAGACAAGCCATGGGACTCCCCAGCTCCATTTTTGTAGTTAAAGAATTGACCATTTGACGCATCATAGTGCGAGGCATATCCTCTCCGCAGTTTCCTTCCGTCAGATTATCTGTATTTTTCTCGAAGACGTCGTGGACCGACGCGAATATCTGATACGTTTTGAGACCTAGTTTCGAGACATAGTCTGAAACGTAGGATATAACGGCTTTCATGGCTGTCCCAGAGAGCAGGCTTGTCACATCGGTATTACATCTTGAAAAATAAGTGACTATGGGTGACATCGTATTTAGACTCTCCTCAAGATGCTTTACATTAAGATGTCCGTCTGATTCGACCACTGTCTCAGGGAACACGTCCCGCGGAAATCGAGCCTTGCATACCCCGTCCTTGGTGAGACACCCTCTTTGTTCCACAATTTTGCCCTTAGTAACCTTTTTGGGCGAACGCCAGTTTTTTTTGGACTCCTGTTCATCTACGTCTAATACCGACGGACGGCAATCATGTACGTTCGAGCGCACCCACAAGTCGTCAACCTCCTCCTTGTACTGCAACCACCATTCTGCTAGAGACTGGCACTTTTGGCAATTAGCATCACAATCTTCGCCAGTGCACGAGGGAGGGGGAGCGCGTGGTAAGGTGAGGGTTGGAGGGACGTACGACGGATCGGAGCTCTGCCGGGCAACCTCCAGTTGTACCTCCCCTTTAGAGCCGTTATTGAATTCGCCTTGGTGAGTCGCCTCGAGGTAAGCAACGAGTTTCTTGGTGAATACGGAATCTTTGCCTTCCAGTTTATCACGAATTATCTGTGGAGAAGGAGCGTTAAGAATCCAAAGCAATATGTGGAGATGCAAGGTGAGCCGCCCCTGTTGTTCAACTGTTCCATAATAAGCATTTGTGTGTCCGAATGCACCCCCGTCGTCCTTCTCCCACCCTATAACTTCCTCGATAAACGTCTTGACCATGTAGTGAAAAAATCTGGCAGCCGCGGCCGGATTGTCCTTAATTAAATCGTAGCGATCTTTCCAAGCGGACACGTCAGGTCGGAAAATACAGTCCTTCTGCGCATAATACAAGGCTAAAGGGTGTGAATTCTCGTCCCACGCCATTGTAACAAACCAGTTGGGAGCCCCTGTGAAACCGGTGAGCGACCATATCTCGTTGCGCATATGCTTCTTTGACGTGGACGAGCCAGGTACATGCGCACCTACAGCGTCTAGATCGTGCATCAAATCAAAACATTCTTTTTCAGCTTCAGTCTGCGGCTTGACGTTCTCACCTTTGGCCATTCTATCTGCAATATTTCCTGCAACAGCTGGATCGATCCGTCGTATTCTTGCTGCAACCTCAGGGAAGCGTGAACGCTTGACGAACAGTTTGCTACCGGTGGAAGAGCCTTTCAGTTGTTCGTGGTTGAATGCGATCATCGGGAAATAATCATCGAGCTGGAAACGCTTGTCGTGATACAACAGTAAGTTTCTCTTGCGATCAAGGTCGGTAATTTTTCTGAAGTGGGATGGGTGACCGATACCTCCTTTACCATAGGGGAACAGCCAAGGAAACATACCAGGATATAAGCTTTCGTTATGATAGAAGGACTCCGGATCGTCCTTGCGTCCGACTCCGAGCATAGGGCGCCTTCTGGTCAGGTGGTCCAACGCGTACGCCTTCAGATTGGACGTCTTGTCAGGGTCATATTCGGCACCAGTAAGCCCGTGAACTGCAAATGTGCAAGGACCGCTAGTCGTACCGTACTCCTCATGCGTGTCATTAACCGGTCGCGCAACAGCGGGTATTGAGTCGTTGGGGTCGCCATCCGTTTTTCGATAATCCACCACGACTGGGATGTCTTTCAGTCCGTAACTATTTAAATTTTCCTGCGAAATCTCCAAGTCTGCGTACCCAAGATGATTCAGCTTCAACCACTCCAACGCTGCAGCTACCTTGTCTCGACGAACGAGCATAGGACAGCGCTCAAAGTCTTCTTCGGTCGGCGCAGAAGGTCCCAAAAACACGAAGGCCAGCACTTCGCTCATCTCGGCTCTCGAAGGCGGGAGTTTATGGTATATCTTCAGTACAGGGCTCTGGAACATCACCGCGTTAGCATGCATTCGATGTCTTCCCGAATTGACTCTGATTATGCACCTATTATGGCGGATCCTCGCGATCAACATTCGTTCGCCGTAAGAAAGGCCTTGAAGCTGAGGCGGAATTTCGCCCACCCACGCATGAAGTGCAAGCGCGTTTGGGGGTACGGACTTTCTCAGAAGATGTGACTCGCATCGAACACAAATATTTTCACATCCGTGGGCTAACACGGGCCCGTCCAGCTCCTCTATAGGATCATCAACAGAAAACCGCTCCTTCCTAGTAACGTCGTTCGCTATCAACAAGTCTAGCGACCCTTCAAATGCCTGTAAGGGGGTAAGCTCAACTTTTGGGGTTAACATTCCGCACACAGCGCAACCTCCTTCCTCGAAGGCAGATACTTCAAAAGCTGCGCCCAACCTCGTCAAGATTTTATGAGTTCCTACGGCGCTGGGAGGGTCGGGAGGGAAAACCGTGTTGGACAGTTCACTGCACGCCAACCTGCGTCGGAATCTGAGCTGCTGGGCCCTTGCTCTATATTCACAAAGTCTCTGCGACTCACGCGGAGGCGGCTGTCGCGACTGTTTAGGTTTAGCACCTTCGGGAGTGGGGAGGAATCTCATGATGTAGACGAGACCCTCGCATTCACATTCGTGTTCGGCCAATGACTGGCGAATCTGTGCCGCAGTTGACGCTCGACGCAGTCGAAGACCGTGCTGGCTAGCCACATCCAGTCCTTCTAGCCTAGTTAGCTTTGGGACGAGCACAGTCCAAGGGACTCGGGCGGCAATGAACATGGCGTGCTTTCGTACGGCGAGAGTTGCTTGTACTTCGTCAGTGACGAACTCAAAGTCGAATGTCCCTTGATCTAGAGAGTCCAACTCGTTGGTCTCGATAATATACGGATAGACCTCTTGGCCAGTATACTTGCCGCGGACCCTGGTTCCCCCACCGCCCAACGCAAGGGTTGGATTATAGCCACAGTCTTCATTCGTCTCAAAAGGCGTTGGATGTCGCGCGCTTGTTGTGCCGTCGCCTAAAAAGAAGACCGTCGTACCTTGCCGCAGACCAGACATAAAATGCGTGCATAACGCCAAAGAAAATAGGGCAATGAATATGGTATAGCCAACTAAGGCACCCGTTGTGGGCAGTAGGGTATAGATACTTTTCGCAACTAGAAGCCTCAAAGCTCCGAGTGCCTGAACGAGTATCACGTCCGACCCATTAGAGGGAAACGAATGGCTCTCGAGACCTGTACACGCAGCCTGAGATCAGCGTGAGAGGGCTACGACCGTGACGAAGAGCGTACTATGCGATTGTGGGACGTTCATGGGTGTGGTGGAAGAGGAAAAGATTTGCTGGAATTGCCGTGGGAAGCCGCATCACCCATCAGTGACTATTCTGTCACGTAATTTAGTGGCTGGCTCCTTACGGCCATTGTGACCATCGTCGCCCATGCATTTCTCTCCCCGACCACTTCACTCCCTGATCGAATGGATCTGGAGACCTTGTTGCATCCAGACGTCGACGCCCCTGTCCAGCAAGAGCTAAGCAACGCGACTTCTCAGTCCCACACAGACGCGTATCCTCCAGAGTCGACCGTGGCCGCCTTTTGGCGTCGCGTGGCCTATCTCACCACTCGAACTAGGTGCAGTGATGGGAGCTGGGTGGGGACCTACGAGGTTCGACAGTGGAATAGAAACAACACCGAGGTGAGTCAGTGTGATATGCGAGTACGCGGAGCAGGATAACAGATGCTTATACCACCCAGAGCTGCAGCAAGTGCTCCAAAGGCAGATCGCGCAAGAAATGCGATTTTGCAGCCGACCAAGTCAGCTGCCGCCCTTGTCGCCTCGCGAAGACCTCATGCGACAGAAAGACCAAGT
The DNA here is from genome assembly GCA_037176885.1 of Favolaschia claudopus. NCBI lineage: Eukaryota > Fungi > Basidiomycota > Agaricomycetes > Agaricales > Mycenaceae > Favolaschia > Favolaschia claudopus. Next base: position 242,787 of record JAWWNJ010000192.1, read on the forward strand.
TTCTGTTCGCCGCGACTCGCCGGGACTTCTTTCCGACCATGGAGGAATTTCTGCAAGTGTACAACAGTCAACCGCCCGCAAAAAGTCGGTCATTTCAGAAGACGGCCAACAAGGGCTTGAAGAAGACGTTGCCTGTAGGTGAGTACGCGATCCCCGCCCCCCATCCCATCAGGTCTCTTTCAAGTTACCAATATTCTCTGGATAGAGCCGACAGCGAAACCTAGAAGCTCAGACGCACACCCGTCTCCATCGGAATCCACGTATACAGGTTAGCATCGTGTCTTTCGAAAACCATTAGCACCGGTGCACAAGTTATCGCGCGTTAACATACGTCTTTCATTCATTTGTTTTGCGACGAAGTACTCAGACTTACTGCGGTATACAGACCTCGACAACGAACACGACATTGATGTGTATATCCAACGAGGCGACAATATCGTGTCCGAGGGCTTCAACGGGACACGCTGCAAATTCTGTCGAGAAACGCGCTCTGCCATTGATGCGTCAAGTTCTCACACGGAAAGCGTGGTAGGACGCGCTGTGGACAGCATAAAACTGGCGCTGACAGAAGTAACTGCGAAACAATCGAAGATGGAACGTAAGTCAGCTTTTCTCAAATGCGAGAGCGCAACTCAGAAACGGTATGTTAGGATCGAGACAGCGCGCAGAGGCAAACCTAGAAGCGCGCCATGTACAGCTGGAAATTAATATCAAGCGGATGGTTTACGACGCAATAAACGAGACGGTTGTGAAAGACCAAGTACAGCACATCGTCCAAGACGCAATTGACGGGGCAATGGCATACTGGTGGGAGAGGAGAAGAAACGATAGCGCGTCGATCAACGGACAGAGACACGATAGGGAGCGGAACGCGCTGCATTATAGGTAATAAGTAGTACACACGGTTTTTTTTTTGTCGCTTTCTACGGGTTTTCGTATACGTGTAACATAAGAAAAGGACGCTAGCATATTTGTAATAAATAATATAGATCGCCTTTGTCGTTGTTTCAGTCTTCGTCCATATCTAATTCAGCGTCGGAGGCGTCGAGTACACCAGGGTCTGGAGTACCGCATATAATCACCCACAGAATGTTGGACCCAATGTGCATGGTACGACCGTCCACCCCTTGAGCCTTACCCATATACGACGCCACTGAATACCCCACAACGATGAAGGACGCGATGGGGATTTCGCCTCCGGTCCATTTTGGGAGAGAGATGTCCAAAGAAGGTAAGAGGACATCGAAATCGAGCTCGCGATCCCGAGCATCGTATACAGGAACTAGACACGACAGCCAAACATCAGTCAAGGCGCAGAATAAGACAGGTTAACGCACTGGTGTCATTGAAATTGAGGGAGTAGGTGGAAGGGTAAGCGGTAGTTGGCTTAGCTTGCTTTTCAGAAGAAGACTCTCCCTTCTTAGGCGACTTGAAATAACTGAAGATGGGTTTTTTGCTTATCTTGGATAAGGCAGCGACTTCATACGAAGTGAGTAACAACATGTAAGCGCGCAACAGCAGGCTCACCTTGGGTCGCCATGTCCGCTTGACCCAAACGGGTAGTCATACTGACCGCCTTTGCAGTGATGGAGGCCCGCAAGACGTTATACCCATAACAGATGCACATAAAAGCAGCCCATCGCTCCCAATCCTGGTTGTGCATCAATAAATCGACATATTTGCGAAATCTGGGAGGCGAGCCCCCAGACTGAACCGCTTCCATTATATGGCTAGCCATGCACATGCCAGCAGATACGCAGATAGCGGCATGATTCCCAACGGACAAGCGATGAGTCCCAGGGGCGCCCATCACAGTAGCCTTCAAGGTCATGAGGGCAGGGGATACACGAGAAGGGTTAACGAAGTAACCCCCGGTACGTGTGAAAACCATAGCGTTGAGAAGCGTCCTTTTGTTGTCAAGAAACAACAAAGAAATTAATGAGCATGAGGAGGAAAACTATAAGCACGAAGACAGCTTACGCTGCGGTCGCATGACATAGAATAGTCTCCCAAATGCTGAAGCTCAAACGTCCTCCGATAGTTCCTTCCATTTCTTCCGGGTTGCGATCGAAAGAGGGCAAAACAGCCTTCCCCCCACTGAAACATATGTCATACGCAGCAACAATAACAAAGGCTACAGGGACGCACCGCAAAGCAGGCAAACCAACGTATATGTCTTTGATGGCGTCGTCCTGAAGATGCTCTTCGTTGACCTCACACTGGACCGGAGGCGTACTACATCGATTTAGCATAGACCGTGCGATCTGGCGGGCGACGTACTAATTTACACGCTGAGTGAGGTCGTCCTCCGCCACGCGCTGCTTCTTAGCACCAGCTGGTGATCTGCCAGCGGAGCTCTTACGGCCCACATCGTCAGGTCTATAAAGAGAATCAGATTTAGAGCACCTAAGAATAACACCAGACGTCGTACGGAGCTCCAACGCTGCCGGATGCAAGCTGCTTCCGCTTCATTGCGAATATTTTGTCCATATTGGCGCTGTAGACTCGCGATAAGTTCTTCGGGCACCACGGAGTTTCCGAGCGACGTACAGCGTTGTGGAAGGTGCTCGACCTTCGGAATCTTTTTCATCGCCGCGACCCGCCGGCCTTTGGGAAAGAGGAATAAACGACAACGTCGACAGTAACAGCAACGGACATACCCTTTCCCTTTCATTTCGCCCTCGGTCCTCACGCCGCCAATTTCACCACCCGGGACGACACCAGGCTTCGCGTTGCGAGCAGTACCCTTAAGATCGTCCTCCGGCTTCGAAGTGCGGGCTTTCTACAAATAGCGTAAGGGCAAACACGGTCGAAGACGGAAGGATATTCAATACAGCAACTAGTCTTCCCAAGTCGACGCGAGGGTTTTTATCATCCACCTGCCGATCGACAGCGGAGCTTGCATGGACCGCCGAACTAGAAGTACGCTTGTCTTCAGCGCTTCCAGGAGCACCGGACGCAGGCCCTTCGATAACCTAAGACGGGGGTGCGACATGCGTCAACGAACAGGTAATACAACATACGGACAAGTCAACGTACAGGCTGGCCCGTAGAGGACGCAGAATCGGATTTAGGGAGCTCGTGCAGCTGGTTGCCATTATTTCCGACCGCCACCGCGCTGTTTATGACAGGAAGCACTTTGTTGATGACAGCCGCCGCAATAAACGGCATCTGGTTTTCCATGAATCGAGCCATGATACTGGGGGGTCGTCAGCGCACGTAAGACCGTGAGGAGGACGCCAGACACGACGAAGGACTGGTAAAGAACACGAACCTTTCCATACGCGTCTCCAAAGAGACGGGGGGCGTGCTCGGGGTGCGAGGGACAGGCTCTCTCTACGCACTGTTATATTGATATGGGGTTCTAGCATTGACAACACATACCACGGAGACCGGAGTGATGGGCATAGACGGAAGAAGGCTCGCGACTGCGCCAGCATCGGATTGTCCAGAGACCTGAGCACAGAATCGACAAAGACTTAGATGAAATCGAAGACATCACGCACGATGTCATCTTGACGCGTCGGCTGTCCCTCACCAGCAGCACTCACATCCTCTCGGTCGACGGGAACACCAGCAGCACTCACATCCCCTCGGTCGACGGGGATAGCTGGGTCAGAACGAAAAGCGGTAGCGAAACTTGACAGACCGGTCAGTTCCGAGCAGAGTGAAAAGTGCACATAAAACCCACATAGGATTGGACCGAGCGACCGCAGAAAAAGAAGAAGGGGGACGGACGACCTTACTTCCATTGTCGTCGGACTGACCAAACGCAGGCTTGCTCGTTGAGCGAGTGGAACTCCTTAGTATCCAAAGAGAAAGTATATTCAGTCAAGACAATATTCGAGAGCACGAAAAAAATGCGTTATTACCTGGTAGGCATGGCGGGGGGCAACGTGCTATAACAGGTCAACACAAGCAGCATACATGAACAAGAAGTCATCAATTACCTCGCCTTGACGCCATTTTTTTTCACAAACATGCTAAGTTGAAATAATAAGAAAGGGAAGGGGGAAAACGCAGACAGAAAAGAGGATGTACCTGTCGCCCGGTACAATGGACGCCGCCCTACGAGACACGATAAGACAGGAATAAGAACAATAACCCATGCCTTACTCCTCGTCAGAGTTTACTTCCGTCACAGAGGGGCGCGACCTGGAGCGAGACGTCAAAAAAAAGAAAAAACAAGAAAAAACAAGCAAGAGGGGAAGGGGTTCCACGTACCTTCGAGTCTTTTTGGCTCGTTTGGACGGAGTGGAGACAACGACAATGTCACCATCGGATTTGTTGCCCTTATCAACGTCAGTCTCTTCAAGGGACAAAGCAGACCTACACCAACAACAGCGGAGACAAACAATGAGTCAGTACAGCGCCAATGAAAATAAAGAAAGAAAAGCGAGAAAACAGGGGGAAACTCTTCAACACACAATTCGCTTTCATCGTCCATGACACTGAGTGCGAGAAATAAGCGAAGCACGACAGAAGACGATAGAGCGGATACGCACATATACGCTCCTTCAGCAGAATGCACAGATAAATCCGTGTCGTCGTTGATGAACAGAATATCCGACTCGTGCACACTCAGACTCAATTCACTGCAACTGAACGGAATGAGCTCAACAGAAAGACCAATGAATGCAATTGTCAAACCTTCCGTCGTTCCCGTCGTCGGAGGCTGCGTCGTCGATAAATTGCTGGACGTTACTGATATTGAGGTAAGCCTACGCTTTGTTGGCGATCGACAGTGGACCTCACCGAGAGACGCCCAGTGGCATGCAACGAAAGTGAACGAAGGAAATCACTGATGAGAAAACCTGGTCTCCAGACCGTGCATCCTTTTGTACCGCGAAAGTGAAACCTATATCTCCATCAGAAATAAAAAACGACCATGCGGTCGGCACCGCTGACGATGCATTCACGTACTTCTCGGATCCTGTGTGCTGGTCGTGAAGGTTGTACATGTGCTTATGCCTGGAGTCAAGCGAAAAAAAAAAAGCAGATCTCGATCTCGATAGCGCATCGCCCCATTGGGAAATACGATTTAGCGACGCCTAAATGCATACGAAAGATCGGGAGGCAAGGCCGAGCAAAGAGCGTAACACTTACGCGTCAGATATACGAAATTTGAGATTAGAGTGTTGCCGGCAATTCGGCAACTCCTGCGAGCACAGACGGCCCTACGAACGCGAACTAAGTTCTAACGCCCCAAAACCTGGTGAACGTGCTATCAGTGACCCTACATACAGCATAATTGGAGCCTACTCAAACTTCGACTACCTTACGATGGACTTTGACTCCCACTATAACCAAGTCGCAGCCGGTCAGTATACTCGTTCCAGGTAAACGCGCAATGGATTACTGACCTTAGCGCACTACTTCTCCCTCTTCACCCCAATTTTGCCACGCTCTTGACCTTGAACAATGAACTCAATATACACCAATACTTTGCACCTGGCGAACCACTCGCAGCCGACGCTCTTCAGGATGTAATAAGCGTACAAATTAATGCCAAAGAAAACAGCCCCACCAGTGCAGTGCAGCATGTAAACGTTCTTCAGGTATATTTTCGCGACTATGCCAACCCGGACTGGAATTGACATGGAGCGCGTATGTGCATAGACGGACAACCTCGTCGTGCAGGAGACGAGCAACCAGCAAAGGCCCGTTTGGCGTTTGGGGATTATCAACGGCGAAGGTGCCATCGAAGAGGAGCTGTCCATCCGCATGCACGGTATTCTCACCAGAGTGGACCTTACCGCAGGCAATATGTACAGGTGCCATTTTAGTATGCTATCGCCGGCCTTATGACACTTGTAACACAAATGAGTAGATGCGAAGCTGCGAAGGTAGCCAACCTTTGTCAGAGAGTCGAGTTGGTTGGACTAGGGTCGGAACTGTTCAGCGACGCTATCCAGAATCTCCTGTCGCTTCACGGAGCCTTCGAGCGCTTCTTCGGGGCGGAACGAGTTATACCCATGAACGTTGGGGACGCGTATAGTGGCCCTCGCTTGATCTGCACTTGCTTGTATTTGTCGAAGGCGGGCCCGGATGCACTAGCGGAAGTACCCTTCGGAATGGGCGTCGATCCACTAGGAGAGCTGGCAAAGTATCGAAAAAGCGGGCTCATTCATACTTCGGAGAATCAAGTGACATATTTCAAGAGCGCAGACGACGGTAACCCTAGGTAATGCAATCGCTTCGGCTTCGGGCAGCAGAGTCAAACGCATTACTTACGATGATTCATGTAGGTCCAAGCACGACACCGTGTACGAAGCTTTCCCCGCCACGTTTCGTGCAGGTGACATCGTAGAAGTCCAAGGATCTGTTATCGGGTTTGCGACCAAGAATCAGAAGATAAAGACCATTTTCCAACTGAGCACCCTCACGCTCGTGCACTCAACATATTCGAAGGTAAGCTTCTAGTAAGGCGGACAAGTCTAACTGTCGATTTGCAGGACGCAGAGAAAGCGCGGGCCAAAGCAGCTCCTCCCAGCCTTCGCACCGTAACTTTGAAGCGCAAAAAATGGCACGAACAAGAGGACCGTGAAGTTGTGAAGACGAGGCGCAAACTGAAAGACTTGGACATTAGAGGCGACGGGCCGACTAAGGGCGGGGACGACGACTGAGTTGACCGAGGTAGACTGAGGTGGCATTGATTACGTACAATATTCTCACACTGTACTTAAAAATCTAAGCCGACATAAACAGGCTCCTCGTATGGTACCTCCTCCAACACGCCGCTGTTGAACCTGAAGCTCGTCCTCGTCCACGCGTACGGACGGATACCCGATATAAACTCGTAAGACACAGTACAACCTTCAGCGAAATGACCCGATTGACGATTACCCAAGACGCGCAGGAGTTGAAACGTCGACATGTCCGTTCCAAGGTGAATGCTCGAGAGATTGCGGCACAACGGCGCTGACACAAAGGGACGCATCTCTACCAGCGCCACAACAATGGTGTGTCGAACGCGCCTGAGATCCAGATGAACCAGATTGGGAAAATTCGCCAGAATATTCTTCATCGTCAAATCGCTGGGCACAGACATCCTCAAGTCAAGTACCTCCACTCCGTCGAGACTAGGGTTACATAAGTGGGGGGTCGTTCCGTCCACAAAATCAGCACACCCGGACGGTGCGATGAACTGAAGGACGCGTAGCGACGGAACGCGCAGCGCGGCCCACAAATAACTATTGCCATATGAATCGCATTTGAACGCCATATGGGTGACGCTCGGCATATGGCATAGGCTCTGCACCAAGATACCCTGGGGCGGTCCGTTCGCGCACATAACATCATCGAGCACAAGGTGAGTGACTCCGACGCACGCCATGAGGAAGTCTCGAACTTCGTTCCAGCAATCATCGCATCGAGTACGCGGCATGGGGCCGAGATGGAGGCGTCGCAGCGTCGAGGCGTGGACGTAGGGGATGAGCAGGTGAGAATACCGATGGACTAGCGTCTCCAGATTCGAGAAGGCTAATATGGCGCGATTGAGAAGAAGCGGATTGGGCGGGTTCGTAGTCCCGATAGCCAAGTCCAATTGGCGAACTCTGTGAGCGTGGCATGACTCCATCCACTCGAAAAGGGTCTGCGCGCCAAACTGGTCTGTGGCGCTGACAGACAGACGACCGATCTTGTCAATGTGATCATCGAGGTGGTCGCGCAATGAGGCGAAAGTCTGTTCAAAGTTGTTTCTACTGGCAATACGGGATGGAGCGTCGATGATGAGATGCACCGGGAGGCCCCGCGCGTTGGTAAAGGCGGTGATGACCTGCTGGGGGCGAATGGCGCGGCAGACGTACAGGCCAGTCCAGAAGCGAGGGTCGCCAGTGATCATATCTTTCCACTCCGTGCAGACAAGCAAGTAGTCCTTTCTGACTTGGTGGTAGGTAGCCGGATACTCGTCAAAGGGCCCGCATGCTAAAAACACGATTTCTCCCAAGATCTCGGGAGGAAACACCAGACCAGAAGACGACGCCACGAAGACTCGCTTAGGGACCGGCGAAGAACGCGACGAGCTCAACATCTGTGGACCGTCAATAAGAAAGAAGACAAATACACAATAGCAGCACAATTACATTGCAGAGCGAAAGGAACGGGCGGTGCGAATAAAGCGATATCTGTAGACCAAGCAGTCAAAACTGAAGTCCACGAGTCGTATTTATGCCCACACGGCGCGTGGATCTGCGGTGGGCTATAGTCGGTGACGAAACATCGTTCCAATGTTTCATTGTTGGGGTTATCTGCATTAACGACCAAATCGGCAAACGACCGAGGAACGGCTGGCATCAGCGTAGATTGGACATCAGTTCCAAACACGAGAATTCCCTTTAACCGGAGCAACATCTCTATTTGGAAGCGAAGCCACCAGCCGCACCAGCTATCCGCCCATCGAACCCTCGCTTCTTCTAAGTCGACGCTACAAATACCTTCGACCCTCTACACCGTTCCCTAACGAGCACCCATGGCCCAAGTCAACCCACCTGTAAGCTCGATAGTTATCGACACACGAACGTTCACTGAGTGTACAAACAGGCTTTCGTTCTTGAGCAACAACCCGCAGCCTGCATCACGATGCTAGGCTTCGTACTGTCTCTGCCTTTGCTGCTGCTCAAAGGGCTGAAGCACATGGTTCGTGAATGCTACGTTTTGAGATTATCGGTCTGATCGTACCGCAGATACTTACTTGGCTCGGATATCCAGGTATAGGGACGCTGCCCACCCTCCCTGACGCGGTCTTCGGTCCAGTGAGTCCATCGCGCTAACTGCTCGACGAATTACGCTGATTCAGAAACACCACCTCATCTTCCCACTTCTTATCCCCCCAATCCCAGTGGCTCGCTTTCAGGCTCTATAGATCGCCCACGGTCGTCAGCGACGCAGCGTCAGTGAACGCGATCCTAGCTCACGTCCGCCCGGGAATGAAGATCGGCATCGACATGGAATACAACCCAAACGTCAGCTCCCAGCCCAACAATCGCCACATCACTAGCATCCAGATCGCCACCCCAATCCATCTCGTTGTTATCGACATGCGAAACCTGAACAGTAAGTTCAAGAAACGAGTCGCCTTCGTGTATGTCAATATACTTACACGGGCGTAGCCCTTCCTGCCGAACTTCACCGCATACTTTCATCGCCCGACATAATCAAGCTTGGAGTCGGCCTACAAAACGACACCACTATGCTCTGGCGGGACTTCCACGTCGCACTTCACAGATTCATGGACATCGGGTTCATGCTACGCGTCGCCTGTCCTGAGATGTACCCTAACGGAGCTGGAAACGTCTCTCTACAGGCCTGCGTCCTACACGTATTCGAAAGGCTGATTCCGAAGACCAGCTCAACCAGCTACGACTGGAGCCTGGGGGTACCCGCTGTCGTCGATCCTCGGTATACGGAGCTCGTCACCTGTAAGTCGCTCGCTCGCAAATGGACTCGAGAACCTAGAAATCTCAATGCACCACAGACGCGGCCCTAGACGCGGAAGCTCCACTGGCACTGTACAAACCTATCCGGCTGTTGTTGCTGCAGAAGACTATCGCTATGGGACGCCCCTTGCCCGAGTATTGGTACACGTTCGGATACAACAACGGCAATTACACTCGCAGCCACCCCAACTGTCGGGGGCGCGATCAGGTGTGGTCTTTCGTGCTCTGTCCATGGTTTGCAGGGGGCGATTTCAACGGATACTGGATGTAAAAATAAGGTTCCACTCTTCGTCGTTCCGTCGCGTCTGCGTGTAATCGATCCATCGTCGTCGGTAGATATTCCACGCGACAAGCAGTATACAAACCCAAGTCCCACCTCCTCACCTACACACCCCCCATATGCATTCCATTTCACCCGTCTCTACGCATTCGCTTAACCTTTCGACGCTCTTCTCCCCTATCCCACTCCCATGTCTCGCATCTCTATATATTCACTTGTTCGTTCGTTGCCTTTAGTTGGTTATAACAAAATTTCAGTCGCATGCATACAGCTAGTTTCCTCCTTCAAACCAAAAAAATTAATTAATTATAACTTCGATAACCTACGTATGGACGGTCGGTAATATACTCGATTCACCGTCGAATTGGCAAATTATTACACATCACCTCAAACGGAAAGACATCCAGCCACTCGACGAGATTAGACCCAACGGAACGCGGTCAGAGACCGGAACAAATCGCCTAGGTACTCGGGTAAACTCAGGAAGGGCAAAGCACCAAGCACAACGGACCCTGAACGAAATATCACACAGGCAGTTACAGACCGCTACGCGAGCCCAAGCGAGCCCAAGCAAGCGATTATCGACATGCGACCTTCTCGGCGGAACTAGCGGGGCCCCGCTTAGACAAATTCAAATTACTGACATCAGTCGGCAAACATACTGACCTGGAGGCGTCCGTCGCGAAACCGACAAAAAATAATTAAGGCAAAGCACGAAAACAGAAATAAGAAGAGGGTCACCTTAAGATCAAAGTAGAAGCAGCGCATAACCACACAGCGAATGCGAACGATCGGCATGCACCCCCCTCAACAAAACAAAGATCAGTTGACCCAAACAAAAGCAATTATATTCGCTTAAACCGACACTAGATCATCGACAAGAGAAACCAAACGCAAAACCAACGCATTTGACGCGAAAGGGGAGGATACCCGAAATAACGGATCCCCTGCCAACTAAATTGCCGATCCATCAATAACGAAATGTTTCCGCGGAAGATCACTCGCAGTCAAAGCTCACATGGACCCGTGGACACACAACCCTGTATTGTCACAATGGCGGTTCTTAGATTGATAGCATCTCACACACCCAGCGGAATTCCAAAAAAAAAATTAGGTCATCACAACTGACGTGAGTTTACGGACATTACTTAATTTAGGGTATATGGTGTACAGGCCAAAGCGCACAATCGCGTAGGTTATAAATAGTCAAAATAAGAGAGACGCAGCAGTTAGTACGGGGCAACGATGAATCAAGCACGGTAAAAGAAATCATATTGCCCGGAATAAATTAGACAGCGATATCGGGTAAGCGAACACTATAGCAATTTGCTTTACAAATGGGTACAACTCGGAACACATCAAAATTTATCCGGCCTCAGCGACGCCGGTCATAGAATCCCGCTCAGCCAGCACGGGCCAGACGCCTTCGTTGCACATGGCGAAGTCCCGAACAAAACTGGTCACAGCGTTAGTGGACGGGATGTAAAAAAACAAAGTCACATTTCACATGTGTATCTTCGCATCATATCACTCCAAGGATTACAAAAAGAGGGTAGCGAAGATCGGGGGACTGTTTGACCAGAAGCAACGTTAAAGAGAGCTGTCACAATGAGACGAAATATCGGACCTAGCGGAGTATCACCAGCGGAGCGGCGCCTGATCCCGCTCGCCTAGCGCGAACATCCAATCGGAACTTGGCCTCGTACTGTACTGAGAAACAGAGCGCTCATCTAGAAACCTGAATAGTAGCACGATCAACGCGCGTTAACGACGAATTGACGCAAAGAAGAAGAAGAAAGACATCACCCCACATCATGCAGTATCACAGGGTTATGAAAGTGACGACACACGCGCCCCAAAACAGAGTCGTCCTTTGGAAAGACCTTCACCGGAACGGCATAGCCAGACAACCGCGGTCGAGACTTGGGCTTTCTTAATTTTTATTTCGATTTTTTGTTTCGAGTCAACGTAACAGTCGATCACAAGCAAGGTAGCGAGCGTATCAGCCCTGTATATCAGGATTCAGTGCATAGTCTCAGTAAATACATCTTTCGAGTTTCACCGACTTCACAAAGCAAATGCTCGCCGAAATTCTCGGTCTCCTCGACTCCGACGTGGAAAGCGACGCTCAGTGGTTCGACGGGGAGGAGCCTGTTATTTTCACGAAAGGAGGTAAGCGCCATGTTGAACAGTCAAATGAGCAGCCCCACCTGAAATCGTATGCGTCCTCCTAACAGCGGTGGACCTGAACCCAACTAACATCGAGGAACGCGTGCTCAAACAATTGAAGCAAGCAGGAATCGACGCTCACCTAATGTTACAATGTCTTCGCAAAGGCAACGGAATAATATCCGGCTCTACCCCGCTTCCCATCCTCCTCGATCTGAAATTTAAGCCCAACGATCTGGACGTGTACGTTCTCGAAGAAGACGAAGACCGCATGCTGGACCTCGTGAAGGACTCCTTTCTCTTCACCATTGTTCGTCAATCCGACAACCCCTACCGAGACGTTCCCGGTTTACTGCGGACGCACTGGCTGAAGAAAGGGACCCAAGTAATCAATGTCATGGTCGTAGCTGGCGATAACGCCGCCTCTGCCATTTTCCAGTTCCACTCGACTATAGTGATGAATTATATATCTGGGTGGGGCGTATTTTGCGCGTATCCGGAGCTAACGCTGGAGGGGAAGTCGATCACCAACCTTTCAGTGCTCACCAACGAGGAGCAGCGCAAGCGAGCCACGTACTGCTTCGACAAATACGGCGAGCGAGGAATCGACCATCGAAAAAAGCTATCAGACCACCGAGCTTGGTCCTCCCATGTATGCGGTGTCGATCCCTCGTGCCCAACGACCTTCAGGGCCCTCCACGATCGCACGTCTTTGTTCATACCATTCGCCTCGGTCGAATTGAAAGACGGCCCGTCACCGATATACGACGGGAAGACGTCGATGGTCTGGTCGCTCGGGGGCTCCCCTTGCAAGGAAGGGCCCGCAGTATACCACCCGACATTCACTCTCAGCGTGAAGGCGTTAGCGAAAGTGCGTATAAGTTTATATGCTTCACAATCCGTCTATACCGATGCCCCTTCCCAGTTTGACCAGCAAATTAGCAAGGCGAACAACGCCGCAGAAGAGGCAGATTTCTGGGGAGCCGGGTACGACGAACCTATGATGTTTAAAAAGGTATGCCTTCGACAGATGCTATCGCGACATTCAAACTGACCTGATGCGAATTTTTTACCCAGAGCACGCACGCACTCTAACATACGAAAGCACAGGTGGATATCATATGAAACTGAAATTCTCAATAGAGAACGGACTCACCGAACGAAGTATAGACATACCAATAAGAGCGATAGCGACGCGTAGACTTTGTATTCCGGTTGTTAAATCGAAAGGCACCCGCGATGCACCTCAGATCGTCGGAACTCTTCTTGTATTGGATCGAAATCGTGCAGTATTGTACGGAGACTAAGATGGCAGTGTTTAATTACTGGAAAGCGAGCTAAGCTGCGTTTGCGAATAAGAGGAATGCAAAGTTTTAGCGCCCAGCATCGACTAGACGCTGGACACGGGTACGGCACAGCCATCGTCCGCGGCCGGCGGCACAACAACAGACGACAAATCAACCCAGACTTTGGACCTATAGAGGTACTCGCCGCAGCGCCCATCTACTCATAGATTCAATCTACAAAGGATCTCACCGCATCGCACACCACAGCAGCTATAGCACGGCCCCAAACACGGAATAGATGGTTCGAAGCGGGAAGAGTACGGAAGTACGTCAATATTCAATATCGCAAACGCATGTACATTTTGGCAGTATAACAGCGAATATACTACAATACAGACCGATATACATTAGTATCGAACACCTTGCACCACTCGATATGGCGTACCACCGACTTTAACCCATAATAACTAGCCAGATGCTGCGTAGCCACTCGAAAGCGAGAGTCGGCGTCAAATTCCTCTTCCAACACCAGTTTCCCAAGAATATGACCTCGAAGGCATCTATCAAGAACCCCCGAATATACCGCTGAAAGCTCTGCAGCGGAGCTTCGCAAGAGCACCATATCGGGCAGCACTGGGATGGCAGCCCTGGCGGACGAATGAACAACGGCCGCCGACCCAATGGCCTCGCATGCAGCGGATCCAACGCACGACGCCAAGTCTAGCTCTACAACACCGTGACAGAGAGCGTAGAAATCAGAGCAACCGCTGCTGGACGTCAACGATCCACCGAGGCGAAGCAAGGATGTAGTAAAATGGGCGTTGGAGGCCACGAACTCGAACATTTCCTCGTCGGTGGAAAAGTGTAAGTCAAGCGTGGAGAGTGACGGGAGGTCCATTCGAGCAAACAGCGACCCTAGCGCAAGGGTGGATCCAGACGCTATAGTGTGGTCAAAGCGAAGCGTCAACGTCTCCAAAGAGCGCAGTGCACCAACAAATCTGTTTTCGACCAAGAACCCACCTCCCCGCTCCTGAACGCCAACTCTATCCAGCTCCAGCGCCCGTAACGAAGGACAGGACGAAAAGAACCGCAAAAGATCGACGAGGGGAGGCCAGGATCGGGGGGGTAGGACCGCCAACGACAAAATACGCAGGCGTGGAAACGCCTCAGCCAGAACGTCACGACAATATACCCGCCCGAGAGAGAGGCGTTCCAGACACATGGGAGGGATAGGGAGCGAGGAGCGGCCGATGTCAGTGGAATGGTAAGCATCAAGAGCTGATATGGCGAGATTGTCGAGAGCGGGAAAGTTCAGGATGCTGGCGGTATCTAGCACAGCCCGCAACGAAGAGGGTGTTTGGACGATGAGCTCCAGCGAGGACCATCTAGCCCTGGACGGAAAAGCGGACCTGAACAAGTGCACAAGCCTGGCTCTGCTCAGGTCCGCCGGAGGGTCAAAAGAAAAGTCGGTGACGATCAACCCAATAGTGCGACTGGCGGAGTGAGCTAAGAAGCTCCCAATAGACTCCACAGTCGACGTAGGCGAAATACTAAGAACGGACCACAACGAGGGGGTTTGGATGACGGCCGAGTGCCAGTACGGTGAAACCATGGAAATAGCATAGCGCATCTTGCGAAAAGCCGCAGACCCAGGATGATACAGTTGAGCAAGCAAGGTGAATACGACGACCATGAGTTCGAGGGGAAGAGGGCGGGCATCTGTTGGTTCTTTCAAAAAAAGAAAATATTTTCAGTACACGCATAAAATTCGAGAGAACGAGGTACCTGGACTAATAGAGTCGGAGACGGTGATCGCCGGCGCATCCAGAGAGGCTACGGGAGCGGCAGAACCAACTTGACCAGAAGGAGCTTCCGACGCAGGTGCTACACCGACCTCCGCGAGTACACGGTCTTGTACCAGCTGAACTATAGCCCCACGAGATTGAAGCAAAATCCGAGAAAACGCTCTGTCGAAGTTCAGATGTCATATAAGAAGCACCACGCCTATATTAAGAGCCTCACGCGTCGAAAGATTGAGAGTCAATATTGAGATCAGTACTGTGAACAAAGACGCAGTCAGCCCAGCATCCCAAAAAAGGCCACGAAAGAACGTTTGAACAAAATGCAAGACAATTTATGTCCAACAAGAGCTGAGGACGCGAGATGTACTTACCCATCGTTTGCATCGGGCTGGGAATCCATAGTCGGACACTCGTGGAGGGAAGACAAGGGAATACTCGACATATATATATATATACATACGGGAACTCAACGCAAGGAGACTGGATCTCGTTTCCCCAGATCCACGATTTACAGTTCCAAATGCGGCAACAGGTACAAAGCGCACATGCGAGGAAACCAGATAACATTCCAACAGATTGTGACAAGAGGAAGTAAGAAGTAAACACGCGTGCTAGATCCGCCGGAGCCGTACACCAGCCCAAGCGACCGGTGTCAATTTCCGCATCAAACCAGCGATTCCACGAAACTCGGTCGACACAAGACCTGCCCACCAGATAAACTATACTCAGCATACGCGAGTGACGGAAGGTTCGCATAAACACGAAGATCGGGCGCGAAATTGGTGGGAGACCGGCGACAGAGGATATCTTCGACCAAAATACGGGGAAGCTCGGCTACGCAGACCCGAGCCAAGTCTGGGCACAAGTCGACGCAATAGAGTGATGCACCGTAGAAAGCTAAAGAGAACCCCGGGGACAGTCGTCCGTCCAGCTGCACCAAGGCTGAGAAACCAGCCAGCGCTGTGGTCAGGACGGTATACGAAGGGAAGTAGCAGGCGAGCTGCAAACACAGAACCGATGGGAATAAGCTGCCACACTGCTGGAGACAGGGCAAGACGTCTTCCTCCCTCTCCAGGGTCAAAGCCAGACCCTCGAGATTAGGAGCGGACAGCACGGACAAGAACTGCGAACACCTTGCCCTTCGCATGGCAAACTCCAGCTGAAGGAGCCTGGGGAGCACAATGCGTGTGCTGGCAGTTCGACGGAGAATGACCATATGTGGGTCGACATGCTTGATGGCGAGATGCTCCAAGTTAGGGACTGAGTCGAAGAACTCTTTAATGTCACCGAGAAAAGGGCGAGGGAAGGAGGTAATGTTCGATAGGGTAAGGGACCTCACGCCAGAGAAAGAGCTCTTATCACTCCATGTGGGGAAAGAGCGATGGAAGGACAAGTTGACGAGGTTACGAGGGGGTGTACGAGCGAACGTGTCGAAGCGAGGTGACTGGTAAGGCGGAGCCATAATGATATCAACCGTGGAGAGGGAGTCGAGGCGCATATCGGCGAGAAGGCCAACGGCGTGGGTGCCTATCTTGTTGTTCGCAACCCTAACACGAAGCTGCTGACACCTGGGCATGAACGGCGCAAGTATGAAGAAAAGCTGGTGAATCGTCTGAACCTCCAACGGTGCGTGAGTGTTCGGGAAGTGGAGATCTATGGCCAGCGGCACGTTCCTAGACTTCAACAGCCACATCCGCAGCTGCTCTGGAGGCGTAGAGTAAGTGACGAAGGAGTGCGCCCACGACACTGCGTCGTGGTCGATGGCGTCGCGCCACAAATGGCACACTGAACGCAACACATCTCGCTGCACGGGCATGCCAGCGTTCACTGCATTGGGCGAGATAAAGACGGCGCGCAAAGCACGACATAGGACCTCGACAGGAAAGGATTCTATAGCCATCGATACTGCGCACCCAAAAAAAATAAAGTTAAACGCATTAGCAAATTACCAAAACGCAAACGAATATATACTCACGTCGACTTGGGACGCGATCGAGAACAGACCAGTAGAAGGGGTGACAAGGGGGGTGGGGGATATTGGTGGCGGGGTAGGCCAGACAGCAACGACGCGAAACGGATGGATATACACCACGAGCTGAAAGGCCGAACAAGCAACCCTTTTAAAGAGGATAGACGGTGACGATCCAAATCGGGCAAAGCAACGGCCAGCGGCACGGAGATAGATACAAGACTATAGATCAATCGAGTTCGCGTAGAGTAACGAACGTCGGTACGAGGAACCCCACTCCTGCAGTCAAGTGCCGAGGGACCACGTCAAGGACAGTTGCAAGACACGGCACGCGGGGAGACTACGCTTCGGCTTGATACGTACGACAGCCATACTTGCAAAATCTGCGAGCCGACGTCTCAATCAAGACCAGCCCGAACTGGGTAGACGAACATTCAAGGCCAGGCAAGTTGAAGGGCGATAAAGTAGCATATATTGAAGAGGAGAAGAGTTAAAAAAGGTAGAACGACGAATGTGGCAACAGCAAACGAGCGCAAACGCGACAGAATGAAAACAAAAGCAAGAACACAGTAAAGAGCAAGCACGTCACAGTAACCCGTCACAACTTCCCATGCCTTTCAATTTAGAAAAACCCACGAACGCATCTCCAAAAAAACCCACAACGGGGCAAAAAAAAAGCAGATGAATCTAATACGGGGCACATGAGTGAACGGTCGAACTGAGAAAAAACAAAAAATAAAGTAGACGTATACCTATGAGGCGAAAGGATCTTCGTGGGCAACGTGCGCACCCGAGCCTTCAACCGCATAGTACGGCGAAGATACGACACTCCCGTCGACGACGCAATAAGTGCCTTTCACTCCAAGTACCCCCTCGCGATCCCATGCAGCTGAGCAATCCCAAGATAACGAGCATCGCGAAGAGAATATTGTCGGAGAAGATGCAGACAGAACATCCAGCACGTCGATTTCGGACAAAGCCACTGCAAGAAGCACGGACTCCAGGGATGGACATAGGCGACCTGTCAATTGGACGCCAACAGACCGAAGTGCCTTTTTGATGCCAACGAAAGCGGACACCGAGGATGGGTGCATTTGGCGAAGGTCGAGCGCTTTGACATTGACAAAAGGGCGCAGAATATCCACGAAATCAACAGCGCTGTACTCCTCGTGCTGCAGTGCCAGCCGTTTGACCGATGCAAGCTCTTGACACGGTCGGCCGGCAATGCTTTCGGAGACGAAGGAAGCGCAACCACCAAGGGAAAGCACCTGGAGGGAAGGCAGACGCAACGCCGCAAACATATACTCCGCAGACCAATGCCTCGAGACGAAGTGAAGCTGTAGAAGCGAGGGCAGGTCGCATTGCTCAAACAGCCCATACTCGCATTGGACGTCATCGCAAGTCAACAGCTCCAACACGCTACAAGCCATCAACATATCACGCAGGCTGACCCAACTAAGACGGACGCCGCACGGAATAGGACCCAACCAAAGAGAGTGAAGTCCGGAGAGCATGCAGGGGTTCAGGATAACGAACGTATGCCGAACTGTAAGGAAGGCAAGCGCGGCGGACGGTAGAAGGTGAACAGGCGTGAGTGTTCTTGAAGTCTCGGAATATCGGCCCCATCGCCCGCGCTCCAAAACTCGAGCGTCGATTTCGGTACAGGAAGTCGTGCATATGTCGAGCCGAACCGCGCGAGATGCGGCCATGTTAGATAGACAACGCAATATGAGAGCGCCCCTGTCTCCGTGCTTGTCCAGCAGTGAAATTCGACTAACTCTGTCCAAGACGACAGGCACCAAGTCGAGAAACGAGCACCAGATGCGAGTGAAAGACCCTGAATCGACAGCGTACGATCCGGTGTCTACGAACAAGTGAAGAGGCACGCTCAAGGAGCGAGAGATCCACAAATCAAGGACTGATAGAATTCGGCAATCCCCAATGAACACGCCGCTCCAGAAACGGGTGTCGCCGCAAACCACAGCACGCCACGTTGTGCAGACCTGCATAAATGCCGACCGATACAGAAGGAACGTCCGAGGGCGCGCCGCAAACACCCCGCAAGCCGTGAGAAGGATATGCGCCAAAACCTCGACAGGCATAGCAAGCACCCCAGAAAGATCGTCGCGAGAGAGATGCTAACAAGACTGTAAGTACACTCGAGAAGGGTGGAGAGGCGCATATACAACACGCTGCGACGCACAGGCAGATCAGGGTCCATTCAAGACGGTCGGAGCGCAAAGACAGTGAAAGGCAGAGAAGATAAAAACGCCGAGAGGGGCAAGACGGCAGGGCCTATCAAGCAGAGGATACAAGCAATGACGATAAAATGGGGCAAAAAAAGAACCACAACAAAAGAAACACGAGGAAATCGGTACGGAGGTCAATTGCGGACCTCATCAAGGGTCAATCAGCGTCTCAAAGGAGCAAAAAATGCGAAATATCAAGAAGCACCCGGAACGACGGCTGAAATTTCTCGGCTAAAGCAACGCAACTTAGGCGAGCTCAAAATCATCACAGGGAACAAGCAGCGGTTCAAGCAACATACTTACAGCCAATCAATGGCCGGAGCGTCACCCAGACATGGCTAAAACAGAATAACCAGCGAAACACGAAGCTTGAAGACACGACGACCGGACGTTGCGAGCTCAAAGTGGACCCGAGTTCAGTTGGTGGTAGCAAGTGAGGATAGCCAGAAAGCGCAGACATAAAAAGGTACTAGGAGTGTCGACACATCAAGGGCATAGCAGAAACCGATCGAACTAGCACTCAAAAGCCAAGGAGAGGCGATGGACAGACAACGAAGGATGACGGCAGATTTGTGATGCGAACTCAATATTGTTCTCACGAGGTTACACCAATCAGCGCGCCGACACTCTAATGCACTAGAAATTCATCCAACCTCTTCGAAAACGACTATAAACTTGTTCACATAGGCACACTTATCGCCAGATACACACCGTAAACCCTCGTCACAAACACCATCGCGCGCAGATTAGCACCAGAATCTCTCAGGACCCACACCTCCGCGCAGCTCGAAGCAACCAACCGTAGGGGCTTCGCGATCCACCTATTTTTCAAAAAACATCATATTATTAGAGGTAAGGCGATGCAATCAACACAAGACACCCACATAAGCTGTATCAAGCCAACCAAAGGAGTCGCTGTTGAGCACTCGAACGCGCACCCGGAGGAACATCCTCGCAATCGGATGGGACCGAACTGCAAATATCGCAACTGACGCCTGATAGGGCGCCAACGCGGTACGCACGGCATCTGCGCATGTACTCCTCGACTTCTTCCTCACGAACGCCCGAGTCCAACTCCAACAAATATAAAGACGACCAGCGCGATAAGTCTTCTCTAAGCCACTCCCACAAAGATTGGGTGACGGCGCGCCCCGCGGTCGCGACATTCGCGGTGATGACCTTGTCCAACATATCCCACAAGCCAGGCTGAGGCGCCAAGTCATCGGTTACGCACGACAATCCGAAGTGACGAGGCCGCGAGAGGAAATGGTTACAGGAGGCGTAAATGTCGTTCCAGGTTTCGGCATCGGACACGACAACGGTGAAGGTAAGAAGGTTGGGAAAATGCAGACCCTGAAGGAAGCGTGCTGAGGAATGGTCGTCGTAGCGCAGATGTAGGATCTTGACCGACGCCAACTCTACTACCGTGGGGCGGGTCGACTCGTCGCAATCCACGTTGGTGATATGGAGCTCTGTCAGCCACTGCAAACTGTGCAAGAAGCCGCTGAAAGCAAGAATCTCCAATCCACGAACGGAGGCGACAACCAAGACGTCGAGAGCGTTGTACGATCCCGGGCTTCCTATGACAGGAAGTATTCCTTGGCAGGACAGGTTGGTGACGGGACCCCACGATGGCGCAGGAAACAAGCATAGCGGGCTAGCACTGAACACCCGGTTTACCCGCACGGAGAGGGTAGAAACACAAGGCATCGGCAAATCCGCGAGAACGCTGGCAACAGAGTGTAGGTTATAATAACCGTCGCTCTCGATTCGCAGACTGACTACCCGTTCAAGGCAAGTCGTCAACACCTCTTGTAGCATCTGATTGTAGAAGTGCAACGGCTGGGCGAATACGAGGTGAGGCACCGAGCCACCATCGTCCGTCAAACTACCATGCTCCGACGCGTCGATTGTAAGAGACAGAGGAACGGCCGAGGAGCGCTCGACGCAAACTTGAAAGAACTCTTGAGTGGTAGGTCGAGCAACCGTTATAGCGTTCCAGAAACTAGGGTGGTTTGTGATAACCATGCGCCACCGCACACAGACTCCCCTGCACCGAATTCTCCTGCCAAGGAACACCCGCCAGTCATCTGGCGATTCGAATACCTCCTCGAAAATCAGCCACAGAATCTCTACGGGGAGTGCGTCGAAATACGGCAACGCGGCGACGCAGTCGGACATCTCTCTGGAAGAGGACGAAAGGGAGGTGATAATTGTCACCACTGCGTGACCGACCAGCTTAACAAGCTCATATCTGTACAGAAATGATACATACTCCCCTTGACAATGAAGAAGTGCAAGCTCGCTCGAAAAAACTGCATGCAACACGAAAACGAATGAAGTGCTGCATATATAGCCCCATGAGGCGCGGGTCTTGAATAGATCGAGCAAACAACATCCACCTCCGCGTGTTAGCGTTTGACGTCTCATTTTTACATACTAGGTTTCTCGCAAATTTCTTATGGCATGTTATATTTAACTGCTTTATTTTTTGGTTTCTGCTGCTTGACGTCCAAACGGCCTACAATTTCAAGGGCATCCAACGATTATTTAAATTTGAATTTCTACTCAGCAGCTTGTACACTCAAGCAAGCAGCTATTAATGATCATACTGCATCGCACAGCGCGCTAACGCTCCGTACGAGACACCTAAAGCACTAAAAAACCCACCAAGAGAATAGAGGTCTACGACATCACTCAAATACACACTACAATGTAGCACGGTGGAAGTGCTTTGACTGATACAGTGGCCGACGATCGTTAAGAATCGGTACATAACTTGTATGAGAGTGAAGTCCACAACCCAGTTAATTTTTTTCAGGTAGTCTTTACATAGCTGTATTGATTCACTATGTACGTCTCCGACACCGTCAACATAACAAATAAGCATTATCATATAAACAAATACACCTGCAGCCGCAACACACCTAACAATCTACTCGCAAAATCCATAGTCGAACCGCGAAAGCGCGTCGAGCGGGAGGTTGTAAAACGGAACGGCCACGACTTCCCCATGGACGAGACGAAAAGCCCCACTGTCGCCGTCTTCACGAGGCGCACGCAACGCGTACGACAACACACAAGATGGTGAGAACACAGCAGGAGGCGTATCCGACAGAACCTCCTCCGCATCCCTCACAGTCAAAGCCGCGTCTAAACAGACTGAAGCGAGCAAGGGACACAGTCGGTCAGGAAGCCGACTGGACCCCACGACCTCCTCGACAGTCAGGCTCGTTCGCACAGACTGCTTAATGGACAGAAACGCCGCCCTGGAAGGGGCGGAGAGCTGACGAAGTACCAGTGTCTTGAGCCCAGCGAAGCCGCGCAGAAAAAGGTGAAAGTCACAAGGCCTGGACATACTGCACTTCACAACCAAGACTTCCACCGACGGGAAGAACGAACGCGTCCCATCCGACCTTCTCAAGCCGAGCATCGGCGCATAACCATCGAGATATAGCACTCGGAGGGAGGGAAGACGCAACGCGGCAAAGATGGACTCTGCGGACCAGTGTCTGGAGACGAGCCGGAAATGCGTAAGACAGGGCATTTCGCACTCCCCGAACGACCCATATTCGCAACGCACGTCGTCACAGACGAAGAGATCCAGAACAGAGCACGCCAGCAGCATGGAGCGCACGCTATCCCAAGTCAATCGCTGATAAGAGGGAATGGGTCCCAACCGAAGACGACGAAGACCGGAGAGCATCGACGGTTGCAGAACTAAGAAAGAACGCTGCACGACCAACGACGTAAGGCATGCCGCACGGAGCAAGTGAAGGGGCGTCGAAGGCTTGGAGAGGTCGACGGTACGGCTCCAGCGTCCGCGCCCACGCTCTACCACTCGAGCATCGACCTTTGTGGGCATGACGGTGAAGACATCCAGTCGGCTCGCGGTCGAAGCAGCCAAGCTAGACAGCCAATGCAATACGACCGCACCCCTATCCCCATGATCATCCTTCAGGGAAAACCTATCGACACGATCCACCATGCAGGGAATGATACTGAGAAGAGAGGCCCAGACAGAGGCGAAAGAACGCCAGTTGACAGCGTAGGTTCCAGTGTCGATAAAGAGGTGAAGAGGGGCGCGTTTCGAACGGGCTAACCACAAGTCCAATACAGGGAGAGTGCGATGATCACCAACGAGGACACCGCTCCAGAATCGAGCGTCACTGCAAACCACGTTGCGCCAAAGAACACAAACTTGGCAAACAACATAGCGAGCCAGCATATACGCTCGAGGGTCTTCATCGAAATCCCCGCACGCGAGGAGAAGTATACGGGCCACCACCTCAACAGGCATGGCAAATGAAGACTAGCCAACAGAACAGGCCATCAGCGAGAAGTGGAAGGACACGACAGAACCACAAACCAGTGAGAAAGCGTCCATAGCGGAGTATGGCGCCGCAGAAGGGGACTTATGTGGAGAAGCTGAGCTTGCACTGGCGAAGGTTGGAAGCCAAGCGCAAAGAAAAAGCAAGACACAGACGAGGACGAGAAGAAAGCACTAAGCGCCCGCTTAGCGCACAAAAACAAACAATTTATTACATAATCCACATACTTCCATCTTCCCCACAGGATCTGGCCCAACGTCTGACGCTGTGCTGATCACCCCCACCAAACACCCTTTAACCGAACACCGGCATGGGGACATACCTAGGCTCCTTTAGAAATAAAACTGACTTTTAAAATAAAAAGCTAAACGGAACAAGCCGCGCCATACGAGTATTGATGCAATGATCACGGAGCGCGTTCCGTAGATGCCGCACAACGCCAATACAGGGCATGCCGCAAGCGGCATACCAAGAAGGGCGAAGCACACTATTAATCCAAGGCACAAGTCTACGCCGAAGGTGATCAGTGCATCAATACTCGTATGGCGCGGCTTGTTCCGTTTAGCTTTTTATTTTATAAGTCAGTTTTAATTCTAAAGGAGCCTAGGTATGTACCGTACCGGTGTTCGGTTAAAGGCACATATCGACAAGACGCTAAGACAACATCACCCTCCAAAAAGTGGAGTATTTCACCCTCCAAAAGGTGGAGTATTTTCACTGGTAAGGAAGAAAAAGATTAAGATCATTATATTACGTGATATCAAAAAGTTGATCTGATTTGATAGGACAACAGACAGGCGAGCGCAAACGAGACGACAATCACAAAAGGAAGGAAAAGGGTGATGAAACAGACCAAAGTAAGTAAATATCATCAACACAGCCGCTGATTCAGAACAATGAAGGAGGTCGTTGGATAAAGAACGAATTCCTTCCTAAAGTCAGGATTCGTAAAGTGACACGGCCACGTTGCCGCCACGTTACGTCACTTTTTTTTCTTGCTCGAGCTCATCTCCACCGAACTTGGCGCTTCACAGGCATTGCGAGCGGCCACACGTTTGCCGCTGAGGTATGGTCTGTAGTTTGTATGCGACGTGTTGTACCCGCTGACTCCTTTTAGCAGAATTCTGCGGCTAGAGTTCCCGACCCCGCCCAATTCCCAAAGCGACATTAATACTGTCATGCTCGTCGATCTTCAATGTGACCGAAGGCGCATCTCTGCCATAGAATCCCACATCTCCGAGCTCCAGCAAACGGTTGCCGCACTGGAAGACGAAAAAGCTGTTCTTTGCGACAGGCTGAACGCGTACAAATATCCCGTCCTCACGTTACCGAACGAAATCACATCGGAAATATTCATCCATTTCATTCCCCCTTATCCGGAATGTTCCCCGCTCGTGGGTCCTTACTCTCCGACGCAGCTCACGCGCATCTGTCGCAAATGGCGAGCAGTGGGCCAGTGGCACTCGCAACTCCATCTCTGTGGCGAACAATTGGCTTCACCTGTATGGACTCCCCCCTTCTTCGTCCAGCCGACAAAGGACTAGACGGCCTGATAGATGCCTGGATCGAAAGGTCCGGGTCCTGCCCTCTTTCCGTTAACATATCGCACTCCTGGCCCCTAGGCTTGAGACCTGCCCATGCGGCACAGGCCATATCTGCTATTATTCCGAGCTATGCACGATGGGAGCACCTACAGCTCTGTCTCGATGGAGAATCTCTGCCCGAGATCCAAGGTTCAATGCCGCAGCTCCGGTCTATCGACTTGGATGTGAGTACCGCGCCGGATTCGATGCCTTTTACGCTGTGCGACATGCCCCAACTTCGCACAGCGAGTCTTTCCCATCCAGCCGCGTTGCGTGTGGCTTTCAATACCGTGGTCGCAATTGACTACGCTCAAATTACGCCAAATACCTCCCTACTACTGTCCCCGGATACTGAGGCAGACAGTGTGCCTCGTTCACTGTAATATGCTTTTTGCCAACGATAAAGCAGCGTATTACACCGGACCTGACATTAATCTTCCTTACCTGCAATCGCTTTCTCTCTCGTCTTTTTATGACAATGACAGACATGTTCGTACGAGGATTCCACTCTGCTCTCGTCGTTCCTGCACTCCGTCAACTCGAAATACCAGAGCTTTTCCTCGGGGAGAACGCACCTGACTCGCTCAGATCATTCATCTCCAAGTCAGCGTGCAGAATAACGCTGCTTAGGATCACCTATCGAGAGGTTCGCCACCAGCGTCCTGTTGTTGCTGACGCGCTGTACCGTGCCGCTTGTCCCACCGCTTTGGATTTTTCGTCGGGTTTGGGGTCGGGTCATGAATCGGAGGATTGTGAAAGTGAATCCGGCATCGACTCGGATTACGACTCGGATTGGTAGCACAATGACTATCTATAGTTCCTCTCAACGCTACGTATTTTTGTTCACGCTTCTGTTTTCCATGAACCTACCATCTAACCTAGGAATTTTCTTCAAATGAACTGCCTTCTTCGCTCCAGTACGCTTCAAGCGGCTCTATACCTGTCTAGCTACTTTTTTGGAAACAAAACTATCTGTGATTCATAGTCTGAGCGCGTTTACTGATGTTCGGCAGAAAAAACGGAATCAAGGGACTAACTTAAGAGACTAGATTTGAGGATAATGGGAGCCAAGGAGTCGATCGGGAAACTCTTGGCTAATCAAAAATATCTCAATCTCAGAACACTCTCGCCCCCGTTTTGCACCCATATATTACAGTATGCAATCTTTGTCTGCCATCAATCCGCCATTGTCCAACTGCCCACGCGACCACGTGGTCGCGTTTGATGTGACCATGCCGTGACGCAGGGTGGCAATGGCTTTTGCTTGGAACCAAAACGGTATAAAATGCGCTGCGTACCTTCGGGTGGCAAACCACCTTTCTTTTCTCTCTCATTACCACCATGGCTACCTCACTCCCAGACGAGATCATCTCAGAAATTCTGGCTCTTGTTCTTCATGTTCCCGACGAAATGTTTTCGGACATCAAGTCGGAAGTCTCTCCATTCGCGGGGTCTTCCCAGGCTGTTTGCTCACTTCTCGTTGTTTGCAAACCTTGGCTTCGCGTTGGTACCCCCATGCTTTATCACACGGTCATTCTCCGGTCAAAAGCCCAGGCAGATGCGCTTGCCATCACTCTCAACAACGGCGAGGACCTCGGACGGTTCGTGAAGAAAGTGCGTCTCGAAGGTGGATTGGGTAAACAAGTGGACAAAGTCTTTCGGTGCACTCCGAATGTCACAGATCTCTTCCTTTCGGCGAACATCCGGTCGACTGACAATGTCAGCGGTCTGGTTCGAGGTCTGCCACTGATCAATCCAAAACGGCTCATTTTCCTGGATGAGGGACGTTGGCGATGGAACATTTGCATGGCAACCTTGATTCGGGGGGTAGCTGAGAATATGGCAAACTGGAGCAATCTGGTAAGCAAGTGCTCAATTCGCAATCCATCGCACTGTACTCATGAGGCCAGACCACATTGGTCTTGAGCACCACCTCCCAGCAAAAGAGGCCAAGACAAGAATTCTTCGAAGCCGTATGTGCCTCCCAAACGCTTAAATTCGTTTCAGTGGGGATCTCCTGGAACGATGACGACATTGTTCAGTTACTTAACCGAATTGCTGAAGTTCCATCGTTGAAAGTCATCGAAATTCGAAGGGGGCCGACTTATGAAGATTTCCATGACACGAGCATGTCGTTTCGGCTGCGCTCCCTTGTACAGGTGGTCGACGATTGGTACGTCACTTCCTTCCACTTTACCCGTCAAGCCTCATATATACGTGGCTCTAGTCCCCAGACGCCCTCTCCCGAGAACAAAACCGTAGCTCCCTGCGCCGTTCCCGGAAATGATAATCCTCTTCCTCCAATGGCATCCGCCCCTCAACGAATAGTCGAGACCATATGGCAATGCATTCTCTTCTGGGCGATGGACACGGGGACTGATCTTTCTTGGGATAACGATGCATTGTGGTCTCGGCGGATGAACTCCGATCGACTTCGTCTCTTGCTCGTTTCGAAAATGTTCAAGGTGCGTCGATTTTTTTCTACGCTTGGAATAGATTCGAACCTCGAACAGAGATTAGCTTTGCCATATCTGTACGGTTACCCCGTATTGTCGAATCCCAACTCGATTACCAAGTTCTCTGCATGCATCAATCGTAACCCGGTCCTCGGGGAGCACGTACGCGAACTGAAAATTTCTTGTGCTGCTGTCAAGAAGACAAAATCTCAAGCCTTCCCTAATCTCAGCACCATTTTGCGTCACACACGAAGACTAGAGCGACTCCTTGGTTGCCGTTTCCCCATGGCTTGGGACACTTTTAATGTTCTAGCCAAAACCGCTGGCTGGTCGCTCGTGGAATTTCGAGGTTTCGTCTTGGACTGGGGAACGACGAAGTTCGGTTTGAGCTGGGTGTTCAATAACTTGCCAAATCTACAGTTGTTTGGATGGAATTCCGCGACTGGAGGTCGAGTTCCGGGCCCACCTGCCGACACCAATGCCTTGTCGTCCTTGTGCTTTTTAGAGCTCGAAGCAAACGGATTGTTACCTATCCTCTGGAATGCGAAGTAATTCCATATCCGTCTCCGCGTATCCTGTTATCTGCTGATCATCTCCTTCACAATAGATTGCCTTTGCTTTCTCATGTTGTACTGGGCCCCGGGGTGGAAATTTTCACGCTGTTTTTCATGTATCGCGGCCCTCGAATAACCGTTCTAGAATTACAATGCGATTTCAACACGCCGGGTGGCTCATCCATATTCGATCTATGTCCAGCTCTCTTGCGTCTGACGCTTCATTGGACCGTCAAGGAACATTCAGAGGTTTTTCATGTTCAAACTATATTCGTAACGTGATTGGTGACATAGGCATGTCTACAGGAGTCTGTTTTTGTGCCGATTCTGAGTAGTCCCAATCCTCACCAATCGCTCGCAAAGCTTATCGTACAAAAGAAAGCTCAAGGGTAAGTATAACTGGCGCAAACCGGAAACGTGGCTGACTTTCCTAATAGTCATGCACTCACAAGAGAGACGCGGGAATGGTCCCAGTTTTTCGACGCCATTGTGCTTGAGGATTTTCCTGCGTTGAGGGAAATACAAATCATGTACACTAAATTCCAGTGGCCAACGACCGAGTTCGTTTTCAGTACCGTTTCCCGGTTATAGCCCGAGTTCCTGACTATTCCCGCACAGACATGATATCTCCAACAGTAAATGGGTCAAATGGTCGGATATATTGGTGCAACACAACATCAGACTGCTGAACTCGGAAAGCTTGCAATGGAAGTCGCGTTTCAAAGGTCCGCGGCGCACTTAGTTTCGGAGATGCATTTCAGATATTCGGAATTTATGGCTTTAACTCGAATGAGTATCGCCCAACCTACTCTGTCTTAGCTAGCAGATTGAGAGTACCAATTTGTAAGCATCGGCATGGTTGCATACACTTGCGGAAACTCTGTCGCCCATCAGGACTATTTCCTAGATTCCTAAAAAATTCCGAGTTCTTGCTAATATTCCGCATCTTTCCGTTCCACACCCGAGGCTTTCTTGCTCATGTAAACAAATCGAACGGAGGTTTAAAAGAGAACTTTTCAAGCCTTTTGTTCTTCAGCATTGTTGTGATAACTCTGGATGACTTCTCCTCGCATCGTATCGGTCTTTGGCGCGACTGGCCTTCAAGGTTGAACCCATTGCTCTTCACGGCCATACGCTAGGACGCTAAATTCAAATTTCAGAACAGGCGCTGCAGTGGCGAGAGTCCTCTTGAAAGATGGGACTTTCCAACCGAGAGCTATCAGCCGTGACCCAGGATCTGAAGCGTCCCTCAAACTGAAATCCGAAGGTATTGAGGTAGTCAAAGGGGATGCTTTTGACAAGGCATCCCTCGTCGCTGCGTTGCGCGGCAGCGAAGCGGTTTTTGCGGTACGCGAATCCTTCGCCACCGAAATCGATATTGACATGATGCAGGTAACCGTACCTCTATTTCCTGTGAAGGCAGAGGGCGAAGGTCCCAATGAGATAGTACAGGGAAAGAATATGGTGGACGCTGCGAAGGCGGCTGGCGTTAAATTCTTCTTCTTCAGGTACAACATTAAGGTTGCATTATTTTGAACGGTCACTGAAATATTTGCAGTTCACTGCCTCATTTCACCAACCTTTCTGGAGGGAAATACAAGCAGGTCCTCTTCTTCGATCGTAAGTCTACCAAGGCCCACCGCGTGGCGCACTCTCATCATTCGGGACGGAATAGAAAAGTTCGTCGTTGAAGAGTATCTCAAATCCTCTGGTCTAGCAAATGTGTCGATTCATCTGGGGATGTTTTTGGAGAATTACTGGCAGTGAGTGTGCCCCCCCTTCTGTTGCTACCATCACCCTCAAATATTGTGAACAGGTTTGGCTGGATGAAAAGGAAGGAGAACGGATTCGATCTAAACATCATTCCTGGCCCTCATGAAAAGCAGGCGTTCAGCTGGGTCGAGCGCGACGTTCCTGCCGTGATGCTTGTGATGCTCAAGAGCTACACCGACCCATCGAAGAACTCATTTTTGGGGAAAACATATCCTGTTATTACCGGCGCAGTCACCTACGCAGACTTGGCCGATCTTACTGCACAAGGTATGCAGATCTCCTGAAGTTGCGATATACTGTAGAATGATCAGTACTTTGATATGTCCAGTTCTCGGTGCTCCGGTTACTATCACCAAAGCTCCACCCATCGGAATTCCCGAGCTCGACGAGATGGTCAGTTGCAGGTCTTGGCATGAGTGCTCGGTATTGATTAATTTCCAGTATGCTGCTCTTGGGGAATATGAGGGCGGCATTCCGGCGACACACGTCCCAGAGTTCGACGTGATCGGTGTCAAGCTCGGAACCTTCAAAGAGTTTCTTGAGGCGGAAGTGAAATCACGCTTTGGATAGATCTCGACGCGTCAATGAAGTAATGACACTATATCACGTGTGCGCGTATCATTTTCTCAACTTCAACTTGAAGCGTTGCTTGAATTATTTGAGATAAAAGATAAGACTCTACTTACAACCGGTGTAGGTACTACAAACACAATAGAACACTCGAAACTATCAATGGCCACATCACACCAATCGTCGACGCACTCGACGGTGACGATGGAATCGGGACAAGTCTCTCGGGCACACTCTCGATGGTGCTCATGTCGCCGGCCACTGTCCCCAGCGGAACTTGATAGGGATCCGAAATAACTCCGCGCTTGCCGCCAGAAGTGATCACTGTAACTTGAGCATCGTTTCTTGTGGTCGGGAAGACTCCGGTGCGGAGAAAGTCAATCTGCAGCTGATGTGTTGCGACGTTGGGTACTGCAATGTCTTAATTTTATTTGACAACCAACGATACCATGTAACTTACGATCGATAGAGACGTGGTCATCGCCGTGACGAACCACCAATGTCGAGTTTGGTGCTTGCTCAAACGCGAATGTTGCGAGCTCCGTTGGCGTGCTATGTAGTGATCACAAGCTAAGTAAATAAGAACAACAAGTTCGGAAATGCAGCTTACTTCAAATCAAAGTCGGCCGTTACCCACATTATTGGCCGTTGGGTGGGCAGAGCCGAAGGCGCCGGAGCATCAAATGGCCAGGCGGAGCACATGTAGGTGAACTGCCAAATTTGAGAGTAAACCATTTGCGCAGGGTCGCTCTGCAAAACTGTTGGTACCCATTGATTGCATGGATAGAGAGTTGTAGTAAACTTACGCTGTTTGAATTCTTGCTTAGCGCCTCGAAGTTGGCGAAGGACTTGTCGGTGTTTTCTGTCCAATTGTTGACTACGATAAGCCGAAAATGAAACATATACGTACTGAGATCGGAGCAGACCAGCGGTACCACGATAGTATCGCGGATATCGGCAGCAGGAACGTAAGCGAAGAGACTGGCATCACCGTTGAGGGACTCATTCAAGGCTTTGTTGAAGAGGGGAAAGTCTGGGTTACTACGCAGGAAGACGCTGGCTCCCAAACGCAGGTCCGTAGGCGTGACGGGCGTATTGCACCCAGTATTTGGACCGCACCGGCTCGCTGGGATCGGCTGTTGGATGGAACGAGCAAGCAGGGTCTCCCATGCCTGAAAGGAGGGAAAGTTAATATTGGGAGTGGTTTGATGCTGGTGTCCTGTACAAGTACCTTGACGACGCTGCCTTTTCCTTGACCATGGAACGGACATGATGTATCTTGCAAACAGAAAGCATCGGCACGAAGTAATAGCCGATTTATGGCGGCTACTTGTGCGGTCACCATGTCTTGAAAGGGCTGCCGTTGTGTGAACTTTATAATTGGATGCGTCGATACATGATTGCTCACCATTCCATGAGGGAACACAGCGTCCAAAACAAAGCGTCCCACACGATCAGGATATTTTGCCGCGTATGCAGCGCCAACAAACGTTCCGCTATGATCAAGAATGAAGAGATGAGGGGAAGCCAGATTTCGCCAAGGTGAATGTTACTTACTAGGATACGCCGACAAGGTGAACCTGCTCGTAGCCTAGTGCAGCACGAATCAGATCCCAATCTTGGATAGCCTCGGCGGTGCCAACGTGCTGTATGATTCCAGCGGGAGTGCTATTCTCCGCGCACGATTGAAGGAATTCTCCCATCGCAGTTTGATATGCGTTAAATTCGCTCTCCGTGGTGGCGCTGTAAACCAAGACAAATCATCATCGAAGACAATAGTAAAATAATGCAACACTCACAATGCAAATGGGATATCGTTGAAGAACTTTCCCGAAGTACAATTGAGTGGGTTAGAAAACTGGATGCCCCGCGTGTTGACCGCTGAGAAAACCCATTTGAGGAAGCGCTGCTTTGCTAAAAAGTGAGAACGAACCGAGAAAATCGAATTCCTCGAGGCCAGAGAATGAAGCAGCTTGCGAAGTGTTGAGTGCGTTTGCCCATGCCTGAGAGACGGCGTCAACCCCAGGGCCGCCTGAGAGTCAAAGTGAGTTTGAAACAGAGTCGTTCTTAGAAAAACTATTACCTGCATGGCTGAATGCAAAGGATAATCAGCATCATAGAGATGACAACAAGTCTCGGAGAAACCCACAATATCAAGAGACCCGCCGGATTTTTTGGGCGATTCATAGCGAATCCAACAGTGATCTGGTTGTCCGACGCGATAGGTTTCGCATAGTCCATCGGAACATCAACTTCACCGCAGAAGAGCGTCGGTGGAAGTGGACCAGAAAATGTCGTGATATTGAGCGCGAATTGGATAGGCTGAGGAACATGAGTTGCACAATCCACCCATCGCAAAGTGTTGTTTTGTTGCCGTGGCAGGTAGAGCGCAAAGGCGCATTGGTTGAAAGAAATGAAAATCACGAAGCAAAATAGAAAGGAAAGCATGCTCGAATCAACGAGTGAAAAGTGGAATGAGGAAAGAAAAGTCGAAGCTTGAAAGGCTTTATACCTCGATTTAGCCTTGCACGCAGCATGATGAAAGAATCGAGTGATTTTCGAACGCCGTTTGTTCAAGGATCATCGAAAGTCGCATGTATTAGATCGGAACAACGCCATGTAGTCAGGGAGTGTAGTGTGCGAGCGGGGCACCTGGGAGCACTATGAAAGCTTCAAGTCGACTGCAAACGCGCAGCAGCGAACTCATTGTCGCCCTCCGCAGCAAGGAGTCGTCGTGCGCAGTCGAGAATCGAGATGGACACGCTGGCGACAGACCCAAACCATCGCCTTACTTGCCCAAGAGGGTAAGAATTTAGCCCGCCGTGCTCAAGTTTGGAATACATCTCACCTGAGATGTCGCTCGTCGGTCTGGCAACTACCGCAGCTTGGTCGACTCCACGGATTGGTGACTCGAATTCAAGTAGAAAAAAATAAAATGGAGTCGCGGCGGCTTTTTCCAGGGTGTTACAGTTATATAGAGTGGGTTTTACTCGACGCCAGATGCGGAGTCCCTCGTGGTGACTCAGGCCTCACGCCGACCAGTGGAGAGTTTCAAGTCGCTGTTTGGCTCAAGTTTGGTTGATGATGATGCCACTCGGGTTGTTCCGGTCGAGTTTCGTAAGTTGAAGTTGAAATCGGCAGCAAGGTTCAACTTCATCGAGGTTGAAGGAATTTTGAAAAAGGTAGCTGTAAAATTACAGACAGATGATGAAAGCTTAAGACATGAAAAATCAAAAGCGACGAAATGGGTAATCAGGAAAACTCTAATAAACGTTGCAAACCCAAGTGCAGCCGGATGGTTGACATCATGGTTGGATATCTTAATGCTGACTTGGAATGATACTGTTACATTTGTACATATCATCAGGACCTTGCTCTCCGCTGTCGTGCGTTTTGTTTTCAATGATAATGGCGGACCTATCTCCGCGTCTTTTCGTCAGTGCTGTTGCACAATTGTTCACACAAACCAACCCACCTGCAGACCAGCAATAATCTCGACATCAAATTCCTCCCCCTGGAAAACTCATTGAGTACAACCGTGATATATTCCGCAAGATAACAAGTGTATTCACCTTTATGAAAGTCGCAGTCCCGTAACTCTTAACACGGGTCATTTCCCATCTAAACAGGGATGAGGTGATGTTGTTTGGGAAGAGTATGCTGCTTACTGATCTGACGTCGGAATCTCTTTCTCGAATATCCTATGGCCCTCCTTCCTGACCTTCTCAGAAGGTACAAGGTCGAGAGATGTCCCGTGTCGAAATTGAGCAAAATGAAAGACGCCAAGGCGTCTGAGATGAACTTGGTCTGACGGTGGTCTGATAACTGCATGCTACACTGTGAGAAGGGATCTTAGCTAAATGAACTGCACACAATACCGCGATGCATGGTCCCCTTAAGAATCCCCCCGCTCATGAATGATAATTGGTCTCCGATGTTGATTACGAGCGCGCCATCTTTGTGTTTGACATATCTCCAGACATTGTCCGGCATAAGGACTTGCAAAGCAGATATTGGCTGGGATAGAAGCGTGCTAATGGAAAGGAACGCGATCCATGTCGGTCAGAGGAAGGAAGGAAATTTCGAAAACGAACCTGATAGAATTGAAATCGGTATGCCCGTTCAACATTACTCCATTTGTTTTGTACGACTCTTCTTGGGTGAGAGGATCGTATAGCATGTATCGGATGAGCTAGCGATTTCCGGATGATGGTTTTAGTTTGAAGGAAGTCGCAAAACTTACATCGTCGCCGCTTTCACCTGCGTCGTTGTCGTGTAGAGACCACAGGTATCCATCCTGCAGTCCGAGAATGGCATCTATGAGGGAGCAAATCCGGCGTAACACTTTTTGACGTATTTCCTAAAATGCTCAACGGTTATCGTCGCTTTACTAGTGGCCACGGCTTACTGCCAGGAATTCTTTTATTTCGGGTACATGAGGTCGCAGGGCCTCTGGATGTCTCGTTACGGGATCAATGCTGCATTCTTCTTAGAGAATGGTGATACTGATACTGGTAAATATGCCCACCTGTTCTTGTAAAAATTATAATGCTCAATTCTGTCGCGGACCCCATCCTTGATTTCCCAATAATTTTGGAGCTTTCAAATATTGAGTATCGGGTTTGGCAGATGAGAATTGGACGCTTACTTTGTATCCCATCCAAGATCCCTTCTCCGCGATTGGCGCAAGATGCAATTCTTTCTCCTCTCTTGATACGCCGTCGAAGGTCAGCTGTCCGAAGTCAAATTGCCGGCGCAGCTGCTCCGTGTTTTGGTTCTACTGTCGAGCGAAAAGCGAGTCGAGTGTAGCTCACTTTCTCTGGAGCAATTCCATGCCCGGTGACATAGAAAAATCCGTCTCGTTCGAGCGCCGTGGCAATTGTCTGCACCAAGCCTTGCCGATCCGAGTCGTATTTCGAGAGGTCCACGGTGAGGATGTCGGCCCAGGGCAGCTCGCATTGGGTTGGTGGTGGCGGCTTCCAAGTGGGAATGTCGATGTGCGTTTCCGAGTCGATACCACCCATTTTCAGTCTGTGAGGCAGTCAAGGCTCCCGGGCCATGGCCATACCGATATATATGCTGCGATAAGATTGACTCAACCGGTGGTAAAGTGGGAAGAGGTGGCGTCAAGGGAGCGTGAAAGCACACCATCCGGGAATGCTTTGAGCCCATACGTCGGTCCGACAGTCCGTATTTCGAGACGTGTTCTACTTTAGTCCTTATTGGCGTTGTCGCTGTTCTTATCGCGTTCGAAGAATCTTCCGGCGCCGCCATCACCGCAGAACTCGTCGGCAAATCCGCGGTAGTCAAAGCAAAGTCACAGCGCCGACGAATTCTATGGAACCATTAAGTAAAATGGCGGTACATAAGTACGGCCAGTTGGCCAGCATTTGCCGGAGGGTTGCTCCTGTGATGCGGGCTACCTCCAAGCTAAGTAGTTCAGATTTTGTTTCCGCAATAGTAAGCCTGAATTTTTAGAACTAGAAGTCACTCTCCGAGTCGCCACTGCAGCCAGTCGAGCAAAGACTGGTTTGGAGTGATCGGCGTGAGAGAAGAGGCTAAGAGGCGTCACAGTGTGACGGGGACACGACGCGACTCTCAGTCTCTCACCCTCTCTTACCTCCTCGTCTGCCAGTGGACTCTGAGAGCTTGCCGTAAAGCTTCTGGCGCCAATTATTCGTCTCTGAGCTGCGAACTCAGGCTGGACTGCAATTCATGAATTTCACGCGCGGAATCTCTCCAAGCAAATTTTCTCTCGCGTCGCGATTTATAACTTCTAGGTTTTCACCTAGTCTTGTGTTTACCGCGCCCCTCTGACCGCGTAAGAACCTTATTATGTAATCTTATATAAGCAGAATTCACGGCGCGTTTATCTTGCTCCAGAGACGCGTTTTCTGTTCAGATTCTTGGTAGATTTTGACTATAATAGCCCGAACTACAATTCTATGTGCTTAGATTTGCTGGAACCTCTGTGGAGTTGCCGCAGATAGTTGGTGCTGGAGGCTCGTGACTTGAGGCCGAAGGCCTTCGGACGAGCAGAAAAAACTTGCAACTCATTAAAATGCTTGAACAAAATTCATTCAAAGACCAGAGACATTCTAGTACGCTACAATAGGGCTGCCTATTGCTGAAATTAGAGAAAATACTCAGAGGAAGTATGGGAAATGAAAGCTCGGCGGGTTTCGGCTTATATAAGATTACCTAATAAGCTTCTTACACGGTCCGAGGGGGGCGGTAAACAACAGACTCTATGTAGCGAGGGCACCGAGCTGGTATACATAGAGCGTCTGTCCTAGGAGAGACTAGTTTTCACCCAACAATTGTCTATTCCTACACTCATTGCGCCCATATCAGTCTCTCGATTGAATTATTCCTCTGCAGCCGCAGTGGTGCGTCGACGTACGGCTCGAAAACCAGTGATATCCA
The DNA here is from genome assembly GCA_037176885.1 of Favolaschia claudopus. Classification (NCBI taxonomy): domain Eukaryota; kingdom Fungi; phylum Basidiomycota; class Agaricomycetes; order Agaricales; family Mycenaceae; genus Favolaschia; species Favolaschia claudopus. The sequence continues at coordinate 279,672 of JAWWNJ010000192.1, forward strand.
CGTTGGACCCCAAGCAACTGAAGCCCTCAGACTATGTCGACATCTCAGAGTACCTGGAATACTCTATCAGGTCTACGACAGAAGACCCCAACATTGCTGCTCGTACGAGTGACTGTATAACCTACTACAAACACAAAGGCGTCGAGCACCCCATTCCCCCAGCGTTCTGCTGGTTATTTCTATTTCCACCGCCCCCCGGATCTCCCACCCATGTCCGGCGCACTTCGATTTCGTTGCGTGCCAGTCAATGACCCCGGGGCATTTGATTCCGAAGAGAGCAGCGACCTCCTGCGTCCGGATTCCTTGCCCTGGGAAGTGCCCTTGTCCACGCTTTCCAATGCGCGGCCCTTCCTTCGTGACTATTATTGCGCGATGGCCTCGTCACCGCGGACGAGGGTCGAGGAATCTATGCGAAGGTTTCCGTTCACGCAAATCCCGCCGCTCGGACTTCATCTTCCGCCATGACCAAATGTTTTCGATCCCATTCGAGTGCATGCATATCGTTACGCTCGTCAACGACCCCCACCAGTTCCGCTTCCGCTCTGCTGTCTTTGGCGAACGACGGCTTGTGGCTCAGGCAGTAGGTTCGGTTCGTCGGCCACCAGTGTTTCCGTATTCCGGTGGGTTCTATCTTTCAAGCGCAGTCTCTTCATCTCAATTGACATTGACTGTTATACTTCTCCCAGGACGAGCTCTCGTACGCTTTGAATTAATGAAACTCCCGCGCTACCCCGAAGCGCGCGTAGTGCTGCGCGTTGTCAAGATGGTCGTTCCGCCGACGCTGCTGATTCCGGATTACGATGGGTACCTGCCCGCCCCAAGGGAAGGCAAGCTGATAACTCGACCCCATCAGGGCACGGGGAAGCATGTTGCGGCGTGGTCGAGGACTTTGGGGTCCCCGCTGGGCAGGTTCTTGCGGGGGGATGCATCGGAAGGAGAGCAGTCGGAAGGATGGTGCAGTTGACGATGAGGTCGACGTCTGAGTCGGAATCTGATTCTGAATCGGGGGAGCGAGTCGGATTCGGAGTAAGCTGTAGGAGGGGGAGGGTTCGTGTCGTGGTCTGGGTGCGAAAAGGATGCTCTGACAAGACGCCATCGGTTTATAGGCGCGCATGACGCTGGTGTATGGGTTTTCGCAACCTACCCTCATCATCAGGTCTCTTGTGGTCCGGACGCGCAAGGCCGGTGACTGACCCCAGACGGTCCGTTCGCATAACCGTATCGCGAACGCGTCTGCTATTGCGGGGGAATGTGGGAAGCCACCATGGCGCTGGTAGCCGCTTCGCGGCAGAGGCGGCGAAATAGTGGGGTACGGTCCCGCACGATGTCAGCGGTAGAGGACAGCTTCGCGCCGGCAGTTACGCGTTTGGATCTATTCGTCCTTTGTCCCGCGCAGGTCCAGTGGTCGCATCCGTGTGTAGTATCTGGTGCATGGCATTGAATCCGCTCTCTCTCTCTCTTCCGCAACGTGGGTCGTTTCGCTCGCCGTTTCACTCGCGTGTTGCTAGATTGCCCGCGCCCAATGACTGTGCTTGCGCGAGCTGACCTATGGCGCGGCAATGGAGGTCGAGACAGAGACGAAGAGAGCCTCTGGTCGTACCGCCAATTTTTGTAGACTGTATCGCACTCAAGACCACTTCACAGTGCCTCACACCCATAACGCAGTACGCAATCTCGCACAAGGCGCCCAGACACGTCTACACCTACACTCCGCAGGCATCGTCACTCGCCTTCTCCCTCTTGCCCGCCAGCACTTCTCTCTCCGCAAAACACAGAACAAAAAAGACATATTACGCACATACAGCGCCGGCTTCGGCACACCAGGGTGTCGCGAGCGGGGAGCCGATGTTGCTGATCCGGGCCTAGTCCAAGGATGGTGGGGTCAGGGAGAGAGGGGGAGAGCCCTCGCGCGTGACGCAGTCGAGCTCTGAATTGTCGCCGGCGACCTTGATCTGTTGTATCACTGGAGGCTTCCCTCGTTTCGTGCTAAGTGCTAGCACTGGGCACTGGGCAGTGCGTCCTTCTGGCTTGCTGTGTCTGCTGTACGACTTTTTTTCTCGTGGGCGCCGGGGCAGAGGCTGGTCTCGATGTGGAATATTCGGTTCTGGTAGATGACTCTTCATGGCGGCTCTTCGCGCTGGGCGGTGTAGACCGAGTTCGATGCGGTGGCGTACTCCGTTAGAGATGGGGGTATTGCTGAGGAAATGGGAGATGGATTGAAGAAATGGGACGTCGATAGCGTTTCTACGACTTCGGGCGGCTGGCTGCCCATCGACGATATCGGTGGGGTATCCGTCGTCCTCCTCTCCTGGAACTGAACCTCAGGAAGCATGTCATTGACTACAGCGCGACGCCGCCCGGGTCGTGTAATCCGGGCAGCAGACAACAATAGTCAGGGCGGGCATGCCCATTCGTAAAGACGGTAGCGTCAAGAAAAAGGGCGGCCTCATCGTTCGATGGAATGTTTGGTTCCCCGTCTCGGATACAGTGGACGCACTAGTTTTCTTGTTTCTACGCTGCAGAAGCAGCGCCATTTCCCGTTTGCTTTCTAGGTATGCATAAATTCTGGAGGACCGCCCACCCAGTTTGTCCCCACCGTCGCTGAAGCTATCGAACGAGCCACGCCCTTAACCAGCCACGGAGCCGAGCTGCCAATAGATGAAATTTCCTTTTTGGGCTCCTAGCGGTTGTTTGGCGGGGGCTTTGAAAATAAAGGAATGGAACTTTTTCTACCCCCGTAACCACCATAGCCATGGAGCTGCCCGAGCTGCAATTTGTCTTAATTTTCCCGAATTCTGGCTCCAGCTCTAACTCGAGGTGACTCGTTTATCGGATGGATCAGTGTCTATCAACCTTTCGTCCGCATTGCGCAAATGAAGTGTCCATTGTCCTGGTCTCAGACACAACACGCTAGCTTTCAGACAATCTCCGCTCCACCGCACGCGCAGGCACCCAACTTTCGCGGGTATCTAGAAACTCCACTCGGATTGCGGCGTCCTCCACCTCATATTTCAAACGGAGTGCTATAAGTAGCATTATTGCATCCCTTGTCAACAGTTATTTTCTACTCCAACGTTCTGGCTGACGTTCAACTGGAAGCTAAAGCTGAAAGAATGAGCTCATAGCGATCGATCGAAAGGAGGTTATGACGCGCCATTGCCCCTCTCTTCGCTTTACGCCGTATAAGAAGCGATAACCCGCGATTCCTTCTTTCTTCTCTACCACAACAACCAATTATCTTTCAATATGCCTGCCACCGCCCCCGATATGTCTACCCCGCCTCCCCAGCCCGATATCGAGAGCAAGATGCGTCTTTATGGCGCTATCGCCGCCATGCGTCGCTCGCGCTTACCCACCAACGCCCAGATCGCCGACGCGCTCGAATACGTGCACAGCAACTCGCCCGTCGACGAGAAGAAGTTGTCCAAGGAGGGTCAGAGACTCGTTGGCGACATACGCGACATCATCGCCACTTTCTCTGGTCTTTTGCAACATAAGAACTCGGGCGAGCTCATCCAACGCTTCGTCTGGGCCACTCGACGCGTCGACACGTCTCGCCTTAACCCCGATGAGGCGGAGAAGGCCAAAGGCAAGCAAGACGTCGATAGGGCGAAGAGCGACGCGCAAGAAGGTTTGTGTTTGCCATTTTCTGCGCTTTTCGCGAGACTTACACTTCCTCGCCCAGCCACACAGCACCTCCGCACGCTCCTCAGCCTCGTTCTCACCAACGCCGAGATGCGCAAGCTTATCACGGACGCCGGCACTGTCGGCCGCGATCTGCTCGCTAAATCCGCCGCCAAAGCCGCTGAAGGGATTGCTCCCCACCCTGACGCCCTCGCCCGCGCCGACGAGCCTGGCCCGAACGACCACTTCCACGATGATGGTACGCGTCGATCTTTTACTCACATTGCATCAGCTCACTTTTTGTTCGTTAGACCCGCTGAAGAAGGGCGAACAGCTTTCGAAAGCCGCTCGTGCTCGTGCTGCCTCTGGTTCGTCCGATGAAGTCCTGACGTCTGATGACGAAGAGGTCGAGAAAAAGAAGAGTCAGTTTTCACATGATTCACGCAGTACGTACTAACGCGACTTGCCTTTTCCAGAGACTCTCCTCAGCCGCATCCAGGGCTTGCACTCGTCGAACAAAGACAAGGTTGATGAGGGACGCAACTGGTTGGCGGACGAGTTCTTCCCCGAGGAGAGGCGCGAAAGGTGGATCTGGCGAGGCAAGAAGGTATCTATCTACTCTTCCTACATTCTCTTATCTCAGTCGTTGACGTGTCTCTCGTGTAGGTCATCGTCGAATGCCAAAAACACCAAGACTATAACCCCTCCGTCTCCTGGCTCCTCAACACCATCGACGCATGGGCCCGCCAAATGCGCGACCACGCCGCCACCTCCGCCTCAACTACAAAGGATGGCAGCACTGCCAACCCCAACGGCGCCAGCAAGGAACAAGTCAGCGCCAAGGGCGGTGTCCTCCCTCTCGGCACTCTCGCTCAAGACGAGTCGCTGCAACACGCGCTCGAGCTCTTGCGCACGCTGCTTGAACGGATCGCGAATGCGCCGCTTGAGCCGATCTTCAGCGCTGCGAGGGTGTTGGCGCAGGATGCGGCGAATGATGAGTCGTTGAAGAGGTGGTGGACTAATGTGGATGTGTATATTCGCAAGGTTTGTTCTGCGTTTTTTCTCTCTTTCATGCCAATGGCTTGTTGATGTACTTGCGGGAATCTAGGTCCTTACTTCAAGTCGGGTATGTCACGGAGCCTGCGTGCTCTGACAAGGCGCGAGAGCTGCGCGATACGGGACGGACTTTTCTACAACGAGAAGTACAAGGGTCATTTCGATGCGCTGCTTGATGCTTCTTCTGCGTACGTCCTCTCTTCATCAACTTGTTTTCCTCTTTGATCACGCCGCGCCGACAGTTGGTGTTAAGGCCATTGGGGAGGACAAGCTCAACCAGGCGTTCGGTCAGGATGTGGCACGACTCACCAAGGATTTGCTATTCGACAGCCGAGGGCAATCTGCAGTTCAAGAAGAAGTTGTGGGATGATGTGAGGAACGTTATCCTGCCGACGTTGGTTGACCGGGTGAGCGTCTTGACATTCCATCATTCTATATGGCCTCTGACGATGACTTCTACGCAGGTCGGTTTACATCCCCATCCCCCGCATCGAATACACCGACGACAAGATTGACCTCGTCGTCGAGAACCTCACTCTCTCCGGCCGACATTCTCTTCCCCACGTCGTCGAGGTGGAGGCGCACAACTACGCGCGTTTCAGCCCGTACGACGAGCCCGACGTCAACGCCAAAGCGACGAAGAACAATAAGAAGAAAGGGGATGTGTCGAAGCACGAGTTTACGTTTACGTTTGCGCAGACTTCATGCTGATATGAGGGATGTGGCGTTTGAGTTCCGGACGAAGGCGGGGATTAAGATGAAGGATTCGGGGGTTGGCTGACGTCGTGCTCGGTGGGGATGGGTTGACGGTTAGTCTTTCTTCACCGTTTGTGTACGGACAACTGTTGATCCCCCCCTTCTTTGCAGGCCACCGTGACGCTGACTTCCTCGAAAGACACTACCTCCGTTTTCCGTGTCGCCGATGTGCGCGTCAAAGTTGGGTCCTTGAAGTTCCGCATCCGCGATTCGAAGCACGATTTGCTGTACAAGACGCTCAAGCCGCTCGCGACGGGTCTTGTGAAGAAGCAGATTAAGAAGGCGTTGGAGGATGCTATTCGTACTGGGTTTGAGTATGTTGATGGGCAGCTTGTGGGTGTGCGGGATCGGATGGATGAGGCGAAGGAGAGCGAGGATGGGAATCGGGGGCAGGTCATTGCTGATGTGGGCTTCTTTTCTCTTGAGCGTACGAGTCGTTATGGGATGCTGACGAGTTGGCGAATACAGATGTTCAAGCGGAAGAAGGAAGAGGCGGAGACGGTGGACGCGAAGAGCGCGAACAGTGTCTCGGCAGGCAACTCGCAGTTCAAGGTTACGGCGAGCAAGCAGGATTCGCTGTTGCCGCAGAGTGGGCACCCGTCTGGGTGGGTGAATAAGACGCCTGCGATGGAGAAGTTGGCGGCGAGGGGGGATGAGTGGAGGTCTGATGCGTGAGTGCCATCGCTCAACTGCCCTGCGACTCTGATGCTGACGATTTTGTAGATTCGACATCAAGCCGAAGCCTGTTGTTGCGCCGGGTATTCAGGCAAAGCCGCAGACTCAGGCGCGGAGGGTGTGAGACGTAGATGAATTTGTCGCCCTCCTTTTCTTTTCTTTCTTGTTGCGTTGACGACCCTCCACCACTTCTTCTATGCCTACACGACCTTTACGACATGATGGATAGACTTTCTTCGTTCATGCAATGGCTGTATTCTACTCACTTCTTTCCGGCCAACAAGTCGTCTGGTTGATACCTTCTTGACATTGTATCGCACTATTTTGTTGTATTCTTTATTGTACTTCCGAAGAATTAGAATGAATGACGTTGTTACTCTCCTTTTGCGCCACCGGCTTTGACATTTATAGTCCACACTTCATGTACTTTGCTTGTGTGTTCCCGCTATCGCTCGGCCATACATTCGGGCTAGCCGAGGGACAGAGTGCCGTTTTGGCGGCTGGCTTGGGTAAAGTTGTAGTGTAAAGGATATCGTGCTTGGGCGTACGCTCGAAAGAGTTAGATGTTGCGAACCAGCTGCGATTCTCGAGCAAATTTCCGAGCCCAAGGTCGGTCCTCAGACGGGCATACAACAGATTTTATCTCTTACCGGGCCGGTGGAACGTGCATCAAGTACAAGAAAACTACCCAACGGTAGATATATACACTATCAATCTACAGATCTATAGAAATCTTCAGTCGCGTCCCACTGGAGAGTATTGTACGTAGCAGACGAGATCTCCATCCCCGGCTCCTCGCCTCGTGTCAGTATACAAGTCCCAGCGGCAGCGGGCTCCCCACGACGCTGAAAGCCGATCTCCACTCGTTGCAAGGACTGAAAACGGTCCATCAGGTCGAGAGCAAACGCAAGCCGGTCATCGGGGCAACTCATGTCAAGAGTCGGCATAGGCTTGTTGTTTTCGAGGCTTTCTTCCCAAGCAGCCAAGTCGCGGTGAAAGCGCATGGCCGTAGGACAGCAGACTTGAAGGACCAGAGACTGGAGTGCGGTGAATTTCTCGAGGGCGGGTATAATCGGGGGTTCTTCGCGATCGTGTTTTATCGTCTACGAGTGGGAGCATCTGTCAGCAACTTTATCTGAGTTTTCTTTACTCCACGTACATCTCTGGTGTCTGTAATGTAGAGATTTTTTAGATGGGGCAAAAAGTACGCTGCTTGAGTGATAATGTCGGATGTCGAAATCCATTTCGCGCCGATGCGAACTACAGCAAGAGTCTGCAAGGTGCTTTGGTGCACCCGGAGCCAGTTCATATTTGCCAAATCTCGGGTGTCATCGTGCAGACGGAGCTGCAGATATTGGAGTTTCTTCGTCCTGGGCGGAACCGCCTGTGGGCGAGCTGCGAGGGATTCGAGACGAGGCAACAACGGGTCGCCGTCATAATTCGGTGGAAATGTGGTAGATTGAACGATGGAGAGAAGTCGAATATCCTGTTGATTGCGCCAGAATGGTGGATTATAACCCACATTGAAATAAGTGTCTGTGAACTTTCGAAGCCGAAAGGCACGCTTGTCCAATAATCGCCATTCGTTCGAGCCATTGAAATACGCCAGGGATGCTATTCCAATTTATCATAAGCACAAGCGTAAAGAGCGCTCATCGACTTACATTGGTGTGCATGCTCCATTCGAGGCTCTATCCGGAGTTCTTTCAAATTGACGCATCGATTCAGAGCATGTCCGATTTTGCCATTGTCTCTCGCCTCGAGGGTGAGAGGAAGGCTCAAGCTCAAAGAGTGGACTCGATGTGCAAGGTGCTGATGTCGGGTGACACCCAAGCACCAGGAACGGACTTTCTGCAGATCGCAGCCGCTCAGGTCGACGTTGTGATACAAGAGGTGCTGTGCTTGAGCTTGGTAGTAGCGGGAGACTCGTAGAAAAGGATAGAGGCTCGCTGGCGTCCCGTCCAAAAGGACCCAGCTGAATATTTCAAGGCAAATTTCTGGCGGTAGATGTGGGAGTGCCATGGGGCTCCAGCAAGCGACTTCCGGCCTGAGTGAGCAAGCGACGCTGTAACGTTGGCGGAGAGGTGAAGAAGGGTTACGTGACGCGCATCAACGCGTCTCTTCCTCTACTCACGCGTCAGAATTCGAAGACCTGGAAAACCCGAGCCTGATGCTGGAAATCCCAGCTGGAAATGCATCAGCGAAAAACCATCTAGCCTACTCAAAACTTGAGACGCACCAAGTCACCCTTTGAGCCCGCATTGGTACATTTTTCAAGAAATTCCCGGTTCCGCTACTGGCACCACCAAAGTATATTCAACCAGTTGTCTCAGCTCAAGCTTACTGTCTGCTGAGGTCTTGTAGTCCTGCGGGCGGTAGGCTTTTACTATGAACATGAGTCAAAATCGGACCCTTGGCAGGACATCTCGTGGGACATGACTCGACACGTCTTGGATTCGACCGTCATGTCCAAGTACGAAAGCGCCGTCTCTGAACAGAGCATCTCAGTACCAGTTCTTGAGGCATACGAGCTGTGGGCGAAGGTATAATTGCATCCCGTTCATTTATGAACTCGAAGTGACCCATTTTCTTCAAATTCTAGACCTACGACTCCGACGGCAATGTACTCCAGCTTCTCGACACAGAGCTTGTCAACCAGCTTCTTCCGGATCTTCTGTCTCGACCCCAGAAAACGGTCGTCGATCTCGGTTGCGGGACCGGTCGAAATATCGGAAAACTTCTCCAATATCCGAGCATTGGTCGCGTATTCGGCCTCGATGGGACCCCTGCAATGCTCGCCGAAGCAAAATCTCGATTGGAGGATTCACGGTTGACTCTCCAGCAGTACAACATTCTCACAGACTCCCCTCCGATCACGTCCTTCCTCCCATCTTCCGTAGATGCGGTGATCAGCACTTTGGTCATCGAGCATCTACCCTCACTCCCCGCGTTCTTCGATCTCTCTTGCAAAATACTCCGACCGGGAGGTTGGCTATTGGTAACGAATATGCATGAGGATATGGGGGCCAAGACGGGTGCAGGATTTTACGACGAGAATGGGATCAGAGTGCGAATGGAAAAGTTTGCGCATACGGTAGAAGAAGTCGTGAATGCAGGGCTGGCGAGCGGCTTGGAGCTTCAGCGCCCGCCGATGATCAGGAAAGTGAAAAACGAAGAGCACGCACAGGCTCTGGGCACGAGAGCCGGCAAATGGATCGGGACCAACATGTTGTTCGGGATGATTTTTGTCAAACCAAAATGAGGCACTTTCAAGTTCTGGCAGGTAAAATGGTATCTGCTGTGTATAGCGGGAAATACATGAATCTATTGTAGGCAATGGTTTGTCTACATGGACTGTCCTAGAGGAAATGGTCGCTTCTTCTTCTTCAAGTTAGCGACGGATCAACTTGCGCCGATCTCATGAGAATTAAAGTCGCCTTCAAGTTGTCTTTTACCATGTCTACTCCGAGCCAGAGTTCTGCTTACCCTTTGTAGACAGCTGCAACTCACTATACTAAATGTCAGTCCTGTCTATTTGCCCAACTCGCGGCAATGTCTGAGAGGCGAACACCGTAGCTAATCCGTCAAGACTGTCACTGGTCTGGTGTAATTTGTGCACTTCGCGAGCCCACGTGTTGAACACGCCGTCGAAACCTTGCTTCAAAAGCATTGAAACCTACAATGAACCCTCCGCACCTCCTCTTGTCGACTTCGTCCAGTGTTTCGGAATGTTTTCCTTCCTCCGAACGCACCGTTCCGGCGCCAAAACCAGCTCTCAACTGGAGTCGCTTCCTCTCCGGACTCGGCCGCAGAATGCAAACGACCGCACTCACAAAACCCGCACATGCAATTCACGATTCAGAATGCCAGCGCCGGACAAGACCACCTGGCAGGTCGTGGTCTCTGTCGGTCTCACCATCATCATTCTAGCCGCATCTTTTGGGATCACTAGTCGTCTCATTCAAAGCGAGGTGAATCAAACTATTGCGCTCCAGGATCCTCCTCCACGTCAAGTACGCCGACTTTACCATGCTTTTGATCGTTACAAGTATAAAATCTTTGCCAGATCAGTCTCATGGCCAAATTTCTCAATATTGACGATAAAGCACAATCTATCACTGTCGAATGGTACCCCTCTCCCGTCAGCTCGGATTCTTGTGAAAACGAACAAGTCGTTGATATCTTCACCGATCCGTAAGTTCGAGCTGTGAAAACTTTGCGTTCCGCTGAAAATCAATATCTTCGTACTGTAGAAATTTGTTCAGCTCTACAGACGGCACGAGTCTCAACGACATGAAATCTTCTGCCGCACCCACTGTGCCGATTTTTCGATTCAATTCCTCTGACGTTTGCTCCGATGCACCTTCTAGCGCCTCTGTCTTTCGTACGACTCTCAATCTTATAATGGGGATTCCCAACCACCGCAGCACCTCTGGACAAGCCGACAAGGACTCTATTCAAGCTTATCCCTTCGACGAGTGAGATTCATTTATTGCATCTATCTGGTACTCACGTTCCTGTCACTTTTCTAGATATTTCCTGCTCATCCTCATGTGGGCTCGCCTTGCCAACACGAATGAAAGCGTCGGAATATCTTTTGATCAGTCTTTTGGAACTCCCATGTGCGTTGCGCATATCATAAGGTGGATTTATAATCGACTCATGTGGGCTACAGAAACTTCAAACTGAAACTCGATACCCACACTTCGGTGAATAACGCTGTAGGATTGCAGCTGCTGTATACTGTCTCTCGATCTCCGGGGGTCAAGGCACTCGTTATCATCATTGTCGTCGCGAACTGTGCGTTCAAGTTCCCTCATTGAATGGCAATTGGCAAAGACTGGTGACAACTGCTGTCTATACTCTAGGGCTTGTAACAATCGCGTTCCTTTGGATTACTGTCGCCTCATTCATGTGGGATCATGCAGTCGTGGCTGAGATGTGAGCATATTACTTATAATATTTATATATGGGTGCAGTCCTCTCACTCGAAATCATCAGGTTCGTCGTCCCAATCGCGACACTTTTCGCGTTTACCTCTGTTCGTGCAAATCTGCCCGGTGCCCCAACCGGATTCGGTACGTAGGCGATCTCCGTTATTGTTGTAGTGTAAGGATTAATTACTGGGCCCATCATCTCATTTACCACAGGCGCAGTTGTCGGTGGGTTTCCTGGAGCCACACACTTTCAAATAATTTTCAAACGCTAGCCAGATTATTACGGGATTCTCCCCAATCTCGCACTTATCACTCTCTTCGTGAGCTATACTTTCTTACCTAAATTAGATGTGATTTACCCCAAACCCACCCCTTTCATTCCGTAATCCACTTCAGAGTGCGATTCTCTTGCTTCAAGTTCTCTATCGGCGTGTGCTGGGGGCTGCGAATTCCGGAGCGAATATGCCAGTGGTTATGGAGGGTGCTCCAGTACCAACGGTTGGTGAGAACCCCAAACGGAGTTCGCCGGCAATTCCGCAAAACAACTGTGGTGCCGCATGCCAGTGCTCAGACAAGCCTGAGGAAGGGCACATGGATCTGGAGCGGGTCGTAACCAAGCAAGAGCAGACTTGATCGCAACGATGTCTTTCATCCTCGCACTCGATTTCTGGAAATTGGCAGGGCCAAGCGATGTTGAACAGAGTGCAATACTGTTATAGTATCGAATTTGACATGATCCCTACTGACCTATGAGAAAAAGTGATCTGGTCTGCCCCGGCTCTTCATTCTCAGCGACTGGTTGACCGAAGAATTTATGGAGAGAAGAGAAAGTTGGGAATCAGCATGAGTCTGCGAATATTCCCCCAATCGATCTTGAGGAATGTCAGATCCGGCTAACGGAGAAAGTAGCTGCGCTGAATCGTCGACGACATCCTCAGCAGATGGGTCGTTAGCCGATTCTGGAGGAACATTGTGGAAGTCCGCAGCCATAAAGCTGGAGTTGGTTCTGTCAAATGTGGTGGCCGAAAGAGCTACCACGACATGCATAGCCATGCGAACCACGGGGTCGTATGGGTCTTGGGTGATACCCGAAATCTCTTCGAGTCGCTCAATCAGACTCGGAGTATCCGCCGAATTTGTAGACGCCATAATTCTTTGCGAGTAAGTAAGTATATGCCAAAAGGATGGGAGTGGGACTCGGCTATTTAAGCGAGTCCCACTGTTGGCATCACAAGCAATCAACGCTGGATCAAGGCATCAATGTTGCATCAATGCTCGGCATTTAGAGCCGAAACTTGTATTTAATGTGTTTAATGACTTTCTGAGTGTATTTCTAAGCTGAAAAAATTCTGGTGGGAACGTAGTTCCCCCCAGACCCCCCTCCTCGAGCCTGACGGCGTATTTTTGTTGCTTCACTCAGCATCTCGAGTTTCTTTTGCTGTTTATTCTCAAAAATTCAATTCATGTAGCGCGGGGGAGACCCCCGCGGACCCCCCTTGACGCTCGCCGCTAGGCCCACTGCGTGGTGCTGTCGCTCGCCGCTGGGCCCACTGCGTGGTGCTACCGCTCGCCGCGAAGGCCCACTGCGTGGGGCCAGGAATATTTTAGAGTGTCGGGGCGTGTTTTTTCTGCTGATTACGTGCCATTGATTCAAATCATTTCTACTGATGTGCCGTGAAGCCGAGTCCCACTATCAGAGCTTAAATATCGGCAAAATAGCGATGTTGTGGGACTCAGGGGCTTGAAAAAAATAAATTCCCAAAAAGGAAAGAGGGAAGAGAGAAAGAGAGAGAGCTCTTGACTCACCTGCTTCTCAGCTTCAAATTTGAAGAAGTGACCTTCTGGATGTTGATGGGTCCCAGCGCCCTCGCAAGGGCTCAGTAAAATGCTGCTGAACGTCCGTGCAGGAAACGTCGTCGCGATGCGAGAAAATGGTGGGAAATTGCCGTTTTAGAATAAAATTTGCGGAAATTGCCGCCCATCTCGTGCTGGGAACGATCGGAAGGCATAGCGGATGTCCCTAAAAGGTTTATTCCGCGGCCCGAAGCAAGTTTTCGCCCGCATCAAGCAAAGAACACGACACAGCCGCGTGACATAACGCGTCAATGTCCAGACGCGTCGTTGAAGAAACCCGACAGAAACTTCGCTTTTCACCCAATTTTCTTCCTTGATCCACAACCGTATACCCACAACTTCTTCTCGAAGCCCCGGGTAACATGGCTTTCCCCTCTTGCTTGAATAGGAGTCATGAATTCAGTATTGATTTTCTCATTCACTCTAGTACTTATCCCTTGCTCTCAGTTCTGAGTTGACGGCTCATTGAGTGCTAACTCTTGCTGCTGATCGCGTCAGTAAAGTATCTGGAAGTTCAACTCTTCCCGGTTCCTTGGCAGAACAGTGATTTTCAACTGAAAATGATTGTTATTATTCCAAGTCCAAGTTACTGAGTTCACCTTATGACTCGGGGTTCATATATAGCTTTGCTCTGTATCTGCGCTTGGATCAGGAATTCATTTTTCTACTTGAGCTCATAGCTGTTGCCGCCGTCACCGGCGCCGTGATGATTTGAACACATATACATATTGAATTGAGTAAATCTTGCGTGATTTCTGCAAATAAATGAAAGAAACCAACTCCATGTCCACGTCAAATTGCTTCATTGAAATTCCCAGTAGGTCCATGGGCCGCAGTAAGACTTTAGAGCACCAAAGAATATGCAAGAGGCACAGGTGTAGTCGTGGGAAAGAATAGATGATGATCAACCATATTGGGATATATTCGCTATTAGCGTGCTATTGCCCCACAACACCAGTAACCAGCCGAAAGAGATATAAATATCTCTTTCCGAGCATCCGAGTCCCACTATCAGGCTTTATCCGGGGTTTACCCGAGTCCCACTCCCATCCTTTTGGCCATTCCTCATTCTTTGCCACAAACCGACTAAAACGTCGGAAGTGTATGACGAAGCGGAACTTGATTCAGCGTCAATGGCTCGCTGCAATTCGGCTAAAACACCAGAGGTGTTGCCAATAGCTACAATGTTATCCAGGGTGAGAGGTGGTTTTGTCTCCGTGAGGGGGTGCAAACTACTTCCCGACCCAGGAAGAGGGATATATTTACGTCCTTCAACTCGGTGGCTTCTACCAGAATCCCTTGAAGAGCAAACTTCATGCAGCCTTGGGGATGGTTCTCCCTCCGGCTGGGTGGGATCGAAGGGGGAGGAGGCAGCTGGAACATTGGAGGTGTTGCTGTTGATTCCAAAGTTATTCGCGGCATCGGTAGGCAGAATGGCAGGCGCATCCGCTAATGGGTACAAATCTGAACCAGAAGATTCAATCCAAGGAATAAGGCTTGGAGATCCTTGGTCTGCGTCGTTTCTATCAACTCTCGAGGCAGGGAAATCATTCAAGAATAAAGGCGACTCTCGCCTCGCGGGGGTCCTGAGAACGCCGAAAGTGGAGAAGCTTGAGGAAGGAGTATCGTGTGGGCTGGAAGTTGATTTCGGCCGCCCCATCCCAACGGGTGTGCTCTGAACGACATTGGAGAAAGAAACTGGGGAAGAGACCTCCTCCTCTTTCTTATGCTGCACCTGAGTGATTCTATCATGCGCGCTGGAGGTCGATCTCGGCCTCGCCGGTGTGCTGCAGACGACGTCGGAGAAAGAAATTGAGGATATGTCTTGGATGTCCTTGAATGCAGGACCTTAGTGAATCATACTTCCCGACAAACCAAAAATACACAGCGCATACCTGTCCATGAATTGACACAGCTCCAGCTTGTGTATAGTTCGAACGTGGAGTGGCAAGGGTCGAATGTGCCGAGCTTGAAGGAGGCGGGAGTGGTGGCAGTGGCTTATCGTGTGCCAATTGGTTGGGTTGAGATATTGGCAGGATGGCAGGCTGATTGGCAGTCTGTTCTTGAGCAGCAGTAGCATGAAGGCTATCCGACTTTCGATGAGTCCTCCCGGACTCTTTCTCTCGACTTGAGCAATGACGATGTTTCTTCGCTCGACTAGGTGCTGCAGAAGCTTCAGGAGGAGGGTCGGGAGGAAGACTGTGGCTCTGTAGCCCCTGCGGTCCACGCTGGCTCGAACCTTGAAGGTGGGCCACCCAGGGGACTGCTTCCAAATACCCTACAATATCAACCTTTAACCAAGCCTGGAGGATGATATCTGCGTCGTCTGGAGAGCCCGACGATTGTGCGATTCTTTGCTCGACGTCGGCGAGTGCTTGACGACGGACCACCAACGGGAGTCCGCGAAATCGTTCTGAGATTGCGGAAATTTGGGGGTATGGTGAATCAAGAGAGAAGGATGAGGACATATGGTCAGAGGACATTTCTTGAGGATGCAAGTGATTGTGGGCCTCAGAATCGTAGCATATGACTCGTCTGCTCAAACTGTTGACCCGATATCAGGTCGAGTCAAAAGACCAAATTGAGACGAAAGACTCACGGAACTTCGATCCCGATATTGGACAACCCACGAAGAGACTCCAGTTAGGTGAGAGAGGGAAAGAGACAGAACGAGACATCCTTGCACTGCGCCCACAGTGATATATATACAAGGCTACCACACAATTAGGACAAGGATTGCTGCTGCGACCACTAGCATGGGCAGTGCACACGAAGATGGCAACGAGAGAACAAGGGAGGTTAGAACTGAGTAGAAGGTCGTGGATAGAATTCGTGGTAGCATGACAGTAAAGGTGTTAACAAGATTTGGGAGCCCTGCACATTGCATGGGTGCTTAGTTACAGCTCTTTTCGGGTTGTTGTGGTCGAGGAGCAGATCGACGGCAGTCCAAGGAACTAGGGAATGGGTGGCAATTCTTCGCAGTTGTTGGCCCACGGAGAGAAGTATACTGGTGGTTAGCGGGTTGTAGGTTGTCGTACTCAGAGCGAGAAAACTAGAAAATGTTGCTTTCTGGTGTAAGATTGAGGAGGTTCGAAGAAACGAGAATTCGGCAGATCTCGGAACGGAGGTCCGACGTGATGCCATCGATTGTATGCACCTAATAAGGAAACCGATGTCCTAAGACTGTGGAAAAATTCCAATTTTGGAGACTTGGAGGGTAGGAAGGTGGGGACCACCGCACTACACGGGAGAGAAAAATCTCACTCGATCTTGAACGATGCCTGTAGTTTATTGTATAAGAGCTTCGAAATGAGTACGAGTCGAACCGCATTTTTTGAACAGTCGAGTAACCGGTACTTCCTACTATTACTTATTTACCTGACAATGTAAAAGATTAACTTGTAAACAACCGTGCAAGAGAGCTAACCTAAAGCAACAGCCTTGAGTTTTTCCAAGACATCCCATGGCGGCAAATTGTAAATTCCCGGAAGATCGTTCCAAAGTGCTTGACGAGCAGCCTGATGGGTGTTCTGAAGTATGGTTTTGCAAGCTGGGCATACTTGCAACGTTTCCCAATATCCGTCCCTCCACATGTATAAAGCGTCTCCAAGACGGTCACCCAGGTCATGCCGCCTTATACGATCCACTGCGTCCAGCCGCCTCTGAGCACACCTTGTACACACCAAGTCCGTAAGAAAACCAATGCCGTCCGTGACTGCGCGTTTGCACTGAGTGTTGTAGCCCTTTACAAACGCAGTCTGGTCCTGCATGGACAGACAGACATATTCGCCCTTGTACATTGCACCATGGAACAAAGATAAGCCTAATGTGTGGTAGTTGGCGGCAAGCATATAGAAAGCTCTTGGAAGCATCCAGGGAATTTCAACCTCGCGAAAAATCTGTATCATCCGTATCCTGGTGGAGCGGTCTTCGGGAAGATCCCAAGACCCGGGGCTTGATACATTGCCGCCCGGAACATTGAAATATCGACGACGAACAATACTGTCCAGATCCGAGAGTTTTGTCGGGATCATGGAAGAGATGTGAAGGAGAGCGCGGCTCTTGATAAACTCTACTTCGTATTTGTGACTGAGACGGAGACACCCAATCGCCGTGTCGAAGTCTGTTCTGGCTGGATAGGGCATAAAAAAGCTAAACGTGATTCAATCATCTTCGACCAGAAATTTTGCAAGCGGCTTACTCTGCGTCAAATATTGCTTTCAAGAACGGCGTAACCTCGAGTGCTGGGTCGGGTAATCTGACCACTGGACACCCTTCCAGAAGCTCTGCATCGGGTGGTTGGGGAAAGGAAAGCATATCTTGGAAGACAGAAGAGTAGCGAGCCAGGGGACCGCGGTACACTCTATACAAGCACTTGTTGGCCGCGATGACCAGATTCCCATCGTCGAACCAGAGATCGTGAATTTTCTGGATGCCCTGGTCTGAGTCGTCTCCATCACCTGCAGCTGCGGACAGACCAGGAGCGGGCATCATCGAGCTATACAGCGATTAGCACTGGCAGTGTGGCAGCGCGTTAGCGTGCGATGAGACGGTGAATGAGTGGCCATTGAGAACACTGTAAGAAGTTAAGAACCTGCCGGTCGGAATGTCGGGCCGAAGGCATTCGGATCGGAATGCCGCATTTCCAACGTCATGGAAAGCCTTGTTCTTCGTGAGTCCTCGGTTGCGACCACCGCCTTTGACTGGATCCCTCTGGCCTACACGTCACGACATGGCTGAGCCTACAGAGCGCGACCCTCTCATTAAGAGGCCAACCGTATCTGCCACTGCAGACGGCGCCAGTCGCGGCGAACCCGAATCCAAACGACGGCTTGGACCGCTGGAGATCTCAGCGAGCAACAGACGCGGTATTTTGGCAGGCATATGGCTGGGCACTTTCTTGGGGGTGCGAAGCATCTCCGTCTTCTTGATTTACCATTGACTAGATGTTTTCCTCAACCGCAGTCGTTAAATCGTGAGATATGATCAACTTTTACCGCGCGCGCTCACCACCAGTCTTCGGCGCAGTGACCCTCGTACCTACAAGTGAGCATGATCTATTGCTATGTCTTTGTCAATATATCCTCTCGCGTTGCTCCAAGTGATGCCTTCAATATCGTCGGAGTTTCAGAAGTTTCATCAGGCCAGTTGGTTGGGGACTGCGTGCGTGTATTCTCATTCGTCTTCACGCGCAAATACCTAAAATATTGTGATGACAGATACCTGCTAGCTACATGCACGTTCACACCCTTGTACGGCCGTCTGAGTAATGTCATGGGTCGTCGGGGCGCCAATAACACTGCTATTGCATTCGCCGCAATAGGCACCATCATGTGCGGTCTTTCTCGCAATATGGAGTCGCTTATTGCTGCTCGATTCGTGCGCTATTTATTTTCCTTTTAACAGAATTAAGTACTCAGGCATCTGCAGCTTGCGGGTATTGGTGGTGGCGGCCTCTTTACGACGTCTACGTGAGTTGCCAGTGCTTTGTGGAAGTGCTGTTCCTTCACTCACCTTGGTATCTTGCAGTATCATTGTCAGCGACATGTACACTTTGCGTGTTCGTGCCTGTTGTTATTAGGCTGCCCTTAGACTGATCAACTGGTTAGAATCGGGGTCTTGTTCAGGGTGTTGCGAGTTGCTTCAACGGGGTTCGATTTTCGATTTCTTGTCTGTTATTCTTGCTCTGAAAATTTATTCTCTGTATACTAGCTTGGGATGGGTCTGGGTGGCCCATTTGGCGGACTTATCACTGACTTGTAAGCACCTGATTCCATCCAGGACGATTTCTTTCTGCTTCATCAACTTCTCGTAGGTTAGGCTGGCGTGCCGCATTCTTACTGCAAATACCCCTCTTCGTCCTCGCCTTGATCCTCACTCAGTACAACATCCGCTATGTCACACCGGTTCGCATGAGTAGTATCATCGGGTCTGCTCATACAGCTTATACTTACTTTAATAGGGCAAATCTAAGGGGGCGATGGAAGTGTTGAAGCGAATTGACTATTTCGGCAGCTTGACCCTTTTGGTTGCAATTGGTTCCCTCCTCTTCTTCCTCAGCACTCGTTACAACGAAAGTTTACCAGTACGTACCGTCGTTTCCCAGTCCGTTTTCAACTTCTTTTCAATTAAAATTTCCTTCTTACATAGTGGTCCGAGGCACGAGTCATCACACCTCTCATACTAGCCATCGTGTTTTTCCTCGGCTTCTTGGGCGTAGAATTATTCGTTGCCAAAGAGCCTGTCTTGGCTCCCGGGATGCTACAACAGAAAGTCCCAGTCCTCGTCAGCGCCTCGAATTTCTTAGTCGGAGCGTGTAATTTTTCTGTAACCTACTTCTTCCCGATGTGGTTCCAGGTGGTGACGTTGCAGAGTGCCTCTACTGCTGGTGCGTTGCTTGTTCTCTCTCAATGAATAACACGTCGTTCTCTTCATTTCGATTAATTCAATACTTGTGTAGGAATGCACCTGATGCCGAACAGCGTCTCGATGTCGACGGGCTCACTCTTTGCTGGATGGATGATGCATCGTACGGGTCGGTACAAGAAAATCAACCTTATCTTCGGGATCTTTCCTTTCATTGGTACTACTCTCATCTCGCGTTTGCGGGAGGATTCTGGTCCGGTTCAGTCTTGGCTCAGCATTGTGCGTTATATTTGATTTATTACTTGTTCTCAACTTGAACTATTCTCTTTCTAGATACCCCTCGGGTTCGGAAACGCCGTGGTGTTGCAGACGATGTTGAGTAGGTTTACATTCCATTCTCCATCTCGGATTGTAATTGACGCTGGGAACTTTTTAGTCGCTCTGCTGTCTCATCTCCCCGAGTCGCACATGGCTGTTGGGACGGGGTTCGGGCAACTCTTCCGTGGACTAGGTAATCTGTATACTGCCATTTCATCACTCTCTGGATACCTACTGTCTTGATGCCAGGCCAAGTCTCAGGCGTCGCAATCTCGTCGGCCATCTTTCAATCCCGGCTCGACGCCGAACTACGAAAACGCTTCCACACGCCAGACGCTGAAAACGTGCGTGCTATACTGATTTGACTGGCCCTCGCTTGACCGAACTTGGGGAACAGCTGATACTGCAAATTCGCCGCAACAGCAATTATATACGAGAACTACTTCCTGAGCAACAGGGCTATGCGCGGGATTCGTACGCTTTGGCGTTGAAGACGGTTTATATATTCGCTTCGTGTTTGACTCTCTCGGCGTATCTTGTTCGTCTTCCGGTGCGTTTGAAATTCAATTTTCATACTCTTGTTCGATATCCGACGATTGCATCCAATTTCATCAGATACCCGACCAGGATCTGGACAAAGCGCATGCACGCCGACGAGCTCAGGCTGAAGCGCGCAGGAACTCCACTGCAGAGGCAGGAACAACGAATGCGAATGCTGTCGCCAGCACGAGCAACGGCAACGGCACAGGCGTACCGACTAATACGGAATCCCCTGAAAGTTCACCTACAGAGACGGAAACCGAGCCGGAGGGACCAGCGGCGGAGGGCGGGCCTGCGACGCCGCGTCCTATTGCTGCGGGGCGGCGGCCGCATCGACGTCGGTTGTCGACGTTTGAGTCGATGGATGGGACGATGGATCTTGAGAGCGATCGGATTGGGGGGTCGGCGAGGGATGTGCCCAGTTCTGTTGAGGGACGATGAGTGACTGGTTGATGAGATGAGGTGAATGTTGATGGATTCTTGAAGTAAATAAGTTATTACTTGAGCTGTTGGCTTGACATAGATTTTCTTGTTATATGTATTGTTTGAATTGTGTCTGGCGCTCGAGAGTCAAGCCAGGTTAAAGATAAGTACTTGCGCTCATCTCTTGGACTCGGATGTGCTTCAGAATAATTCGGTAACGAACCCGATTGCAATAATTTTACTTGATTGTGACGCTCACCAGTGTGCTTTGCAGTGCTATCTTCAAATTTGACGGTGCAGGCAGCCAACGCTGTTTGAGTGCCGACTCCGACTCCGAATATTAACGGCGTGCGGAACTTGACTCTAAATTGTTGTACCTCGGCGCGAATGTTGATTCTTGCTCTGTATAGTGCATGACACCGACACAAAACTTGTTAAGAGAATGAATCTTCGCCCATTTTCCTGATCTTCCCCGAACTGCTGGGATATATACTTGAACAGACTTGAACATTGCCAGTGGTTTCTCACGGTTCAACTTCAACTTATGTTATACAAGAGCAGGTAAGTGGCATATGCCGATAAAGGTCCGATCCGAAAGTGGCCAAAATCGGCACTTCCGTCCTCGCCATTTTGAACGAGATTCGTCCGCATAAGGATCGGGTGCTCGGTTTTTTTGCCTCATCCGTCCGCATAGTCGATGGGACCTCTGGCCCGGCACGCTGGTAGTCACCGTTCCCGACGACGAGATCAGTGAGTATTTGGCAGATATTTAGCTCACTCGGCCCTATGGCCGGCCATTAGCCGCTGGTCGGCCGCTGGCACAAAAATTTGTTGGCTCATTTAGCCCATTCCCGTCCGCACATCGGATGAGACATCGGCGCCGACAGGTCACTTCCGGGTGCACGCGGGATCGGACATGATGGTCTTTTTGACCCAATATCGTCCGCATGCGGATGAGACATGGACGCCTTTTTGAGGCCATTTCCGTCCGCATAAGGATCGGACGTTACTCAGCATATGCCACTTACCTACAAGAGCGCGCTGGGCCGCTGCGCGGCCCAGCACTTCGTTTTCAGAGTCAAAGTCGGGTCCGCACTGAACACTGGTCACAGTAAACTCTAGTACTTACTTATGTCGAGCCGACCCGAGTGACGTGGTTCAAACTACTCTCAAGACGTGGCCTGATCCAAACCCCGGCGATTTCCTGGCGGAGTTCGAAAAGACTTCAGACACACGTTATTTTATAAAGAGTGAAATATATGTAACTGCCCGTTCCTCATTGGGATAAACGGTTGCTCATAGATTCTTCTCTGGATTCAGATCCTCCTTCCCCACGTTGAACTCTTTCTTTCTTATCCTTCTTTTGGGTTCATCGAGGTATTCGTACCTAAGTAGATTTTCTACGTAGATGAATAGCACACTGTTAAACTGTTAAACTTCCGAGGTCACTGCTGGATTTCCGAATACTTACTCTTTGTTATCTATTGTCCCCCCAGAAAATGTCGAAGCGGGACAGTCTGAGACCAGAAAAGTAGGAATCCAATTACTAAGAGAGCTCAAGCTACCGCCTCTGATTCTCGATTCCACATTTCTGCTACTGGATTCGTTGTCCAACTGTCACATTTGGCTAATTTCGCACGGTTCAAGTTGAGAAATAGCGTTGTTATCAGGAATTCCAGTCCAAATTTCGGAATAAAAATTCTCTTGCAATAAAAGCGCTTCAAAACAATGAAACCCAGTCGGAAACCTGTGCGATACTCCTCCCGATTTAGCCTCAAACAAAAGTTGAACACGGAGATTCGGGCAAACACGGACCGAAAGTGACAGCGTCGGCTAAGAGTCACATCTGTGACAAGGGAAAGCTTGGTGTTCTGGACTCCACTGACGCCAACGATCCCAGGGCCACCGCTGGTGACCGCGAGAGCCACTGCCCAACTGTTCTCTTTCTTTCCCTCCATCTGCTTAACCTAATATCTACGACCTCCAAAACCAACAAATTTCGGGGTTAGAATGGCGGATTTGTCCCTATCTTTATCGTTATGTGAGTGATGTCTCAAATTATGCCTATCGCCGGCCGTGCTGCCTGTAATACTTCGCCTCGTTCCGACCGGTGTGCTATTTTTCATTCTCGGCTGCACCCACACGGAGTTTCATAAAAGCACCACCGCCTGGTGTCATACACGACGATGTCCTCGTCGAGCCAACCCCCACCACCAGCATCAGACTCTTCGGTCTCTCCCTCTTCTGGTGCTGATTCATCTCTACCTCTACCCTCCTCTTGTTCTTTCGTGTTCTTCGTTTTCGTTCTTTTGCTGACTTTTTCCATGCAGCTCTCCCCCTCTCCGAGTCTTCGCAGCCGGCGTCGGACAGCCAGAGCCAGAGCCAGAGTCAGAGTGACAGCGCTAGTGGGAGCGTAACAAGCCCTCCTCCGAGCTCTTCAGCGCCGCCGCAAAGCTCGTCTACGCCTGGATCTGTGCTGCAAAGCGACTCGCTGTCCGTGAGCAAATCGATCGGTCTGTGAGTGTCTCATTCTATTTGTCTTTCCATCTGTGCGTATGTACGTCGAGGTGCGGTGGCGCCCCGAGTCCGACGGACTTTCCTCACAGGGCCCGGTGTCCCTTCTCTGCACCCCGTCTTCTCTCTGCTGTAGAGCATTCTCTAGCTCCGACTTGGCACGGACATTCTGATCTGCTTCATCGCTTATCATATTGACTTATGTCGAGGCTCTTTTGCTGGGGCGCATCGGCCGCAGCCCTTTCGCGTCCGAGCCGTCGGTATGCGGTCATGATGCTCGGAATGTGGTCATTTCAGCGAGGCGATGCGCCGTTTCATTCCATTCTAATGATCTACATTCATGGACCGGAGCGGTGCATTCGTTTGTGGACACAAGGGCAAGGTGCAGCTCTATCGTCTCGTGCTCAGGCAGAGATTATTGTACTCCGATACGGAGCTCGGTACACAATTTGCTTTCCTGTCTTGTCTCCATTTTTCGAGTTCACTGTCATTCTAACCTTACTTCCCTAGCTCAACCTCCAATGGCGTAGTCGTCACAGTAACAAACGAAGTCACCAACACCATCCCCGCCGGCGCCACCATCACCCCTCCCGCCCAACACACCACCTCCAACAACCACACCGGCGCCATCGCAGGCGGCGTCGTAGGCGGCGTCGCGGGCCTCCTCCTCCTCGCCCTCATCGTCTGGGCGCTCCTCCGCCGCGCGCGCGAGCGCCGCAAACGCGCCGAGTTCGACGGGAACTTCGACCCGGGGCGCACCACGGGGCCGACGCTCCCCAGCGTGCTGACGCCCGGCGCAGACGGCGACATCATGGGCGAGGGCGATGATGGGGTCGGTGGGCGGCTGGCGGGGAGCAGCGTGGGTGGGGGCGTGCTGACGCCGTTCATGGGCGGGGTCGGTGCGGGCGCCGCGGGCGGAGCGGCGTATGCGCATCAGCATAATCAGCAGCCGCATGCGAATCGGAGTAGCTATTACGCCGGGGGGTACGAGACGGGGAGCGAGGCGCCGCTTAGCCCGTCGACGGCGTCGTACTACCCCGCGTCCTCATCCGCGCACGCGGGAGGTGCGGCGCAGACCCTGAGCACGAGCGGGGCGAGTTCGTCTGGGTACTACCCCAACCCGATGAGCGCGAAGGAGCGCGAGGCGCGCGGGGGGCAGTTTGCTGTCGCGAATCCGGGACCGCAGATGGGGCAAATGCATATGCCGATGCCTGCGAGTTCCAGCGCGGGCTTTGGAAGGATGCCGAATCCGCATTCGCCGGAGAGCGAGGGGGACGCGGCGAGCGGGGTGTTGGTGCATACGGATGGGGGAAGGGTGGGGGATAATGGGCCGGCGGAGATTCCGCCGACGTATGAGAGTATACCGAGGCAGTGAGTGGGTGGACGGGTGTCAAAGTCAAAAGCGTAATGCGCACGGAAGTGAATCCAAGTTCGAGTAATGATGGACGGATTGAGAGGGCACGAGAAGAATTAGAAAGATCGAGGACTACTTGATTTATTCGATACTGACTGCGCCGGCGACGAGACAATACCCAACCGAATGACTACTTGCTTTTTTGCATGTACGCATCTTATGACCATACATTTACTCTTACTTAGTTTTCTTTAATTTTCGTCGTTGTCGCTCTGGGACGTGGTATCGAGTGTGGTAGAGTTTAGTGGCAGAGGTGTGGCTGTTTTGTATGTACTCTTATATGGCGAGCAACTGAATGCGAGGGCGCCCGATTCGTCAATTTGTAACAAAGTCAAGAATTGAATGAGCACTACGACAAAAAGCAGTATAGAGCAGCAGAAACCGAGAGAAGAAATTCATAGCTGTCGACTGTGGGTGGCGTTCCACTGATCATGACCGATTACTATGAACATCCCATACCCAAAACAGGGAGACATCTATATCTTCCACTCGGAAGCGACAGTATGCCGTCTGGTTGTGGTTTCCAAGTACCTTGGAGAAAACAGGACACTTCATGAAGATGACCTCTATATCTTACGGGTGGTGTGGATGCGCGCATCACGAGATGTCATCGGTCTGTGCGAGCATGTTAGCACACAAATGGTCCAGACGAAGCCGTCGTACCAGAGATCGCGACTGCAGAGCCGACACGAGGCTTTTCAACGCTGCTTCATCCTTCTTCGCCATCCCAATCCGCGCCTCGTCGGTCACAATGTAGCAGCGATCAGAGTCGAGCACGACATACTCGAATGCGAAGGGCGGATTATCCATAGACTCTATGCGGAATGAACGGAGATGCACGAGCTGCTTCTCTACAGTCTTCAAGACGTCGCACCATGGGCGCTCATAGACGCCGTCTTCGTGAATCTCCTGTTCCCCGCCGTAGACACAGCAATCGGTCAGCTCGAGTGTCTTCAATGTTGCCTTGTGTCGCACTATGAACTCCAGAGCATCGTAATCAGCGCGTGTAGGTTCTAGGATGAAGTTGTCCAAGTGGAGGAACGTGAGTTTGGGGAAGTGAATGGAGGAGAAGTCTACTGCTCGAGGATATGTCCTATGAAGGGAGAGCGATTCGAGAGCAGTTGCGCGTCGGAGGATGAGCGGAAGAGTGCTTTGAAAGAACTCCTCGTCTTCGAGTGGGACGGGCTCCCCTTGAGCAGAGACTGATAGGCTCAGCCTTCGTAGCGAAGGAAAGATGGCCAAGAACGTCTCGTCGGTGAAAAAATTATCATGCAGGGGCAGAAGACGGAGAATTTCCAAGGAAGACAGACGCGGAAGCGGGTGGGCAGCCAAGCCACCGAAAATCCTAAGCTGGAGCAGCCGAAAATGAGATGGCGCGTCACAAAGGGTCTCAAACTCCGGTATATGTTCGATATCGAAGGCCTCAAAACAAAAATGCAACTTCTGGAGGTTCTTGAAGCGGTGCAGGCCAGCATACGCGGCATTCAATGCGGTTCTGGTGTCCTCGTTCTGAGCATCGGTCGCAGCCGCTACCTCTTGATAGCTCGCGCCCTCAAACTCAACTTCTTTAACAGCGTCTCTGGCCTCTGAGGTGCCTTCCTGTAAACACACAAGCCAGTCTGCGCTGTAGATTTTCTCCTTCACTACAACGGTGCGGAAGAGTAACGGCGCGGCCAAGCTACTGAGGAGCTTCGACGCAAGCCTAACGTTCATTAAGTTTCGAGTACGCTGCACTTGATGGAGGATGAGCATGAGGAGCTCAACGGGCAGACGACGCGACATGGTGGTTTGCGACGACGAGTTTTCTTGATGGCAATTCCCACGCACCCGAGTCCTCCTCTTCTTCTTGTAGTGGCCGTTTCGTATGTACTCTTAGATTACGAGTGGATGAATGCGAGGACGACCGACGATTAAACGTGGTAATTTAAAGGGATTCATGTATGTACGTCGAAGTCAATTCGGGAAGGAATTGAATGAGCACAAACAGTATAGAGCACGATCGAGAGAACAAAAGCTGTCGACCATGGCATGGATAGGAAAATCTCATTCGAAACGCAGTTCCCCGTCTCCGCTACGCCACCACGTCCTGAACCCAAAGCAGCTTCAGCCTTGAAGCTGCCCAAATGAAGGACAATGAAAACTCACCAAAGCGCGCGATCTCATATCCTGATATCCTCTATAAACCTCTCAATACGCGTCACGATCTCTTACTGCATGCTCAGTCGCGCTTCCTCGTCCTCGTGGAAAGACTCCAGGACGGGGAGGCACGAGGAGGACGACGTATCCCAGCCTCAAGCTGCTACCGAGGCCAGCTAAGACGAAGTGACGCGAACATCGGAGCTCCTCTTTGTCGGAACCGCTGCAGAATGCAGTCAATTTTCTACCCCCACGCTTTCGTCTTCGAGAGTCTCGCGGGTGTCGACGGTGTCGACGAGTCCACCCTCACGCACAAGACGGCCTTCGAGAGGACCTAATTCGAGCATCCTGACCTGAGCTGCTGTATGGTATACGCCGGCTACTCAGATGGATGGATGCGGAACTGGGGCAAAGCTCTCGTCGCTTTGAGTAGAAAAGAACTTGGCTTTCGACTCCGGCTTCCTGTTTTCAGTATCGTGATGCCGTTCTTCACGTCGCGAAACGAGTGGGATGACGAGGCAGCCGCGAGCCTCTTGTCTTCGTCTGTCCTGTATCATACGCCCGTAGGGTTCGTCGTTCGTCGTCTCTCGCCCCACATGGAATGGGAATCATCCCGCATAGATTCAGGATGAACGCGAGGCTGATACACCGGCATCTCCATGAGAAAAAGAAAGAAAGCAGCTGGCAGCAGCATCCTTGCTGAAAATCCATACGCAACGCAATTGAATCCCCGCCTCCGCTACGACACCACGTCCTTAAACCAAAGCAGGTTCAGCAGCCCTGACTCTGCTCAAATGAAGGACAACAGAAACTCACCAAAGCGCGGGCTCTCATAACCTCCATAAGCCTCTCGTACGCGTCACGATCTCCTTCCTCCATCCTCACCCGCGCTTCCTCGTCCTCGTAGAAGAACCCCAGCACGAGGGCGCTGTGATCCGGAGGGACGAGCTGGACGACGTAGTGGAACCCGACGATGCAGGCAAAGTCAAAGCGACGCAAATATGTCAGCTCCTCTTGAAGCCGCTGAAAAATGCTGCCCCAGGGGCGGGGGTATACGCCTGGCATCGAGTCGCCGCCGTAGACGGCGCAGTAGGAGAGGGCGAGGTGTGTGAGGGTGGATTTGTGACGCAGGATGAAGGCGAGGAGATCGTGGTCGGGGGAGTCAGCGGCGTGAGTGGGAGCGAAGATGAAGTTGATTAAGGATAGATTGGTGAGGAAGGGGAAGTGCAGAGTGGAGTTGAAAGGGAGTCGAGGGCGGACGCCGGCGGGGTGTTGGTTGGTGATGCTGGAGAGGGCGAGCGAGGTGAGGCGCGGTGCAGCGTGGTTTAGTAAGGATGCGATGCTGGTTTCCCAGAAGTCGCACAAGACTGCTGCGTTGTACGCCCCGTCTCCGAGGACGGAGAGTTCTAAGAGCGTTAGTTGATGGAAGAGATCCTCATCGAGGGGAATCATGTCCGAGGTGGGAATGAGGTTGATGAGAGTCAGCGAGGAGAGGGAGGGAGGCGGAGGGTGAGCGGACAGGGCGCGGAGCAATCCGAGCTGGAGCAGGTGGAGGTGGGTGGGAGGCGGGGATATGGACACCTTTTCGAGCTGGCGAAAGGGATGGAAATCGAGTTTAATAGTGTGTAGATTGATGAATTTGGCACCGAGCTGAGAGAACGCTGTAGCGAGGGCGGCTCTGGTGCGCCGAGCGGGTTTGCTGGTGGCGTCGAGGAACACGGCGGTGCGTGCGTCGCTTCGTCGTCCGCGGAAGATGATCTCTTGCACGGCGGTTCTGCTTTCGTCGCCGGCGGCGGTTTGGAGAGAAATGAGCCGGTTTGCGCTGGTGATGTCGTCGGTTACGACGATTGTACGGAAAAGGAGGGGCACGACGAGGGAGTTGAGGGTGTGTGATGCCAGGCGGAGGTTCGAGAGGTCGGAAGTGTTCTCGACGAAAGCGAGGATGAGAATGAGAAGCTCCGATGGAAGAGCTGATGGATGCATGTAGTCGTACAATGAACCAGCGGAGAGCTCCAGAACCCAGGTAAATACGGTAATACGGTAGGTGCAGCTAGCAGGCAACACGTAGCGTTGGTGATCGTGGTGAAAGCTCGGATTCTCAAGACTGGCTCAACTTGAAGCTTGAAGCTTGAAGCTTGAAGAGGCGCAGTGTCGGACAAATTGCTTCCAAGTTAGAAATGACCTCTTTCGTCTGTATTTTGGCCTATCGTCGATGAGACAAGATGGGAGTAACAAGGAAACTCGGGTGCGTGGGAATTGCCATTCAGAAAACTTGTCTTGAACCATAACTACCATGTCTCGTCATATACCCGTCGACCTCCTCATGCTCACCCTCCTCAAGTGCATGCCACGCAGCCTGATCGAAACTCAATGAACGCTCCGCTTGCGTCGAAACTGCTCAGTAGCCTCGCCGCGCTGTTAATCTTCCGCATTCCCATGGTCAAGGAGAAACTCTACAGTGCAGACTGGCTTGTGTGTTTACAAGAAGGCACCTCGGAGGCTAGAGATGCTGTTAAAGAAGTTGACTTCGAGGGCGCGAGCTTTCAAGAGATAGTGGCTGCGACCGATGCTCAGAACGAGGACACCAGGAATGCCTTGAACGCTTCGAAAACCTACAGAAGTTGCGTTTCTGCTTTGAGGCCCTTGATAATGAATACATACCGGAGTTTGAGACCCTTCGTGATTCAGATGCGCCATCTCAGATGGACGCCTTATGCCATAGATGTATCTCGTCGTTGAAGCAGACGTATAGTGAAGCTCGACAGGCTTTCTGGGACCAATTGCCTCAGATTTTCGGGCTACTGGGAAGCGTGACTAGTAATGGAAACGAATGCTATGAAGTTGTGACTCGAGCGTATGTCCAACCCTTCTCCTTCGCCGAGTATGTAAAGCTGAATGCAATCTTCCAGGGTCTTTCGAGTCCATTTCAGTCATGTCCTACGCGCGACAGAATTTGTTCACATAACATTTACCGTTCATAGTCTGTCGGCGCAGTGATCGCTTCCCGCAACTCAGCGAGGCGTTTATCCCTCGCATTGCTCCCCTCCTCGTCAAGCAAATGAGACCTGACCCGGAACCAGATCTCCAGCCGCTTCAAGTTCCCAAGCGCGAGCGAACGGCGTCCCCGCTCGGTGTCGAGATAGGCCCCTATTTGTGTCTGCCTGCCCATATCGAACGCCACTTGTTCAAGTCCCATCTTTCGAAGGATAGCAAATACGGTCATCCAGGAAACAGGAGTACCCGTGCCAGGCCACACTTGTACATCAAAGTCGATGTAGACACTTCGAATGTCGGGAAGGCAATACTCCCCCAGGCCGCAACGAACGACTTGGTCAAGCTGGGAGGCCCATATGTGAAACGTGTTTGTCCGATGCAGGATCGGGAGTCCTTCGAAGTATGTTTGTCGGCAGGATAGCAGGAGACCCGTCGATACCCCTGAGACGGGAGATTCTAGTAGAGCGCCAATGGGCATAAGCGCCAAAGGGTCATCGGGCAGACAACTCCATGACCTGATTGCGGCGCAACGGCTATCGGTCAATTTATGTCCCAGGAAAATCAGCCGTCTGCTGAACAGCTCTTCGTAAATCATCTCCCGTACTTCGAAAGGGAGCTTGAAGAAGGCGCAGGTTTCGGGTTGTGGCCGGTTGACGCGTCGTAGATCAACGTGAGGAGGGAGAGATGAAAATCTGGGTGATGGAGATTTGGCAGCATAACTTGCCGAATGCCATGGCCAGTGTCCGCGTGTGCCGCATTTGCCTGTCGCTTGATTGCATAGTATGAAGCAAAACAAGCAGGGGCAGACAACCATGAAGCTGACGTATCCCATAGCTATCCCGAGGTTTTTGGCAAAGGTCTTCATCGCTCTTGAAACCATTGAACGACTACAATGGCGGCAGTGAAGTGAGTTAGTTATACGTGAGCTTGCTCCAGGTAAATTGACTGAGCGTAGGAGCTGGGTGACGGGTTGGGGACAAGCCGTGTGTATATATAGTATAGCTACAACCGATGGCTGTGGCCGCCGGAATCGAGGGAAGCATCAACTGCTGTTGAATTGAATCAGGGGAAGATATCTCAAGATAGGCTGTCGTCAGGCTTAAAGAATGCGTCGTTGGATAGGATAAGACAATTGCCTGCAGAAGAGGGAGGCAAGACTAACTTTGACATCGGAATCTGTTCAACCAGTAGAACTGAGAGCCAACACCAGTGTGATCTTTAAGAGCAAGCTAACAGGTCTGTCTACTAAAAAATACAACCACAGCACTCACGTCGTCCTTGAAATAAATCAACAATAAGTCAACGGACAGCAATGGATTTTACACAACTGAAATACCGGGACCGAGGAGGCGGAGTAGACATCAGGGCAACATGCAGATCTTTGTGCGCGCCTTCAAGAGCGTTCCTTTCCAGATGCCTTGCAACATTCGAGTCCACATTAACGAACTAGCACACCCCATGAACAGATAGAGCCCTCGAAAGGACGCAGCGGCCCGGGCTTTCTTTCGCTCATGGAGATCCCGGTGTATCAGAATCGCGCTCAGCTCATCCGGAGCCTTTGCGATGAGACTACCAATACAATGTGGGGCAAGACACGACGTACGAACGAGAAACCTCACGGGCGGACAGGCAGGACAGACATCGACAAGAGGCCTCATCATCCAACTCCTCCATCTCCCTTTCCGTGTCGCCCTCGAAGCGCAAGAACGACACGATGATGGATACTCAGACCGGGATCGGATGGACAGTCACCTTTAAGTGTTCTCCTCAAATCGACGCATAACCGAGCGCTGCCCCCGTTCCGCATCCATCCGGGTTGCCGCCGTAAGTATACCGTACAGCAGCTCAGGGCGAGATGCTCGAAGGCCGCCTTGTCGTGCCTGAGACGGAATCGTAGGCGACACCTGCGAAATCCTCAATGAGACTCGCAGGGGCGATGAGAGTTTAGATGGGATGCTGCTTTGCCAGAATTGCACTGCGTGTCGGTGGAAGATTCCCGACCTGCCCACTTGAGTTGCCGAGTCGACAATGGACGGAAATTATCCCGCAATGTGACATGGCTTGAGACCTCGTCAAGCACACAAAGAGACAAAGACCCGGGGGTGGCAGCGAGTGGAATCTGGGAACGATGTTGCAGCTATGGAATGCTTGTGGCACTCTGAGGTCGTTCATCGCCTCAAATAGAGCTAGACCAGAGGTAGGTAGGTAGGTAGGTAGATTACACGGCACGGTCCCGAATGCGGCTTTTCAGGCGGCGTTGAGGTATTCGTTGCGCTTGACATGAGTGCCACGAGTGAATATTTCGAGCACGATCATGTTTGAGTTATTATCCTCTCTTGCACGGCACTTCGAGTCGCTTCAGAGCGGCTGCGCAAAAGATAGTGCCTTCTACAGTGACCGATGGCTGCAGAGTTTCGGACGAGATAGGACAAGATGGGCGTACAAAAGAGAGAATTGTCGGCGTGGGAATAAGTACTACAGTACCTTGAAGCCTGATCATGAACCACCACCATGTCCGATAGTTTGCCGGAAGAGCTCCTCATTCTCATTCTTCAGCAAGTGGAAAGAGTTTCGGACCTACTCGAGGTTCGCCTCGCGTCGCAAACACTCAATACCTTGGCCGCGCCGCTCATCTTTCGCGTGGTTGTAGTCCAAGAGCAAATTTACAGCGCAGATTGGCTGTTGTGCCTACAAGAAGGCGCTGCAGGAACCCGATCAGCCGTTCGAGAAATCTCTTTCAAAGGAGCCCATAATGAGGAGATAGCCTCTTCGAGTGCGGCGCAGAAGCGAGACACCAGAACTTCCCTGTGTGCCGCATTTTCCCGCTTAGACAGGTTCAGTAATCTTCAGGCTCTGCATTTCGACTTCAGTGTTCTCCGTTCAGCTTCGGACGAGGTTCCATATCGTTTCCGACTCTTACAGCTTGGATCATTCGCCAGTCTGGCGGCCCACCCGCCTCGCCAACTATCTTCGCTGACGCTTCTCAATGTAGTGGCTCTGCGTGACGATGTCTATAGTACCGCGGGATTCCTCCAGATATTTCGCTCGTTAAGAACGCTAGTCATATCCGTTCTGGCTCACAATCTATCTGAGGAAGGGGACTTCTTCCAAGGGTCCCTTTTGCGCATTCTACAACACGCACCCGGCCTCACCTCGCTCTCTATGCGATTCTCTCATCCTGTCGGGGTAGTGCGAGCACTACTTTTGTCCTCTATCCACCTCCCCGCAATCACACATCTACAGCTGGATAACTTCGTCCTCAATCACACTCGCCCTGACTACGACGCTCTCGAGTTCATAGCGCGGCACAAGGCAACGCTGAAGCATCTTACCCTTTCCGACTGCTCCGTTTACGGTGGCGAACACGAACATCCCAATGATGGCGTGTATTCGCGCCCCTGGCACAGCGTCTTCCAAACGCTGCAAGATGAGCTTGTGCATCTTCGTTCCTTTCGATTCGAAATGATATATGCGCCGCAATTCCTATACCGTTACGAATATCTCGTGCTCGCTCCTGGTCAGGCCCACGTCGTGGGTGAGGCTGCGGGTCGAAAAAGGATAGCAAGTGATGAGGTTGCATATGAGAGCCTCATGTCCGCCTTGGAATCCCGATCCTTGGTGAGACGGTCTACCTTTGATTATCTCTGCGCTAACGATGCTTACGCAGGCCGATGTACTGCCATGATACGTGTTGCCGACACCCATCTATTGCTGGTAAATCAGAGGTAGATGTCTTCCTTTTCTGGGTATGGGATGTTCATGGTAATCGGTCAGTGGAATGGGACGTACCAGTTGACAAGGCGCATCGCTTCGCTGTTTTACACACATTCGTCCAATACTAAAACGGTGTTGTTTTACACGAAAATTTGGAATCAACAAAGCGTGCTCCCCGTCTGTATCACTGCTCAGACACTGTTTGAACTTCGGGGCATTCTCCGTTTTCCGGTATCCGCGGCGCGCTAATACTGAGCGTATTACAGGTAACGGCACAACAGGCACATTACAGC
Organism: Favolaschia claudopus; assembly: GCA_037176885.1. Classification (NCBI taxonomy): domain Eukaryota; kingdom Fungi; phylum Basidiomycota; class Agaricomycetes; order Agaricales; family Mycenaceae; genus Favolaschia; species Favolaschia claudopus. The sequence goes on from JAWWNJ010000192.1 coordinate 313,286, forward strand.
CATAAAATCCAGGAAGTCCCCACGCTGCTTCTCCAACCCAGTATAGATAACAAGTCCGTCTCGCTCTTGCCTTCTGCTACGATGTCAAACTCTCCCCAAGAAAAGAGACTACCCGAGTCACAAGATGTTCCCCCAGTCCCAGCGCACGAATGGAGGAGCGGCCCACCGCCTTTCGAGTGGTCGCATTTGTGGAAACAACCCGTGGTGAGATAGATAGCGAAATAAGGTTTGACCATGATAACGCTCCCAAGATAAATCCCATGAATCGGAAGTCCTACACCCTCCCGATATTCAACCTATCAAACCCTTACTCGCGGTCCTTCCATCTTTCCTGGCGTAAGTTCGCGCCGGCATTGTTTCGAGAACAAGAATCTACCGAGCATGCTCCTTTGCAGTCGGTTTCTTCGTCGCGTTCCTATCGTGGTTCGCCTTTCCGCCACTGATTCCAGATGCTATCAAAAGCGACTTGAAGCTCACCCAAGCCGAAATCGCCAACTCCAACATTATCGCTCTCGTGGCAACATTGGTCGTTCGGATTTGGGCTGGCCCGCTCGTAGATCGTTATGGTCCTCGAAAAGTCATGGCTGGTCCGTGCTGCGTTGTTTGATCCGTGTACCGTGTTTCAGGTCAAAATCTTTCCCTAGGCTTACTTGTACTCGGCGCGATCCCATCCGGTTTGGCGGGTACCGCGCACAGCGCGCAAACACTGTATGCGCTGAGATTTTTCATCGGGATACTGGGGGGCACATTCATTCCATGTCAAGCGTGGACTTCTTGCTTCTTCGATAAAAACATTGTCGGTACCGCCAATGCGTTCGTTGCTGGTTGGGGAAATATGGGGTTGGTTTATATTGGTTGATTTCTGTTGTCAACCTGCGCTGATTCTGGTTCAGCGGAGGGGCTACGTTTGCAATCATGGTCTCTACCTGAGTCTGCGTTCGAACGGCCTTTCAGAACACTCAGCGTGGAGAGCTGCCTTCGCTGTTGTACCGTATATCGTTTTCGAGCTATCGCAATATGTCGAAACTAATGAAAATAATCTCCAGGGTTCCGATTCTTCTCACTGTCGCGGCTCTTACTCTCATGTTCGGTCAAGATCATCCTGCAGGCGCTTGGTCTCAACGCCACACTTTACCTGCTACGGCAATTGCTATTGCTCGTGGTCATCAAGTTCATAGGGACGCAGATGAAAAATTATCTCAAGATAAGAAAGCGTCAGAGGAGGGGGATGTGCAAGTACATTCTGTTAACGAAGATGGAATTGTCATATCTACGGTCGATTTCGCGGTAAACGAGTCCTTGACGTTCAAGACGGCGATGGAGATTCTAGTGAGCCCATTGACATGGCTACCAGCACTTGCGTATCTCACAACCTTTGGGCTTGTAAGCTTCTTTAAGACTCCAGAATTTGTGGAGAGCAAGACTAATTATTTTCTTAGGAGCTCGCTCTTGATGCTCAAATGGAAAATCTACTGTTCACTCTGTTCAACAAGCGAATTCGCGGATTTGATCAAAACAAAGCTGGTTACTACACTTCCATCTTGTTTGTCCTTCCGAATCTTCAAACGATATATAGCTGAAGAAAATATGTAGCGGTTTTCTCAATCTCGTCACCCGTCCATTTGGTGGGTACCTAGGTGATGCCATATATTGCAAATACGGCACAAAGGGCAAGAAATACTTGACTTTGTTCTGCGGTTTGATTATGGGTGTCGGTTTCCTCGCTGGGGGTCTATATCTCCAAAACAATCACGCGGCGCCGCACCTGCCTTCGCGTGAGTGCTTGAAATTTGTATGGCCATTAATGTTGAATCCTTTTCCATCTAGTGGCAACGTTGATGGGTGTATTTTCAGTCGCCACCATTTTCTCTGAAGTCGGAAATGGCGCGAACTTCAGCCTCGTACCGCATTGTAATTCGTACAATAACGTGAGTTTTTTTTGAGTGCTTTAAACTGATCTGACGACCACTTCGAAGGGCGTAATGTCCGGCATCGTTGGAGCGTTCGGAAATCTGGGGGGAATAATATTCGCCCTTATCTTCCGGTTTCAAACGTCTACGGGCAAAGCGTTTTGGATCATAGGAGCGTTCTGCATTGCTTTGAATGTTCTCTTAATCCCAATTCCGGTGCCCGAATTCTAGCTGGGAATAATTCGTGAAACGCTTGTTATGTCATTGACTCGAATTCAAAGATAGATACGACAAAATTGGACTGAGATGTCAACCACGAAACTGCGTCTACTTACACTTCAGTTCCCTGATTCCTGCCTCTGCGATAATACTTGCAACCAATGGCACCCAAATTCTCCCGTTACACTTCGCTGCTGGTATCTTTCCAGCCGTTGCCTGTTCGCCTGAACGTGGTCCGATGGAGACGTAGCTCCCGTAGATCCGGACACAGCCGTCGCATGGCCTTTGCAACTTGACAATGCTGTTTCGCGGTAAAGGGGTCATGCACCAGGACATCGGCTTCCAGCTCCAAGACCTCCAGCTCAACTGGCAGCGTAATATCTTCTCCGAATATCCAACGTAATATGTTCTGTAGACGCTCAGGATCCGCGATGCGAATGGAAAAAAAAAGCTATAGCACACGTACATGAATGTTTGAAGCACTGGTAATATCGGGCAATTGGTTTCTGCGAAAAACGGGGAAAGAATCCGAGAAGCGTTCCCTTGGATATCCGTTGTGATCATAGTGCCACATCAACGAATCGGGTACACCCTCTATAGGTTCTTTACCCGTCTCCTGGATAATCATCGACAGTTTCCTTAGTTGAGGGAAATGTCGGGTAATGAAAGCAAAACACGCCAGTGTTGGATCCGTACCGGGGAGGACAAGGGAGTGCAGCGGGGCGACACTGGATGCGATGTCCATGAGTAAGATGATAATTTCCTCTGCCGGGAGATATGGAGGGCTCTGCATTGGAGAGCTGTAGATCACCACATCCCTGACGGGCCGACCTGGCACTATCATCCGTATGAGTGCGATTGAAGGTGCTGCGATGCTGTGTAAGAGTGGGATCCAAGTCGGTTCGATGAAATCTGCAAAGGCGGAATCCAGGCTAAGAAAAGCAGTGCGAGCTATGGATGTGATTTGCAGACTTTCGAGACGAGGACACCGCTTCAGGACCCCGAAGAAAGTCGCGATGTTGGTGAGCTCCTCCAGTGAGAAGTCCACGAGCTGCGTGAAGGTCGGTGCTGGCCCGAAGCCAACGATCATCGAGCGAAAAATATCACCGCCTTGAAGTTTGAGAGTTTGCAAACATGTTGGATCCGCTATGCGCAGACTGTCCGCTGTGCTGTATGAGCCTAGTTCGGTGAACGCCTTCAGTCTAAGCCATAGTCCGTCTTCATAAGAAGCAAGGTCGCAATTCTGCAAAACAAGTTCCTCTAGCATCTGCAACGCAGCAAGTGTGGCTAAGAAAGGTTCGTCCAGGACGAACCACTCGAGATGCAAACAGTACAGATTCCTGTAGAGACCCAGTGTTGCGCCAAATACTGTGAGGATCCTATTGTACATGCTGTCGAAATAGCACCAGTCCTCAATGTCGGTATGAACAGTGCTCTCCTTGACAGACAATCCAATGGCGGCCTTCCATGAGCGCACTAATGGCGCATATTCGACTAGGTCGTCCAGTCTTGTAGCCAGTACTTTTAATTGCTGACCTCTTGCCGCCCAGTCTCCGCTGGTGACCCTCGCGGAGGGCGAGACGTCGAGCACTTGGTCCCGAAGCAAGAGCGGCAAACAAATTGAACGAAACAATTTGCACACCGCTGAGATGCTCCAGGCCCCGGGAAGCTCCTGCAAAGGATGGTCCCGAAAATTCCGCGATTTTGGCCTCAAAAAGCCACTCGTTTTGGCGAACTTTGTCCCAAAAAGCCACTTTTCGGACAGGCCTTATCACGTGAAATTTGACCGGCCGTCGGCGCCGGTGATGCAATCAGAGGATGTCGTGATTTTGGTCGATTTTCCTTCAAATTTGGCCCAAAAAAGCCACTTTACGGACAGGGCTTGCGGATTTTGAGCCTCAAAAAGCCACCTTTCGGACAAGGGTTTCGCGAATTTTGGCCCTGAAAAAGCCACTTTTCGGGACCATCCTTTGCAGGAGCTTCCCGGGGCCTGATGCTCCGAACCTCTGAATTGGAGCACAAATTCCAGCAAGCAATCCAGAGCTCGGCCGGAAGTATGTCCAGATAGGGAATTGGGATAGGGATGGGTGGGTTCATCTTCGTGGTCAGTTCCTGGAGGAGGAGGAGGTGTATTATACTGACGAGGTCCCACAACTGGAACAATCAGTCTACTACATACAACATCGTAACTCATGCGGGCCAAAAGCTACGTATTGTACATAGAACACACATACTACCTAGGGGGGGCGGAAAGCCACAAGAACACAATTCCTCTCCTGGCCCGGCTCGGACCAGAGCGGGCGGGTCGCACAGATAAAACCTCTTGGGTAGTTGATCCAATCCCTCAGATTCAACCAAAAATCCCCGGCGGCCGGAAAGGTCTTGAGTCCTCGTCACTCAACAGTCCCGTAGGGCACGCATGTTAGAGCGAGAAAAAAGAAAAGAAAAAAGTGAGAAGAGAATCAGGAACCCCAGTCAAACGGTCGGCCCGGACTACAGTTCAACTGTTGGGGTTTTGGGGGTTAATGTACAAGTCCGGATTGATCACCAGCATCGGTTCCGCATAGAATATCTCCAGGATTTCATAAGCCAGCTTTGCCAAGATTCCTATGGTCTTGTCCTTCACCAGCGCGTCTTTGAAGAACACACCGGGATCCACATACACTCCTTGGAGCTCAGGATAGCTATTGTACAGTTTCTGGAAGAAATCTTGACGGATAGGCATTAGCGGCGGATGGTCACAGACGAAGAGTGCATGGATGGCATCTTCTAAGTGGGTCTTACAAAATCGGCAGAGTCGCCATTTCCGAGGCACCTGTGGCTTATATCTCTCTGCCCATCGCATGCGTTCCATTGCCAGGGAGTGACCGGAGAGCACTGCATGTATCAGTGCTCGACGATGTTTATTGTTGCGCACTCTCAAGTAAAGCCGGAAAGCCATCACATCGTGGGTCCACTTTCCTTTTATAAAGACAGTGCGATCTGTCAATAAGTCGCGAGTCCGAGAGTACGCATTTAGTTCCGCCTGGATACATCCTTCCATGGAGTGCCGAACATCCACCGTCAGTTGATCCACCGTTTTCTCATTTATTGCTGAGTCGGCATTGATTTTCCAGTAAACAGGAATCGGCAGTTCTGACAGCACGAGTACAACGTCGTTTACCCAGGACATCTTGTGTTCTCGAGCCAGCTCCAGGGAGTCCAACAGTCCGTCCTTCACCAGTCTTTCAGAGTCCGATTTCGCGAGGTATTTTAGATTCCGCAGAAGCAGCAAGACACGGCGATAGGAAATTGGTTGCAATCCAGTTTCTGAGAACAGTACTGCCCGTACACTGCGTTCCGTGAGACCCAAGATGCGGCGTAGGTGGTGGTTCTGGATTGCCTCGCGTTCCACACGACGTGACTTCACAACGTCGGGGCAGATGTCGGCCGCGGAGATCAAGTACGGATCAACACGTGCCATATACAAAGTTCTCGCGTCCCATACCGACAATCCCCCCACCATTCTGTCGACCGCAAGACACGCATTCGACATCCTCTGCGCCTTTTCTAAGTAGACACGGTGATGTTCACTATACAAGTCTTTGGCGTTCAAGTCGTGATGTATTCCAACGTACTGAAATTTTGACGCTTCATCGAGAGGTTTGCCGTCGAGGTAAAACGTTTGGGATGTACTGGGTTTGATGCCAATTGCTCCCCACAGGCACTTCATGCTCTGAATCTCACAGCCAGTATCTGCCATAAAGACCCCCGTGCTGTTTAGCTTCGATTGAAATCCATGACCCGTATTTGACACTACCAGTAAGTCGTCGGCTTGCTCCATTTTTGAGACGTATCTTTTGTTAAGAGGCAAATCTCCAGGCATAGGATTAAGCTGGAAACCAGCTAAAAACAGGTTCCAGAACTCTGGTGAGCCCGAGTCTCCTGTCAATACACCTAGGAATGAGAAGAAACTCTCCGACAGTTCTTTATCAACGCGAACCATGTATTGTAGTTTATCATACAGCAGCATAATCAGATCGATTAGGTCGCCCGCAATACCCATGGAATTCAGAGTCACAAACAAGACATTACGATTGACTGCCGGGAATGCATTCTTCAAGTCCACCACTGCAACATACAACACCTTTCCCTCGGCCGCTGCCCTGTCGGACATTGTGCGGAGTAACCAGGGGTTATTGTTCGTGCGATAGGTTGCTCGAAAGCCGTTCTGAGTTTCAGGTACGAGTTTTGCTTCTTCTGCGAATTCCTTGACTCTTCGGTCAATGAGCAGAGTTAGGAATTTCAACAGACAGCATTCTAAAACTACAAGCCGGTAGCTTTCTGGCCTCAATGGGTCTTTCCTAGGTTTCAGAATTCCGGCAACCAGCGCAAGTAGCCATTTGGAGGGAAAGATTTTACGATCAATCACCGCTTGAAGCAGCACGAGCAAGTTCTCGTTTGGGATTTCCATTATGTCTTGGTATGAGAAGTCGTCTATGCCCGAGCTTGTCGCAAGGTGCGTCATTATCTGCCTTTTCCCCCATTGAATATCCTCTAACGTCAACTTTCGCGAGAAGGATTTCCTCGGGGAGTGATCCCGGTTTGTCCGTGGCATCTGCTCAAAGAGTCTTGCCCACGCGCGAAGTTGTTCTTTATTGAACGAGGCTGGTGTCTCCTCTGGCTCATTCATCCGCTTCTCAAACTCCTCTGTAAGCTGGTCTAGAGAGACTTGTATTCGCTTTGGTCTCGGATCAGTCCATCCGCGCATGATTCGCCAAAAAGCGCCTGCATCTTTGCATTCAAAGATCGAGTCCCGCAATTGCTTCTGTAAGTCTCGCAGCTTCACGCGGCCACGATGGTGCTCCGGATTTCCTGTAAGCGCTTCCTCATCATCATCTTGCAACCTCAATGCTGATTCTCTCTGAGTAGCAATCTCCGGCAGAGCTGTTGAGACCTTAGGCACATTAATTACCGGCAGACCTGCCACCTCGCTATCTTTCCAGGGATTCACCTCGACAGCACAATGAGGTGGTGCCCGTGAGTAACCGCGGTTCAATCCTTGTTGAGCTGATCGCTTCGCAGCCGCTGCGCGCTCGTTTTTTGAGTCACGCTCAACACGAACAAAACGTGTCGGGGCCCGCCGGTACCGCAACAGCAGCGCCAGATCCTTCAGTAGATCTCCATTCGCACAGGACCACCCAATCTGTGAGTTTTTCCCCGCCCAATAGCACAGATGCCGAATGCAGTACTCCGAGTTAGTGAATATCATCAGCGAGATATCTGGATTCGCCATCCTCAAGGCCATTGTTACTGCATACAATGCGGCTCGGTTACTTGTCGGCGAATCAGGCCCTGGGACAACATCGACACGATTCAGCTGGGACTTCTCCCCCCAGAAGATAGCTCCAACTCCAATTGCATCGTGACTTCCAATGTCCTTGCATGAGCCATGAACGTAAACCTGCGCGTACGGTGTGTCATAATAAACCTCTCCATACAAGGTTCGTAGCATCTCTGTCGCGTCTTGCCTGCTTGCCATCACCTGCGTGCATAGTTCATCCATTGCGGCATCCCCGACAGGCATCTTTGGCGGCGCGCGGACTACTTTGGGTAGACGAGGCGCCACTTGTAAGAATGTCCTATCTATTCGAAGAGTCAGACTAACGTGATCTGACCAAGCTTCGGCGGGTTCTGGCGGAATGGCTACACTCAGGGAACGGACTGATGAGAGCAGATGGTCGGATACCACCGCGTAATCAACGACAGCTTCAGCCACCCCAGCTTCCTTAATGGAAGTGAAACGCCCTGGGGATGCATCCTCCAAATGTGTGCCGTTCAGGATGACGAGGTTGGACCTTCTCCAGGTCGAAAGTAATCTGCTCCCTCGCGGTGAGATTGGTTTTTGGTCTGCTGACATACGGGCTAAATCGCCCCCTGCCTTTTCAGACTGGGTCCGAGCATTTCCATCTAGGAACAACAGAATTGGTTTTGTTTCGTCGGCAGCAGCGCATAACGCCACCGTCTCATCGAGCTTGTGCTCGGGATTCACATCCGTGAACTGTTGCCAACGAGAGCGCTCGGGTAAGATGTACGCTCCCACCAGCCAGCATGTAATTAGATCAAGGACCAATATATCTGGTGACGATAGCGGAGATTTACTCGCTTGAATTCCATTTCGTATGAACGCAGTTACGCCTCCGCCATGTCGTTCCCAAGATCCAGTCAGCTTTCTGCACACGGAAAGTGCATAAAATCCCTTTGGGATTGCCAAACACTCCTCGTCATCAGGGAGGAGATGGGTTTCCTGCAACACGACAACATCGTGTTCTTTTATCAAGTCCTCAAACTCGGGGCTGTACAGCTTAACGCACAAATTTCCTTGTATATTCCACGACATTATAGATACATCAGTAGTAGAATTAACAATGTTGGTGCGCAATCGACTGCCAGCCCCCTCTAGTTTCCCGTGAGGAAGGCCTGGTACCGTTCTAGGTCCAGGTCTCCAAACCAAATGAACGTTAGGTCGAGCACAACTCATATCACGGATTATATAATACACCTGATTGATGTTGTCACGTTGCTGCACTGCCTATTGCCCCGCACGACCTCTTAAGAGGCATGCGCCTCCGTCAATTGCCTAAGTACATTATTCTGTCGCCATGTCCCGCCAACCGTCCGTTGAAGCTATCATAGAACCTCGGGAAACTCGTCCCTCACCCCCTCTACATGTGTCCGACTGCATCATGCGCCCCGTAGAGGACGATTCTGCCAGTATACCGCACTCCCCCCATGTTGACTCGTCGCCTTCCGAGTCCGTGACACGAAAGCGTGGGCCCGATGATCGTGAGCGGCTTGTACCCCCGTCCCTCCGCTCTGTTGACCGCTTATTGGCTCAGTGCCTACGGGCTCGATTCGTCCTAGCAAAAGGTCGCACGATGATATAGGTTCGTCCGTTGATACGCGTGGTCAATTTTGCGCGTATTTATCTAGCTTTTGTAGTGACTTGTGGCACAAATACCCATATTAGCTGCATGGCACTAAGGGCTTTACTCGACTATCAATAGGAAGTCAGTACTCCTGTTCATGGTGACTTGAAGGAGGATCAGAGTGAGCTCCGAGCTGCTGGTCGTAACGTTACTGGAGATAATCATAGAGGCCCGCGGCACACGGAGTAACCCAAGGTTTTGGGTGTTGCAAGAGTAACAGATGAAGACTGAGTTGAAGTGCAGTCTGGACTTGTAGTAAAGCAAGACGGGACGTCGGAGGAAGGCCCGCGGAGTATCCAAACGAAAGGTCTATGAGATACATAGACGCCGCGGACCTGCCGAAGACTTACAGACAAGTTGCCGCACCAATGTACCTTGAACATAAGGGTGCCGGACGTTGGATCAACGGCAGGGTGATGCCTCAGATCTGGAACAGTGATTGCGGACATCCATCATGTCACGGAGAATACTCCGCGGACTCGGCATGTACATCACGGAAGCACTTTCCTGTATGCCGCTGATGAGATAGTTTGACACTGAAGCATAGGAATGTCTTAGACGGTGATCTGATGGTCTGGAAACAGAACTAGAGGTCTAGAACGGTCTAGACGGAGTGGAGCAACCATATGATTTAGAGGATCTACATGGATGCCGGGGAAACACGTCGGAGCGGAACAGTGATACACATCCGCGGATGACCAAGATAGTGATTCAACCGTGAGATGGTCAGAATAGATGACCTTTCATGGACGGATCGTGACGATTCAGAGCGGCAGACGGCTGCTAGACCTACGTATACCCAATCCCAACTCAATTGTTTCTGTATCTTGACTCAGATTTGTTTACATCATGTATTTTCTTGGCATTAGTATAAAAGACCATGTATTTCTCGTCGTTTGTCTAGTTCATCGCGCGCAGGTCATTGACGGCGTTGGTGTACTCAGGCAGGGACGTAGAGGCATTTAAATTGGAGTTATCTGCTTGCTAGTTTTTGTCTTCATTAGGAACGATTTGTTGAAGTTCAGACAAGTGTGAATTAAGACTTAAGTTTCTAGAAGCGTTCACCCGCGGAAACTTTGGACTGTGGAGTTTTGTCGTGGCATAGCCAACCCAGTAACCTTCCAAGGACTTGGCCCGTTTGAGCATTGCTCGCCCCCATTTACCAGTGTTGCGTTTGACTGGTCCACTTAACCCGCGGACTACTCAGAATCAGTTGAAGTGAAAGTGTGCTTAAGAGTGAACTAGTATCTCCCCAAGTTGAAGAGAGTAGACGATCTATCCACGGACGCATCGTGTTCAGACTTGCCTGCACGTAACCTGACGGGATACGATTAGTGCCTTGGAGCTTGTGCTATATAAAGGAGTGTCAAACGTACCTGAGAGATTGGAAGTTCAGGTCTACAGTCGCAGTGGCACTGTAAGAAGCGTGTGTACGAGGCATTTCTAGCAATTGGCTGGTGTCTAATATATTCAATTCGCCCTGACTGTCGGAGTTCCTCCCAGTCGTGTATCCTAAAAACCAATATACCTTGTTCATTGGAAAGTCCGCGGACGGATTACCTCTAAACTATAGTCAGTAAAGAACTTGTTTTGCGTCAGTTCGGACCAGTAGACGAAGTTGAACTACATCTGGATTTCGGATTGGACCCCACGAACTCAATAGGAAGCACTTGGTGTATCTTGTTGAGACATATATAAGTGTTGGAGTGTTGTGTGTGTTGGTTGAGTTGTTTGTGTGTTTTGTAGTGGATTAGTCCATTGCGCACTTTGCATCTCATATCGATATATTCAAGTGCAGCGTTTCATCTGGAGCCCACCGCGAGGGGTCCATTTGTCTCTTGGTTGTTGAAGCAAAACAAGTTGCTATAGTTGGGAGAGTCTAGAAGAAGGACTTTCCGGGAAAAAGTTGAACCAGTCAACATTTCCGCCCCTCGAAAACGAAAGAGTTCGGGGAAGAGCAAACACCAGCGTAGCCCGTCTCCATTAAATACCGGAGCAGGTTCAAGGAGTTTGCTAGAGCAAGCCAGGGTTGCATTACAAGAACCCGCTCAAGCGTCGACTTCAAGGAGCAGTCTTATACCAGAGACAGTAAATTGGGGATCCTCGGCGTCTGGCAGAAAACCCCGTACGACCAAAAACTCCAGTACCGGACGGTCGTATAGTTCATCTCCTGTTCGCAGAAGAAGAAGAGCAAGTTCCGCGGAGGAATTAGACTTGACAGAAGCGTTTCCTTTCCAAGGACAGGCTATCCCTTCGGACGGCGAGCAGTCTGATCATTTGGATCAGAACCTTGAGGCTATTTCGAACTCAGTAGCCAATCAAAACCCCCTACAACAAAACACTATGGCCCAGCATGTCGAACTAGATAAGACCAAGATTCCTGACTTGTTTGGGAGACATAACCTGAAGTTTGAAGATGACTCCGGGGATTTGCCCAAGTACTTGTCGGGGATTGAGGATCTGTTTGAAAAGCAGGGGAACATTAGTGATACAGCCAAAAAGTGGCTAGCGCAGCACTATGCGAACAGTAAGATCCAGAAAGAGTGGACTGCGTTGTCGTCCTATAAAACTGGAACTTATGAAGATTGGAAGACGGATGTGATCAATTCGTATCCAGAAGTACGAGCAGTTGAGAAAGGCTCCCGCGCGGGATGGGCCTCCTGGCTTAAAGGCTGGAGGAATCGTCCTGTGAGACTTGGCGAAGAAAATAAGTTGTCGACTTTTATTCGCGAGTTCCGCGGACGCGCAGGAACCATGAACCAAGATAGGGAATGGTTATCTCAGAGAGAGTTGGCGAGAGATTTTCTTGAGGGTATTCACCCTACGTTCAGAGACGATCTCCGCTCAATCATCATAACCAAGTCTCCGACGGAGTTGGGTTCCTACCAGCGTGCCAAAAAGGAGTTTGAGACTGCAAATCCCGGCAAGGTGTTTAAAGCACCACAAACGCACCAGGATGATTTGTACGAGTGGACGGACTTTGAGGATATTTTGACGACTCTTATGAAGAACAACGACTCAATATTCTTTGGAGACACGTCCGACGGAAGACGGAAAGCGACAGTGTTGTATGGTGCAGAAGAGGATGAAGGCGAGAAATTGAAACCTCGTCTTGATAGACTGGAGAAAGAGACTCAGGCGAGTCAAGAGCGCATCTCCAAGGATGTGAAGGATAATGTCGAACAAGCACTTGCTGGACATCTGGATAAGTTCACCGCGGACCAGAAACAGATTATGTCCAAAATGCATGAGGCTTTGGAGAAAGGCACGTCCAACAATCCGGGGAGGTCTGGCGATAGATCTGATTATAGAAGTCATAACACTGGTGACAAGCGTCCTAGAAGGGATGAGTGTTATTACTGTTGGGAGCTATATCATTATATTGGCAACTGCAAGGAGCGTGCGACGGACCTAGCGGGTGGAATTCTTTCCCTCTCCAAGGATGGAAAACTTCAGACCTTCGATGGGAAAAATATTCCTATTGAACCACGCAATAAAAGTCCGATGACCAAAGCGCGCGACTATTACAGTCACCGAAATAATAGCTTCCTGCATGAGGATCATTTTGCTGTTTTCTTTACGTCGGCTGGTTCTACCGCGGCAGATGCAGAGCAAAGTTCAACTCCGCGGGACTCTCCTGGAAACACGGGAAAGTCCGCGCAGGATGAACCTGTCTGGATAGTAGCCATATTGCAATGTGCCCGAAGAATATCTAGTACCATAATGCAACTTAGTCGGTTGATGGTCGGACGGCCAATAATACCCACATTGCAATGCGTCCGTGGTGCCCGAAAAGGTAATAATTAAAGTGGCAAGACTGGGAATCGAACCCAAAAAGCCTTGCATGATGGCAATTTATTTACAATAATAAGAGCCTAAACCACTACACTAGAATGGAGATACTAACCAGCTAAAAGATAAGGGAGTGGTAGTACACGGAGCTTGGAATCCACAAGGTAATTCCACCTTGTCCGGCCCGTTTTCAGGGCCCAGTTAGGGTTAGGGAGGTTAAGGTTTGGGTTAGGGTTTGAGTTAGGGTTCGGGTTAGTCAGGTTAGGGTTCCTAGGTATATTTTCTGCCTCGTTTGGTTAAGGTTAGAATTGATCAGATTAGATTGGTTAGGTTGGTTAGGGTGGTTAGAGGGTTCAGGTTAGGATGGTTAGGGTTAGAAATACTTACCCAACAAGGAATAAACATTGCTAACCCAGAGCCGAAGATCTAGGGCAGCTTGCCTGCCCTAGGTCTGGGAATTAACAGTCCCAGGTAGGGTAAGGTCTCCTTACCCTAGCTGGGAAAACAAATTGCCTTTCAACAGCTCTTTGGTCTAGTTGGATATGATGCTTGCTAATTTACCTCATGGTTTGCATGAGGTCGGCGGTTCAATTCTGCCTTTTGGCAGTTCTAATATTTTCGAATTTCTTAGCAGGCTGGTGGCTGTTCACCTGCCTATTTAGGCTTCAAGGACACATTGCAATGCAGGTATTATTGGTCGGCCGACCATCAACCGTGTAAATTGCATTATGGTACTAGGTATTCTCCTACCACATTGCAATATAGGTACAGTCTTTACATCATGAACAGATTGCTAGGCTCGAAAACAACCTTGGGGAACTTAGGCAACTGATTCTTCAAGGAGGACGGGATTTTACCCGGTGAGGGAGACCCGATCACGGAAGGCTCCTGAGGAACCAAAGACGAAAGACCGTGAAGAAAATGATAAAAATACAAAAAAACAGTCAGACGAGCGTTCGAGTGGAAAGAAGTCCAAGAAGCCTGAGATCGAGAATCGAGTGGAAGTTGTAATGGAGAGAAGGAATCCCCCGCGGAGACCTAGAGTTACTGTGGAGGAGGTCAGCGACTCCGAGGACGAGCCAGCGGATAAGAAAAAGGCGACAGAGAAGGAACTTCCCTTCAAAGATGTTAAGCCTCTATCTGACCCCGCGCCTCGACCTGCACTACCCAGGAAACCCAATGATGAGCAACCTGTTAAGCCAGGGCCAGTTGAGCGAAAGCCTCGAGCGCCGCGGGACACGCAGCGTAAAGATGCAGCTACGGCAGAAATTGTCAAGAGCATTCGTGATACTGTGATTCCGGTGAAGCTGGGGGCCCTCTTGGATAGTAATGACAACCTTCGTCGTACACTAGAAGGCGGTAGCAAGCGGAAAAATAGGAGTCGGTTTTTGAAAACAACTTCAGGCGAGATTATTCCAGCTAGGGTCCAGAATTTTATGGTTCAACGAGTCTCTGAAGAATCTGAGGAGAGCTCCGCGGACGAAGATGAAGGACTAGAAGATAATGTGCGGGAAGAAGAAACGTCTTGTGTGACGGTTGACGAGTCAGGAGCGACTGTCTCAGTATTATATTTTGACACCTACCCAGAGTTAGTTACCTCCGGGGACGGAGACCTTCCGCAAGGAAGTGTAATCTGTGGTGACCCAGTATTACAGTACTTTGAGTCGTTACCAGCTGGAAAAGAGCCTAGGAAGGTGAAGGTTCCTTCAGTGCCTTCCGCGGTGAATTCTGGAGGACTCCGGTGTGTTCGCCCAACCATAAACGGAAAATATGTGGAAGCCATTACAGATAGTGGGTCACAAATCGTGTCCATGAATGCCACTCTTGCAGAAGAGCTTGGTCTGAAATGGGATCCTAAAATCGTTTGTGATATGGTGGCCGCCAACAACCGAACTCAGACAACCATGGGGTTGGCGAAAAATGTGCCGTTCAATTTCAATGGGATTGTGATGTACCTACAGGTGCACATACTACCAAGCGTTCCCTATGAGGTACTTCTAGGGAGGCCTTTTGAAATTTTGGCGGAGACAGTTTTCGCAAGCAAAAAGTCCGGCGAAGTCGAGGTTACAATTACAGATCCGTATACAGGACGCACTAGTACTTTTCCTACAGTGCCCCGCGGACGTAAATTTAATCGAGACACTGGAAAATCTGAACCACCTGAACCTGCTAAAGCCAAACAGGATTTTCAGAGGTCTTCGAGGAACTCGTAGAGGGGGGAGAAGCCACTGTAGCGTTTGAGTTGGATGAGCAGGGGCAGTTGATTTGCATTGGTTATGGATTTCCTAAGTCGGGTGACGTTGTGACGCAGGCAGACCGTCAGATGGCGTATTTGATGGCCTCTCAGCAGAGTTTTAGTGGAGATAAGGACGCCTCCGTTCTGTTGAACCAGTACGCTGGAACAATGGAAAAAGACAAGGGAATGGATATTTTCCTGTTTAAAGAGGACGGTCCGCCGAGTAAGCCGAAGAAGCGGTCGAAAAAGTTGAACCGTGGAAAGAAGAAGAATGCCAAACGTAAGGCTCAGCGCGCGGAGGCGGCTCTTCTGACGGCGGAGTCAACAAATGTTGCAGTAGGTGGTGCCGAGGAGCCGATTGATCCGGTCCGCGGACTACCGCCTAAGAATGTGGTTCACTTAGATCTGCCTGTACCTGATACACCCAGGCAGCAGTTCGTAATGGAACAGCTTGACCCCAAGCCTGAACCAGAGCGGGTGTTTGCTAACAAGTATAAGCCCGTGGCAGACAAAGTGAGGCCCATTTTAGGTCGAGTTGATGAGAAGTTTAGGATAGTGCGGAATATCACTGGTGATCCGCTGAAGGACATGCCGACGATCAGTCCGCATCCTCCAGAGTTTGCACCTACTGGGCGATATACCGCGGAGCGGAAAGAAGTGTTCGACAAGACTCATGACAATGGCTTCTTATTGCCAGAAGAAATGAAATTATTGAACCACTTCATGATGGAGCATAATCAGCATTTTGCTTGGGAGGAAGACGAGCGCGGACAATTCAAACATGAATTCTTTCCGCCCGTGGACATGCCTGTGGCGCCTCATACGCCGTGGGTCTGCTCGCAAATTCCAATTCCCCCCGGACATTTCGATGAGTTCTGTCGCATCATTAAAGCTAAAATTGATGCCGGCGTGTATGAACCTTCGAACTCGTCTTACAGATCGCCGATTTTTGCTGTCATCAAGAAGGATGGAAAATCTTTACGGATTGTACATTCGTTGGAAAGACTCAATGAAGTAACCATTCAACACTCTGGAGTGCCCCCGGGTACTGAGAAACTGGCAGAACATTTTGCTGGCAGAGCTTGTGGTGCTGCATTGGACATGTTCGTTGGATATGATAACAGGGATCTCGCAGAATCCTCCAGGGATTATACTACGTTCCAGACGCCCTTTGGTGCGCTGAGGCTAGTTAAATTACCCATGGGTTGGACAAATTCTGTTCCTATCTTTCATGATGATGTTACCTACGTCTTGAGAGATGAGATTCCACATGTTACAATACCTTACATAGACGACGTGCCGGTCCGCGGAGGTCCAACGAGGTATGAAACGGGAGACGGAGATTGGGAACGAATCCCAGAAAACTCCGGCATTCGCCGATTTGTGTGGGAACATGTTCAAAATTTGAACCGTATTGTTACTCGCATGAATTATGCTGGTGGAACGTTCTCAGGAAAGAAGTTGGTGCTCTGCGCTGATGAGTTTGAGGTCGTAGGACATTTATGTTCGTACCGCGGACGTCTGCCGGATCCCAAAAGGATTGATGTGATAAACAATTGGGGCCCCTGCGATACTTTTACGCAAGTAAAGGCATACTTGGGTACTGTTGGAGTCTTGCGGAGTTTTATTGAAGGGTACGGAGACATAGTCGCACCTATCAATGATCTTACCAAGAAAGACATCGTCTTTAAGTGGTCCGCGGAGTGTGATGAAGCGCAGGCAAGGATTAGGCAGAGGCTGAAGGATTGCCCCGCGCTCAAGCCTTTGAGATACGATTGGCTTTCAGATATAGTATTACAAGTGGATACGTCTTGGCGAGCTATTGGTATAATTATCTACCAGCTTGATCCAGACGACCCTAAGAAGAAGTACTATGCGCGGTTTGCAAGTATAACGCTGGGGAAAACTGAGGCAAACTACTCACAACCCAAACGTGAATTGTATGGGATGATGAGAGCTCTTGAAGCCATGTACTACTGGATTTTCGGAGCAAGGAAGCTTGTGGTTGAAACCGATGCGTTGTATATCAAGGGCATGTTGAAAAATCCTGGAATGGGTCCAAATGCTACAATAAACCGTTGGATTGAGAAAATTCTCATGTTCCATTTTAAGTTAAAGCATGTTCCTGGCGAAAGGTTCGCCCCCGATGGATTGTCAAGGAGAGATCCTTTCCCCGGGGATGAACAGTTCAAAAACTCCGAGGAGGGCTATGATCAGAATGAGCCTCCCGAGGACCATGAAGATGTTGTAACGGACGGGCAACAGCCCTTGGAATTTGAAGAGTTTAAGCACCTTATTGATAAAAGGGGTGGTTACCTTCTGATGGAGCCTGAAGCGTTGAGTGTTGAAGATTTCGCGGAGGAGTGTATGCTCGCTGCGTCCGCGGAGGCAGACATCGCAAAGGCAAGGCAAGCGGCCTATGAAACGGATGGAAAATCAGTTCCAGAGTATATTCTAATGATGGAACCATTAATTCCTGACTTAGAATTGAAGTGGAACAAAGATAAGCGTGAACCGTATGATGAAGAGCATCGCACGGAGTGGATGAAAAAGAGAGACGCAAAGTTACCATTGATTAAGGAATGGTTAGCGGACCCTTTAATAAGGCCCGCGGGGATGAATGACGACCAAGAATATCGAGCTTTTGTCCGCTCTGCCTCACATTTCTTTTTGAAAGGGGGGAGGATGTATAAAAAGGCGATTGGAATGGCTCATCAATTAGTAGTTGACAAGGAACACCGTATGTTTATGATGAAGGCTGCTCATGATAGCCTGGGTCATCGCGGAAGTTATGCCACTACGGAGTTAATTTCATTGAGATTCTGGTGGCCAGGATTGGAGTGTGACGTTTATTGGTATGTGGCGACTTGCCTACCTTGCCAAAATAGGCAGCACACCTTGATCAAAGTCCCGCCTGTGGTAACGGATACACCAAGTCTTTTCCAAGTAATCCATACCGATGTGATGGTGATGGGACAAGTCTCCAATAAATGTGGACTTGTAGTTGATGCAAGGGACTCGTTGAGTTCCTGGTTAGAGGGAAGACCATTAGTAAGGGATTCCGCTCAGGCAATTGGAATGTTCCTGTTTGAAGATATTATCTGCCGTTGGGGTTGCCCAAAGCGGATTGTAACGGACAACGCGGGGCAGTTCAAGAAAGCCGTGGAGTGGTTGAGGCAGAAATATGGAATAGCCAATGTTCAAATTTCGCCTTATAATTCGCAAGCTAATGGCAAAATTGAGTCTGGACACTTTCAAATGAGACAAGCGTTGTTCAAGGCAACTGGAGGGAACCCCGCCAAATGGTTCTGGTTCTTCCATGTGATGCTTTGGTCCGACAGAGTCACAGTGAGAAAGGGTCTAGGGTGTTCGCCATATTTTGTGGTAACAGGAGCGCATCCAATATTACCGTTGGATGTTGAGGAAGCAACGTGGTTAGTGGAGTTGCCAGACCGAGTGTTGACCACCGCGGAGCTTATTGGATACCGTGCGCAAGCTCTAGCCAAGCATGTCTCCCATGTTGAATATATGAGAGAGCGTGTTGACCATGCAAAGCGATTGGCTGTTCAGAAATTTGAACGGAACCATAAGCATGCAATCAAAGGCTACGACTTTAAGCCGGGAGATTTAGTTCTGGTGCGACACACGGAGGTAGAAAAGTCATTGAACTCAAAAATGGAAAAGAAAGGAAGGTACCTCGGACCTATGGTTGTGATAAGACGCACCAAGGGAGGAGCGTATATCCTTGCGGAGATGGATGGGTCTTTATTCCAAGACAGAATCGCTGCAGGAAGGGTAGTCCCTTACTTAGCGAGGGAACGAATCCAAATTCCGAAGAACATTCAAAAGTTCATTGATATCTCTACGGAGGCGTTGGAAAAACTAGTAAACGACGAGCCCGCGGAGGGTACAGAAGAGAAGAATAAAAAGTCTAAGAAGTTAAATGATATTGCCTTCGACAAAGTCAACATCAGGGTATCGCCCCAAGACTTCGAGGATACAGAATCTTCACAATCTGAATCTGAAAGCGAGGAGGAAGAGTCGTTTGGACTAGATGATGAACAGGAACGAGTGGGCCCGCGGAGGTCCAGGAGAAATAGAAAGTGATTAAAGGTTGTGGCCATATTTGCCCCTACCGCACAAATAATCATGAGTATATTTCTTGGAAGATATGGAACGAAGACGTACTTGTCGGGAGATTCCACGGACTTGGGATGGATCCCCGGAGGAATGAGTTCAGTAATGCGAGCTAAGACGAGCTCCTTAGCAGAGTCGTCGTACATGTTGATGTCGAGTTCTTTGCGGAGGTAGGCGAGTTCGTGAACATCTGTGATCTGAGAAAGAGCTTGAACGAAGCCTTCCTTACGATACCGGATGCCCCGCTGAAGGAAGTAGAAAGCGAGGTCGAACTCTTCTGCGAGCTCACCAAAATGGAACTTGTCGTTGCCAAACATGATAACTGGGGGGAAATTCAGCAATGAATAAAACCCCGCGGAGATTTTTGGAAACGTACCAGGGCCACCGCGCTCGTGGAAAACGGTGAACATATTGTTCTGCTCAGTAAAAGGGCAAGTGCGAAACTTGCGGAGGCAAGTATCGCAAGGAGCGCCCCAAGCCTGAGGATTACAAGTCATAGAACCGTGCTCCGCTTCGCAGCAAGAACAAGCAGCAGTAGGCTGGAAGAATTCCCCTGAGTAAGGAGCGAGAATTGGAGAAGAACAGACGCGCACCTTGTTATCCGCAAGGAACGCAAGAGTGTAGCGGAGACGTTCACGGACCTCCAGAATCTTGGGCTCCCTAGTGGTGGATGCATCGTAATTGTAGCCAAAAACGCTACGAAGAGCGCCTATCTCATCCATGGGGAAGAAAGGAGCGTCCCACTCAGGATGAGGCGAAGGAGTGGAGTAGTAGTAGTCGCCGTAGTCAGGTGGTAAATTCTCCTCGTCGTATGGGTCGCAGCACATAAAAGAGCGGAAGGGGTATTTGGGATTTGGAAGCTCCGCGCAGCTGTCTTTAAGTCAGACAGGGCTGCTGAGACATTACCCAGCACTTTGGACACTCAGGAGTGTAGTTGCGATCGGTTGACTGAGCAATCACAGCTTAAATGGTTCAACGCAGTACCGTCGGAGCGTTTTGAATGGTATCCAGCGGAAAGAAACCCAATTTGTAGAGAAATTGAGGCCCGCGGACCCCTCACTACGAACGACAAGCGTTGCGGAGAAGGAAACAGATAAGCCTGGAACGGAGTGTCAGTTGAAGTCGATGATATGGCCATCATTAATTCCGAATTGGAGTATGTAGGGAATCAACCAGCGTAAGCAACTGAAGGCTAAGACGCTAAGGCTCCCGCGGCTCTTTTGACGAAGAAATGAGAGGTTGTTCAAAGTCAGAGACGTAGATTTGGCGCCCCGCGGAGCGGAGTTTCCCTCTCAGAATTGAAGAAAGCAAGGGAAATCACACAGGAATGGCTTGACAAAACAATTGTATTGCGAGCACTACTGAAATACGATACGCCCGGGCTGATAGAGACTGTGGTTGCTGGTTGAGCAGCGGAAGTGTGTCTGTTGAAGACACAGGTGTCTGTTGAAGACACGAATATAAAAACGGAAACTTGTAGCTAAATAATCCTAGCAAGGGATTTAAGGCTGCGAGGGCGCGTTAAGCTGAGACCAGTGCGCAAAGAAGAATTTGCGTACACCATGCGCGCTGTGCGGACGACGGATAGGCCTGTCATCAGGATACTTCTGGTAGAAGTCCAGTGTAAGCTTCTCGAGATGGTCGTCGTACTTATTGTATTCCGACAACCAGAAGCGAAACTTGAAGGCCGCGGAGCGCATGCTGTGGCGAAGAAACTCCGACTGAGAGCGAAAGTCGTGGGGATCCATTTCTTCAGCATGGACATTGGCGTTATGAACCGCTTTGTCCATGATCGCAGGGTCTGTGATGACAATGAGATCATGATGAAGATCTATTGAATAATGAGGTGAATAACGGAGTAAAGGACGTTGAAACGTACTCGGGAAAGTGGGTTCGTGGAGCATATCGACTGCCGCGTCCGCCAGACGAGTACGCTTGCGACCACGAGCGGCATCATCAGGATCAGCGATCTCCGCGGGAGACTGGGGACGAAATCAGTGAAAGGGAGTCGTATAACGAAAAATAGGACTCGCCTGAAGGCCCGCGGGAGGTTCCACCTAGTACGACTTGCGTATTAGAGGGATTCAACCGTGAGAAGTTGATTACGTACCATTGAGTCGTCCTGGTCGAGAAAGGCTTGTTCCTCTTGAGCGGCCTGAGCTCTGAGCTTGCGCTGAGGAAAAGAAATTTTCAGTGAGTAGGGTGCATGGAGAGGGAGCGTACAACTGTGCGACAAACGTTTTGGAACATCTCCTCTGGAATCGGATCGTCAACAATTTCAACTGACGCATCGCGTTTCTTGTGCGCCTTACCCTCGGAGATTTTGGAGTCCTTGGGTTTGACGGGGCGGGCGTCAATTCCGTGTTGAGTCGACGAGCAAGACCCACACACGTTGATCTGCTCCAGAAATTTGATGGACGGACAAGAAAAGAGAGAATAAAGCGGAGCGTACCGTTCCGCGGGAGTTATTCTTCTTGTTGTTCTTGCCACCGTTGGTCTTGTTGAACGAAAGACCTCCGGGGACCGCGCCAGAACCTGCACGGTAATTGGCCCCGTACGCGGCAAGCAAGTAGGGAGTAATATTCATACCTTCCTCCTTGTCAATGTCCATCTGTAGACGATTAAAGTGAATCGTAAGGTGGAGAACGCCTAGAGAATACCTGGTCAGCGACAGACGCCTCATCCGCGGAGTCGTCACCGTCGGTATCCTCGGCAGCCTCCTTGGACTTGTGCTGAAAGGAATAAGTCAGTAGAGAAGCTAAGAAAGAGGGATAAAATAACGAGGGCACACCTTGGCCTTTTCGTCCTTCTTCTTTTTCTTCTTAGCATTGTGGTAGCGGTTGATCAACTGGTTGAGCGTAACGTTGTGGCTGCTAGGAATGCGGAAGCCGTGCTCGTTGACAGCGAGTTGAAGCTGGTCAGGGAGTCCTAGAATGATCTGGGTGACGGTAGCATTCTGGGGGTGCTGGAGCGCGGAGGCCATTGGGAGAAATCCGGTCTGGAAGAAACCCCGCGGGTCAGCATAGTAGTGAATAGCGGAGTGTAGCGGACGTACGACGCGGTCGAGCACAGTGTCGAGCGCTCTGTTGCAGATCGCATCCGAGAATTTCGCCTTTCGGAGACCACGATATTCAGTGTGAGCCGCTTGAATGCCTTGGATTGCTGTCTGGAGTGCAGGCGGAGGGTGGCGGTCAGGCGCCATTGCATGGAAGTGGTCAGAACGAGACGAAGTTTGGCGGAGCGGACCTCTGGCTTTTATGTGCAAAAGGTCCGGGGAGTTACGATAACTTGGTTACAAAGGCGCAAATCGTTGGAACACGCCAAGACGCATGGCAACTCAATTCTTTGGCTGATATAACTGCATGCGAGGACGCATGTTTTATTTAGTCTGGGGGAGAGAGGGAGCCAAGACACGGAATGAGCGGTGTGCCGTCCGCGCGTCCATGCGTCTGTTACCATATCTAGGCTTGGAGAAATTTGTTTCACCAAGAATAGGCGATTGAGGCCGATGTTTTCAAAATCGGAAGTCATGGAATCCTGATTGGGAGGATATTGATGATCGGTTTCTACACGCAGTGACTTGCGACACTGATTGATGGAGGGCCGCGGAGACGCGTCAGACGGCAAGTCCCCGGAGTTCACCAGAAAAATGAAGTGGCGAGAACTAGCAAGAAATTGAAGACTCAATGAGACTTCGTTACTTGAACAAAAGATGAAGTTGAAACTCCGCGGAGCAGGATTCTGCAAAGAGTTGAGAAGTAGAAGTCTTTCTGCTATGAAACAAGTAATTTGAATTGAGGATCGACATATGATGACTCAATTTGGATTATAAGAGCAGTTGGGACTTGGTGAAATTCGCAGTGTAGTTGAAAAAGCTGAGTAGCGGAAATCACCGTGATCGGATCAATAGAAAGATCCGGCGGCGGACCGGGTAACCAAAAGGTCCGGTGAGACGAAGGGCTTAAGGCGCTAACTTGGGCGCTAAGAGACACTTAAGGAAATGAGTTCACACGGTTGAATTCAGGATAGCGGTTGTAGGCGCCATGGGCGCTAGATATTCAAAGGGAGTAATTACGACGGTTTACAAAGAAAATATTCTAAGCAAGTGGTAAACCTAAGTAACTACTCCTGGGGCAATATATAATACAAGGTTCATATGAGCTATTTGAGCTGTAGCTTACAGCGCGAGTACCAAGCAAAACGATGAGCATTGTATAAGTATGAGGGCCAGAGGGCCGCGACGAACGATTCATGGAGAGTGAGAGCCCTTGCGTTGAGAACGGCGCAATTGTTTCTCCCGAGCCTTATCCTTCCCACCGCTGCTTCCCTCCACAAACTCACCGCGTCTACCTCTTTTAGCTTTCGGCACACCAGCAGTACCAGACGATGGTCGGACTGGGGTGGCCGCAGTGAAAAGAGTAGAAACGGAGGCCGCCGAAGGAACGTACGGCGCCGACGAGTCGATGGGAGTAGTAATGGATGGCGGGGCGGGCGAACGCACGAGAGGACCAGACAGTGATCCAGGCAAGAGAGAGGCATCCACCGGTCCGAAGTTAGGACGGGAAGGAATGCGGTTGGAAAATTCTGGGTGAAAAGTTCCAGGAGTCTCAGAGCTGGAGCCAGCGGGAGGCGGAATCACTGCAGAAGTCGGATGCTCCGCAACGAACGTCGAGGAAGCATGAATCTCGGACTCGCGCTCGAAGAAAGCGTCAACCATCCCACGCAGGCGAGCAACGTCCGCCGGGTCTTCAAAGAGCGATTGGAAAGCGGACTCCACCAAAGCATTGTCAACGTTGCGGATGACGGTCATCAGGTCCTGCGCCGCAAGACGTTGAGTGCTGAGGGCGCGCGCGTGCATAACAGCCGCAAACTCCGAGTCGACGGTGGCCTGGTAGAGTCTCTGCATGAAGGAGGCGATCGTCTGAGGGGAAAGGTTTTGATAAGGACGGAGCGACTCGGTCAGCTTGACAAAGCTGGCGGGAGTCCAGTTGAGAGAACAGCTTTTATGTGTGTTGATACAGTGAAGGCAGGAAGTAGCGCGACCGGAAGACTCGTCCGCGCCAGGACAAGTGCGGAAATGCGAAGCGCATTCAACACAAGGAAAGGCGGAAGGATTATAAAGCGACGGGTTCAAAGAGTCCTGTACGTAATGAGACGGGATACGCATCAAGGCGGGCGACGGCGCGTCCTCCCTTGGCAAAGAAAAAGCGATCTTCGTGAACTCGTTGCGATTGGAAACGGAAAGGACCGGCGCGAGCGAAGTTGGCGCAGAAAGGACAGGCGCAGGCGGCACGGTGATAGTCAACACCGGCGCAGCTGGCACGGAAGGCGCAGGAAGCATAGAGTGGGGAGTAAGAAGAACCTCCACCTTGCGCTTCTTCGAAGGCGGCTCCTCCGGCTCAACGACGGAAACTGTACCCTCGGGTTCAGCTTCAACATCGGAGTCTGCAGAAGGGAGTGCGCGGACGATGGGCTTCGCGATCTTGGGAAGGATGAACGAGCGAGGAATGATCTCGACGTTGGGGTCGCGATGATCGTAGTTGTCCCGGAAGTTGAGGGCGGGGCGAGCTACACGATAAGCCTCACGAACTTCGGAGGGCGGATTCTTCTTAACAGCCTCGAAGATACCCTTGAGGAGACGAGAAGAAGACCAGAGAAAGAGCTCGACCTCGTCTGGGATGTCGGAACGTTCACGATAAGATTGCTAAAAGAAACAATCAGTCAACGTGAAGAATCCAAGGAGAGTTAAGAAACGAACTCACCAAAACAGGCAGGAAAGCTTTGGCTAGTTCGACCTGGGCAGGAATGCTGGGCTCAACGGCGATGTAATTCAAATTGTGGAAGTTGCGCGCGGCGTCGACGTCGAAAGGCGCCCAGTGGACAGCGCGAGGGTCGGTAGGCGCCAGCGAGATCGGCAGTTTAGCCAGACGGCGACCGGCGGGAGAATCTAGAGGCAAAGGAGGCAACTCCTCCTCATCGGACTCGGGCGTTGGAGACTTGGGACGCGGAGACACCGGCGTCGTCGTGGGTTTCTTAGCAGTAGCCACCATGGAAGCACCGGCGGCGACTAGCACCAGGGTTGGAAAGAATAGGGAAGAGATGGTGGAGTCGTTGTCGACGGCGAAGACGAGAGACGGGGCCACACAGTGCAAAGCACTAAATGTGGTGGTGGTGGTAGAGAAGAGAAGGAAGTGGGCGCCAAAACGCCCACCCAGTCAGTATAAGTGGCGGAGCGGACTTAGGAAAATTTCCTGGAAGTCATAAGCGCCGCGGCCACGATTGAATTGAGATCTTATCGGAGTACCTGATAAGGGAAAGCCCAGAAGCAAGCTATTATTAGCTGGGTTTAGAAGAGATTCTCCGCAGTGAACCTTGAAAGATTTTAGGTTTGATGGAAGTCGTCGACTCTATTACGTCGGAACGTACCGATTCAATGGACTCTGCAAGGAATCTCGGAGACCGGAAGGGAGTTCAGTGGTCCAAGCGACTTATAGCAGTATAAGGTTAGGGTTATCCAAAGAGATGTTGGGACTCTGCAAGAGAACTGAGCGGAGGAGTGCGACCAGAATGTACACCCCTGTCTTGATAAAAGTCAGACAGAAAGTGTCAATTACGTAATGATCGACGTCCGCGGAGGCAATTGTCTAAAAATAGATTTTGCTGAGCGCAGGTTGAGACCAACGGACTTGGTTGAATTCTGCTTGCAGATTCAAAACCAATAGACGGTGAAAAAGTGTGCATGTGTGTAGGCGCTATAAAAATTAGAACGTCTAGTCGGACGCAGTCAGTCCGCGGACCACTCAATATCTAGTACACTGAGGGCTACAAATGGTAGACCGAGGACGGTCTAGATTTAGTGAAGGGGAGATGATACGCGTGGTCAATTTTGCGCGTATTTATCTAGCTTTTGTAGTGACTTGTGGCACAAATACCCATATTAGCTGCATGGCACTAAGGGCTTTACTCGACTATCAATAGGAAGTCAGTACTCCTGTTCATGGTGACTTGAAGGAGGATCAGAGTGAGCTCCGAGCTGCTGGTCGTAACGTTACTGGAGATAATCATAGAGGCCCGCAGCACACGGAGTAACCCAAGGTTTTGGGTGTTGCAAGAGTAACAGATGAAGACTGAGTTGAAGTGCAGTCTGGACTTGTAGTAAAGCAAGACGGGACGTCGGAGGAAGGCCCGCGGAGTATCCAAACGAAAGGTCTATGAGATACATAGACGCCGCGGACCTGCCGAAGACTTACAGACAAGTTGCCGCACCAATGTACCTTGAACATAAGGGTGCCGGACGTTGGATCAACGGCAGGGTGATGCCTCAGATCTGGAACAGTGATTGCGGACATCCATCATGTCACGGAGAATACTCCGCGGACTCGGCATGTACATCACGGAAGCACTTTCCTGTATGCCGCTGATGAGATAGTTTGACACTGAAGCATAGGAATGTCTTAGACGGTGATCTGATGGTCTGGAAACAGAACTAGAGGTCTAGAACGGTCTAGACGGAGTGGAGCAACCATATGATTTAGAGGATCTACATGGATGCCGGGGAAACACGTCGGAGCGGAACAGTGATACACATCCGCGGATGACCAAGATAGTGATTCAACCGTGAGATGGTCAGAATAGATGACCTTTCATGGACGGATCGTGACGATTCAGAGCGGCAGACGGCTGCTAGACCTACGTATACCCAATCCCAACTCAATTGTTTCTGTATCTTGACTCAGATTTGTTTACATCATGTATTTTCTTGGCATTAGTATAAAAGACCATGTATTTCTCGTCGTTTGTCTAGTTCATCGCGCGCAGGTCATTGACGGCGTTGGTGTACTCAGGCAGGGACGTAGAGGCATTTAAATTGGAGTTATCTGCTTGCTAGTTTTTGTCTTCATTAGGAACGATTTGTTGAAGTTCAGACAAGTGTGAATTAAGACTTAAGTTTCTAGAAGCGTTCACCCGCGGAAACTTTGGACTGTGGAGTTTTGTCGTGGCATAGCCAACCCAGTAACCTTCCAAGGACTTGGCCCGTTTGAGCATTGCTCGCCCCCATTTACCAGTGTTGCGTTTGACTGGTCCACTTAACCCGCGGACTACTCAGAATCAGTTGAAGTGAAAGTGTGCTTAAGAGTGAACTAGTATCTCCCCAAGTTGAAGAGAGTAGACGATCTATCCGCGGACGCATCGTGTTCAGACTTGCCTGCACGTAACCTGACGGGATACGATTAGTGCCTTGGAGCTTGTGCTATATAAAGGAGTGTCAAACGTACCTGAGAGATTGGAAGTTCAGGTCTACAGTCGCAGTGGCACTGTAAGAAGCGTGTGTACGAGGCATTTCTAGCAATTGGCTGGTGTCTAATATATTCAATTCGCCCTGACTGTCGGAGTTCCTCCCAGTCTTGTATCCTAAAAACCAATATACCTTGTTCATTGGAAAGTCCGCGGACGGATTACCTCTAAACTATAGTCAGTAAAGAACTTGTTTTGCGTCAGTTCGGACCAGTAGACGAAGTTGAACTACATCTGGATTTCGGATTGGACCCCACGAACTCAATAGGAAGCACTTGGTGTATCTTGTTGAGACATATATAAGTGTTGGAGTGTTGTGTGTGTTGGTTGAGTTGTTTGTGTGTTTTGTAGTGGATTAGTCCATTGCGCACTTTGCATCTCATATCGATATATTCAAGTGCAGCGTTTCACCGTGCTATAAGGTCTGCCGCATTTCTATTTACACCGTTTCAGGCCCTTCTACTGTTCGGCCCGATCTGCCGCCGTCTGCGACCGCCTTTGCTGATCGCCGTGCACGAGAGAACGAAGGGCCCCTCTGAATGATACCTGTATCATCATCCGACTTCTAGATCCACCAGGTCTACACTCAATCAAGAAGTTGATTTTATCTACTGCGGTCAGTTCGATTTGACAAGTAAGGTATGTTTCATTCATTTTTTACCTTCCGCTTTGTCACTGACTACACCAGAGCTATCTGCCGTCTCGACTCTCCGATATGCACCATCCGCGATCCACGAAACTCAAGGCAATTCTGCAGCAGCACCACAGAGTCGCGGTGGGAAGAGAGATAGGTGGCACGGGGTATCGGGGGGTTGAGAGCGTGGGGCAATGAGCAACGGCGCGCGCAATGGTAGGAGCGGACGGGCGTGCTGGGCGTACGGTGGTGGGCGGTAATACAGGCACTGGTGTAGTATGGTATTGAGATATAACGCTTTTCATACACCACAAAACGTAAAATTGTTAAATCAAACCATAACCACATCTACAGGACTCGGATTTGCTCTTGCTTGTCCCATCCATCTCGCAAAAGGAGGGGTTGCAAAATTTCACAACCCTCCCCAGGTGAAATTTGCGACTCGAAACGCGCTCCACCAGAAACTCAAACGAAATTTCCCCAGGGGGGGTTGTGAAAAAAGTCGACTCAAAATGCGCTTCACCAAAAACTCGAACGAGAATTCATAAACCCCCCCGGGGGGGGTTACGAAAAAAATGCGACTCAAAACGTGCTTCACCAAAAACTCAAACGAAAATCCATACATAACCCCCCCTGGGGGGGGTTGTGAAAAAATTTCGATTCTGCGAGCAACTCGCACAAAATCCATAAACCCCCCCGGGGGGGGTTACGAAAAAAGTGCGACTCAAAACGTGCTTCACCAAAAACTCAAACGAAAATCCATAACCCCCCCCGGGGGGGGTTGTGAAAAAATTTCGATTCTGCGAGCAACTCGCACAAAATTCATAAACCCCCCCGGGGGGGGTTACGAAAAAATGCGCCTCAAAACGTGCTTCACCAAAAACTCAAACGAGAATTCACAACCCCTCCCTTGGTGAGAGAGGTACCAGGTGTGCCCGGAGGGCCTTGGTATAGAAAGCGGCAACTCCCGGTACCCGGTGTTTGATTAGATTCGGCAAACCGGTGAATTTTGCTGTCAAGCATCATGATGTCCACTGACTTCATCCCACCCGCACATTCGAGCGTGAATGAGGCACAGGACCCTCAGTATGTGCGGGAACTGTGGTTTGAGGATGGGAGCATTGTGATCAAAGCTGGAAACTCTCTCTACCGAGTATATCGCGGCGCTTTGTCTAATCACTCTCCCGTTTTTCGGGACATGCTTGCATTCCCTCAACCACCGGGGTCCGACTCGGGGCTCGTGGATGGATACCCATTCGTCGAATTACCGGACCCCGATGTCGAGGTTACCCCCATTTTTGAAGGCGATTTTTGAGCCGGAGTTGGTATCTCGAAATTCGTGTGCTACTTCTTTGTTCTCAAATTCATTCTTCAGATACTTTATGCCATTTCCGGCTCACACAACATTCGACGCAGCAGTTGGATGCCTCCACCTTGGAGATAAATATGGAGTGGATTATCTCAGAGCTCGCGCCCTCAACCACCTCTCCTCTGGATATCCGACCACGCTGTCGGGCTTCGACCTTTTGAATCACTATCGACCAGACATCACTGCTTCGGCGTTGGAGGAGCAGTCATGGGAATCACCCAGCGACGCGACCTTCACGCTCCGTGCCATTCAACTTGCTCGCGTGGTTGATGCCCCGTGGATTCTACCTGCCGCCTTTTATGCTCTTTCTTCTAACTTCACAGAGTTGGCCTCGTTGCCTTTCATGGCGTCCTATACAACGGCGTGGAGATTAAACTGACTATGCAAGAGCAACGATCGTTTCTTCAAGGCTACAATGTCCAGCGCAACGGAACCGTGGCTGACGCTCTTCGTTTCTTATTCGACCCAGAAAACATTCCAGGTTGCAAACATCCACCGCAGTGTGTTGTGGAAAGATGGAAGGGACTCGAATATATTCGAGAATTCATCCGATCTCATCCTGCCGACCCTT
Source organism: Favolaschia claudopus (assembly GCA_037176885.1). Lineage (NCBI taxonomy): Eukaryota > Fungi > Basidiomycota > Agaricomycetes > Agaricales > Mycenaceae > Favolaschia > Favolaschia claudopus. Next base: position 343,417 of record JAWWNJ010000192.1, read on the forward strand.
TGTTGACATGGGAGTGGTCGGATTGGAAGCAGCTCCACGGCATGTGTTCGAAATGCTTGAAGACGCTGAAGGAGATTCACCAAGACGCTCGACAAGCTTTCTGGAACCAGCTTCCGGAGACCTATGGGCTACCGTCATGGGACGTCTTGGAACAGATGAAGAAAAATGCTCTTGGGCCCAATTTGACTCATTAGCACAGGTATGTTGATACTCGCCCGAGTCCCATCGGTTAACCAGGTTCCTAGGGACGAACTCGAATGATTTATGTGTGTTTTATGTCTAACGCAACGTTGCATCCAGAAAAACAACGGTCGACCGTTGTGAGGAGCGGCGAGACTGCGCCTCAATCTTTGACATTCGAGCTGTGATCTTCGCGATGTTCCCCTCGGTTGGCGGACCTGGTCGAACAAGCCGTGGTTAGGACCATTCGTATTAATACCGTCCCTAGCCAGTGTAGTTGGCAGGTGTACCAAATTGTACTTGTAATCTTTGTGTAAAAATACTTGTAGTTTCAGTGTACTAGACGGCGCCCCACATGAATCATGGCCGAACTTCTACTAGTTCCTATATTACGCAGCCCCAAATATCGTCAGGACGTCAGCGCATCGAAGGGTTACGGGGACTGGATCAGCTATTTTCTTCTGCACTCACCTCAATCTTCGCAATCGAGAGCGAGGAATAGCTAGTATTCGATAATAAGGAGAATCTTTGGCTGGGTTTATCGATTATTTCCCTGGAAAACCTTCACTTCAACTTGTTTTGTATAGAGGTGAAAATGACGGCAAATACCGAATCTGTTCAAGAAGTTGACATCTCTTCTCGTCGTCCGACAGATTGGCAGAATATTCTGGCCTGAGGTGAATGAGCACGCACGAGATATAGCCTGTTCAACCCCACTACAGCATCAACCAGGATAAGACAAAGCGACAGATCGGGAATATGTACAAGTTTGGAGAAGTGTGAGTGTTGATAGTTTCACTGCAGTGATCTTGTGAATCTGCCGATGGGATTGAAGAAATTTGTAGAACTAGTCTGTGGGATAGGTCTGCAAGCACAAATTAACTATGGTGCCGTCACTGAATGCTCTCTTAATTACAGGCTGGCCTCGATGGAAGCAACAGAGATCCTGTGTAACGAAATGTATCAATCAAATATCCCCTTGTCAGCATTATGAACAGTTCACCTGAAGAATGGAGGATGAGTCCGGGACTGTCGAGATCAATTGTAGCAGGGAGCGGTGGTAACGGCTCCGAGTCGGAGTCAGAGGATTCCTCCAGGACCTCTTGCACTTCGTTGAAAGTGACAAAATCGAAGACAGGTATATCCTTGTCATAAACTGCTAGTGCGTCGGCAAGAATACCCTTCAAGTCGGCAGATACGTATACGATCGCGGTGTCAGTCTGCTCAAACAGCTGTGCCACATCCGCCGCCGCGTCGGATGGAGACACGCAGAACGGCACCAAGCCAGCACGCATGACTGCAGAGACCATCATACCTGCCACCGATTATGCGGTGCTAGGCCCGTGGGGAACAAGAACTTACAGCAGGAGATATTGTCTGGAATGATATCAATGGCTTAAGACCAGACCAAAGCATACCAACCACGTTGACTGACCCGCATTAGCCAATATGGCGATGACCGGTGTTTTGTCCGCCTTCGACCGGCGTGTGAGGCACCGTTTCGCGCAAGATACGACGACAGGTGGCGTACATCGAGCGAATGTAGCGCTCAAACGTGACGGAAGCCACCTCTCCCGTGCCGGTATTGTAGATATATGCGGTTTGATGCGGCCCTTGTGTTAGTTGGCGATCCACGAGATGAGGGAAAGTGAGAGACTCTTCGAGAGGCACTGGGCTGCTTGTGCTTTCCACATGCATCTGGGAGAGACAGCGAGTGAAGAAAAAATTACTGTGGGCCGGGGGGGAAGGAGGGGGCTTTTATAGAAAGCCAACAACGTGGACCAGCGAAGAGTATCGGTCACTAGTACTAAAGAAAGCGCACAAGCTGCGAGCCGAGAATCGGGATGCTACTTGAAATGAAGGCTTCTGATAGCACTGGGAGGATACAAGCATGCAAAGACCCGGATACCCAGTTATTGGGCTGCTCCGCAGACGGTCGGGGTTTCGCGGATGGCTCTGTTGGTCCTGTGGGTCCCCTTGACGCATTTGCCAATTTAGCCAGCAGAATCTATCAATATGCGTACGACCGCACACAGGTGGTCTCTCATATGCAAACAGACATCGTCGCACCGATGGTCAGATCCCTCGTCGATGTAAAGCACTAAGGGTACGTTTGGCCCAAGACTCGACTCGGAAGTTGTGAAAGAGCGGCGGCGGGATGAGTGTGTTTCGGCCGTGTAGGGCGGTATTCCTGTCGTTCGACCCTTGAGGCAGCCCTAATCCGTGCGACGTCAAAGAGGTGAGTGCTACTCTGAGTCAACTCTGAGTAAGTAGCGACGGAGATCCTCCAACGTACTTAGAGGCAAAAGTCCAGTTGCTGACAAATCAAAATTACCGAATATGGACATGCAACTGCCTTATCCGGCTCTCCTCACGGACTCAGGCTGCAGGATAAGCACAGAGGGCTACCACTCCATGTATTCGTGTAAAATACGTAGACGAAGGAATCGGATATAGCAGTTATTACATTGTCAGCCGCGCCAACCACACTACATATGCGGGGCAAATTGAGGAGAAGACAAAAAAGGAAGAAAAAAAAAAACCAATCAAAAACCGAAGCAACGCGTCAAGTATATAGTTACTGTAAGCAGCAGGGCAACAAACAAAAAGTGTAAGTAAAAATACAAATATATCGTGTGAGGCGGAGGGAGACGGTGGGGGGTGTCGCAAACAAGCGCGGGTTACTGTTGAATACCCAGGGGATACAAGGTAGGTGACACAGGGAGGGGTAGAGAAAAAAGAAAAGAGGACGGAGCGGGAACTAGATGTGCGTTGATATGTACATGCAGAGCGGGAGCAGAGCAGAGGCAGACAATCAGATGCGTAATAGTTAAGTGTGATGATGGACGAGACGAGAGGTTTATGCAAGGAACTGATCGAAACAACCGAGACAACTGCAGTGTCTACTGAACGCAGCGCGGCAATGCAGATGAGAGGTAAACAGTATGGAGAGGAGATACCTAATGGTGTAGATCAGGAAGAGGGAAAAGTAACGGGGAAATCAGCGGGAGAACGAATAGATAAGTAAGCAAGCGCAGGGAAAGAGACGAGATTAATCGGATATGTGGATTGTGCATCGTCAACCACCACCGACGACAAGCAAAACACGCAGAAAAGATGGCTACACACCGTCATCCGTCAAGCTCCATCGCGTCCGCGACAGGACTGAGCGGCGTCGGCGGCTCCGCATCCTCCCTCCTCTCCACCTTCGTCATCCCCATCCCTCGTCTCCCTCTTCTAGATCCAGACTGCGAGGCACGGCCAACGGACTCGACGGCCGTCTCATCGGCCTTCCACCCCACACCTCCATCCAACCCCCTCACACACCTCTCCCTCCTCCTCAAGATCATCCTCGCAACCAACTGCTGCACACTCTCCAGCCCCGCCAAGCCCGCCTTCTCGCGCCTCAACCGCATCCCGCCCGTGCCTTTATCCTTTGCCGGAGGCTCCGGGAGAGGCGGGACGGGATGCAGGGATTGCTCATCGGTGTAATACGGGGAGGACTAGAGTGGAGGCGAAAGGGGAAGCAGTAGTAGTGCAAGTGTTAGCAGCGGATCCCGCCGCTGGCGGCAGGATCCCCAACACAAGCCCGACAAGCGCGTCCACCTCCCTCCCCAGCTCCTTTGCACGCTTTCGCCTCCTCGCGGCTCGCCTGCGTCCCCTAGGGACGCTCCTCCGCAATTCGTGGTCGAGCACGCCACTTGGCGCCGCTGTACCGGAACCAGCGACAACGGCGTTCCCAGAACTACTGCAACTCGAGTTGCTGTTGGGATTGCCGCTGCCGTTGGTCTGTGGGGAGTCAGAGCTGACGTCCATGGTGGACGGAGATTGGCTAGGCGCAGCGGCACACGCCGCCAGCGCTTCGCGCGCTCGTCCTCGCACAGCCAGCAGCGCGTCCAACCCCGCTTCCGGGAAGGATGGAGGAAGGCGCGCGGTCAGCTCCGCAGGAGTAAACGGGTCCAGAATCGACGGGGGTGGCGGTTTGAAGGGAAGCGAAATGGGGGCAGGTCGAGGCCGAGAGTAGTTAGCAGGAGGGTGGGTAAGCGTCGCGTCAGCGTCGCCGATAGGAGATGATGAGACTGGGGTTGGATCTGAGTCCGCTGGGGGGCGGGGACATCAGGATATCTGAGTCCTCAGTGGTGGCTTCAGCCACAGCGGAAGAGGAAGATGAATCTAGGGGTGGGTGAAGAAAGAAGGCCAGGAATCCGAGTGGCAATGATGAGACGACTGCGCGTCGTACTCGTCATCGAGATCGGGGAGCGAAGCGACAGACCGACGCGATGGCGAAGGCGCGAGGCCTAGTCCTGGACCCAGAGCCATAATCCAAGTCGAGGGTCGTCGAGTTCGGCGACAGGCATGCAAATGAACGCAGAGGCGAAGGTATGTACGAGGACGGTCCGAAACCCAGATCGTCTTCGAAGTCTGACTCGGACATGGGCGACGGCGAATCAAAGTCGCGCGAAGAGGAAGGCGACGGCGGGGCGTAATCGAAAGGCGATATACTGTCCGCGTCCGAGTCGTGGCCACCCACAATACGGTGTGGGTGCGCCATAGTACCAGGAAAACCAAGAAGAACGCCCTCTGGTGCTCCTACTCCCGAGTTGTTGTCATGATCGTCCAGAATCATCTCGTCCTTGTGTTGGTACATAGGAATATCGAGAGGAAGCAAGGCAGGACGCCTGAACGTTCCTGCGTTGCCCAAGATATCGTCATCCGCATCAGAGTCGAAAGAATAGTCGTAAGCGCCCACAGGCTGTGACATGAGCACACAATCGTGCCTCGAGTCATCAACGGTGTACACATCCTCCTCCTCCTCTGGTTTGCGGTGGGCAACCATTCCGAGAGATGGGGGGAGAGCAGCTGCGGGGTTTCTCGGTCGCGGAGAAGATTGAGATTCATCGTGAAGCTCTTCAATCGGAAGCAAAAGAGACGGGACCTGACTGTCCTGGGCATCCGAAGGGGGCAGCGCGTGCGTTAGAGTGGGAATCGTGGGCGGGGGAGACAACGGAGAATGTGCCGAGCCTTCATGAGCACCAAGGGGGAATCTAGGATTCCGCGAACTGGTGCTGGTGATATCGTGCTGCAGAAGGCATGGGAACGTTCTGTTTTGGCTGGGAAGTAGTTGGCGGGGGCGAAGGATATACACAAGGGTTTCCAGCGTCTTGATTTTCGTTAGGTTGGTCGGTGGTGGTACAGACAAATCCGTGAGAAGAGTGAGGACAAGAGGTGAAAGAAAAATGGGAATCGAGGTCAGTACAGGGCATCAGCAGCGCCCCTTCTTCCGGGGGCGAATCAGTGAGCATTATTCTTAATGAAAAGAAAACAAATTAGAGTGGCAAAGGGAGTTGTCGGGTAGGATACTGACATTGCCTAGATTCTGAGAATGGGTGAAAATTGATGAGAACAAAACGGGAAAAAAGAGCAGAGGACGCACAGAAGTATGGGGAGACTAGACTGGGGGATTTAAGCGTATGGAACTGGCCATTGACGCTGGGAGAGACAACGAGTAGCACTGCAGCACCGTCGATATCGATGCGGGAAGAAGAAGCGAGCCCGGCCTCAAACACATCCGCTGGCCGCATTGCAATAGTCATCACGTGTCACCTATCCGCATCTCCGTCCGTCCATCACCTCAAGGCAGCAACCTCGACGTTGGCGAGGACCACCCGGCCAGCGATAACCGTAGGCGATGAGCGTGGCAGCGGGGTTCTCAAATTCTTACAATTATCGCGACACATCCTCCACAATAAAAACCAGAAATGCTTCAAGTTTTTCTTCAAACATACTGTGACTCACAATTGACCCACAAACCTTCGTGGGCGAACCGACGCCACGCCCTGACGTATCAGTCGCCCATACAGCACTTCCAACCCATCGTCCCGGTCGTCATTGTTCTTTGCTTCCCGCGGACGAATTTGATCCTTATATGTTCAGCTTCTCTCGGAGAGGCGGGCCCGAGATCACCACTCTAGCTTCATTCGCGTTGCGTCGAGTCTCTGGCCGAGTCGCCTGATACTATGGCGATTCATTTACAATATAATCCAGCGTGCTACGAAGGTCTCTTCAAATCATACAAAAACTGGTTGCATTTTCTTTTCGGCGTCTAAAGTGACATCGATATCGAACATGATGAACATCGGGACGAGCAGGCGGAAACCATTTTGCACAAAGCAAGATTGAATACTAGCGCTGGCGGGATGTATTCAGAACCAAACTTTTCAACAGGAACGTGGCACACAATCAAGCTTTGTTCAACATATTCCAAGTATGCGTCGGCTTCGGACAATCGTAAATTGCCGCCGACCCATCACTGGATCCTGGCTCCATATTCGTTATACTTGGGTGGGCTATACTTATCCTCAAATCTGGCAGTAGGTTCAGTGATTGATCGAAAAATGAATGAACTTCCTTTCAGTTCAAAAACCAACAGTATCATTCAGGTGGCGTTACAGATTCGGACCCACGTATTCAATGCCCCGACGCAAAAATCCCGACCGCGTTCCTACAATCATGGCGACAGACCTACATGAAGAATACTGTCTCCCCGACCCCGAAGCGTCTATATTGACCTTGATGTCAATGCGTGGCGGCGGGCCCGGGTTCGCGGTTGCTGAGAGTCCGTATTTCAGAGTCTGATGCATTCAATGGGTCTCGGGTAACTGTCGCTCGGGATGGACCTTGGACGTCAGCACTTCGTCCGGGCAACTATCTTGGTTGTTTTCGGGATCGCGATACGCTTACGCCGGGTAATTTACAGCGGCTGGAGAGTTGGTGCGGTTCCGAGTATGATACAGCTGGTCCGGAAAGCAAGGGGCAGGGCTCGGAGATAGAATCTGGTAGGTGAATTGTGGGGCAGGGACGACGAATTCGCGCATGGTTCAATCGACAAGGACCAGCTTGATTACGTCGCTCCTCAAAACTCTCTTGTTGAAATCCCCAACACGAATATGTGGCGCTTTCAAACTGGTCAGATAAGTACCTCGAACTTCTGCCATCACCCGCCTTTACGCAGTACACGCCTATTAGGAATACCTATTCTGGATGCGAAGACTATACAGTGACAAGATTGACCGTATTTACAGCGCAAAAAACTAATTACAGGTTACAATCTGCACCTGCCTGTGATTCAGCTCAGTGAACGATAGTGTTTCGTTGACCTCAACTTGACCTCAACAAGAGAAGGAAACAAATTTTCAGGTACTAGTAACTACACATACTCCGACTCGGTTCCTGGCTTCGTAATAACGCAAAAATCACGAGCATAAAAATTACAGGCCATCAATATGCATCAATGTCCACGAATCCGCGAACGGGGGTCCCCGGGGAGTTGAACCCAGATTTCGTAAAGTGGTTGTGGGAGGTCATGGCGGGAATCGAGACCCGGCCCCCACTTCCATAAAGTACGGGGAGCTGAAAATACAGTGCAAAATAATCCAACTGTTTCTCCCGCCTCGACGTTGCCCCCGCGGCAGCGGACAAGGCCCCGCGCAGCGGTCTGGGGTCTCCCCAGCCGTCCGGGCCGGCGCCCGCACCACTTCCGATATTTGAACACAGTACTGCTGTATCCAACTCATTTTTAGGCTACTACCCTCACGCCCAAAATTCAGGTGGACCTGTATTGAATACGGTTCCTTGACACTGGATCAACACTGTATCCAAAAGAAAAGAAAAGGACTGTTGTAGGCTCTTGGGAGAAACTAAGTGGACATTTCCTCCACGTATTTGCTAAACTCAGTTTTCCAACTTCAACAAGTTGAACACTCAGGCTAAACACTTGCTAGAATCTCCTAACTGCTCAAACTGCTTCATTAGTCAATCGGAAGATAGGATTGTGCTCAGTAGATCTATGCCTAGCCGGCTTGCTGGTCTATATGGATAGCTCTGAATTTACTTCTTTTTTCGAGGTTTTCAACCACGGATTTGTAAGCAGCTTCCGATCAATTCTGTTAGACCCGGGAGATGCCGGCGGCCGGAGTTTCGGTCCCATGTGCCGGCATAGGAGTTGATTCTCGCGCGCTTGCACCTACGAACCCTAGGCACGCCTCGGAAACTGAGGACTAGCACAACATGCTGATACCCTACGACTTAACCGAACGCGTTCTCAACCTCCCACCATGGCCCCGCTCAAACTGTGGGCCGCTGCTGCCGGCAACGTTGACGCTTTTGTGCCTCAATTCTCGCCATGTCGTCGCCTTGGAGGAGCAAGATACCCAGATTGTCTTCAGCGGGGACGGGCCTACACTTGCGGATGAGCTGTCGGATCTTCTCCAGAGCAGCATATGGCTGGAGCAGAACAAGACCGACGCGTCAGAGGTGGCTCGACATTGTGTGAGTGACCAGGAATTTGGGATCGCCCCATCGCTGAATCTGGATAAACTTTCGCTGCAAAGTGTCATGTACTAAACGGCACCCTACCTGGCCAAGTATTCTTCCCCGACTCCGCCGAATATCAAGCCCAGCAGGCGTCGTATTACTCTCTCGAGCAATCAGACCTCGAGCCAACATGCAGAGTGTCACCGCACTCTGCCATCGACGTCTCTGCTATCGTCAGCCTCGCCACGCAGTACGACTGCACATTCGCAGTTCGTTCGGGCGGCCATATGATCTCGCAGGGATTCAGCAACGTCGATGCAGCCGGGTTCACAATTGACCTTCAGAAAATGAACAGCGTGTCGCTTCTCGATGGAGGCAGTGTTGTGTCCTTTGGATCTGGTTGTAGATGGCATGAAGTTTACAGTGCGCTTACGCCTCGCAATCTTACTACGGTCGGTGGCCGGGCTTCGATGTTGGTGTTTCGGGTTTTCTGCTGGGCGGTATGAATTCCTTGTTCGCAACACATTTTTCTTGTTCTTGATGGTGGCACCATCATATCTAGGTGGAATCTCCGCTCTATCTCTCGCGCACGGTTTTGGAAGCTCGAATATCGTGAACTATCAAGTTGTACTTGCTGACGGGACCATATACGACGTTAATGCGCAAACTCTGCCTGATCTGTACTGGGCCCTCAAGTACGGCAGTACTAACTTTGGAATCGTTACGCGTTTCGACATGACAACGTATCCACTGTCAGATGTCTGGGCAGGGACCCTGCTTTTCGACATTTCTAGAGGCCCCGCAATACTACAAGCCCATGTTGAATTCACCGCCAAATTATCTGAAGACCCTATGGGATTGAATGTGGTCGGACTAGCTTGGGAGCCGACGCAAAAAACCTACATTGTATGGTCGCCGAATATCTACCTCGCACCTACCCCGTTTCCACCGTTGTACTCTGATATCGAGCCCTTGGTGCCCCACGCCTTCCTCGATACGATGCGAGTCACTGACCTGGCATCCATCACCGACGAATTTCAGGCCATGGCTCCAGGTGAGTCATCATGGACTTCAGTTCTTGCCCGGATATCTTACCCATATCTCAGGATCCGGAAGGGTCCAGTGGTTCACGTTGACTTTGAAAGCGGATGCGACCCTGCTGTGGGATATTCACCTCAAAGGTGTCGAAATTTTCCAACCATATCTGAATCGATCTGGCTTTACGTGGGCGGCTGTGTTTCAACCATTGAATCGCGGTTTTGCGGCGGCGAGGTGAGGAGAAACGGAGGGAATCCATCAGGTATCTCCTCTGAGGACGGAGACTTGGTAGGTATGTGCAACTCAATTCGACGTCGCACGGAACAGTTTTACAAACGTATCTATGCTTAGTGGCCCTCGGCATGGCCCTTTGGTCTGACAGGGAGGATGATGAAGTGCTCAAGGCGAAAACGCACGAGCTGTGGAGATGGGCAGAGAATACTGCTCGCGAGCGTGGTCTCCTCCATCCTTTCATCTACATGAACTACGCGTCCAAGCTTCAGGACGTCATGGGCAGTATTGGGCCGGAAAATCTTGGACGAATGCGGGGAATCAAAGAACGGTATGATCCGTCGAACCGATTCGGTCTGTACTGGAAAGGTGGCTACAAGTTGGAAGGCGGAGGACAGGTGTAGTTGGATTTCATTACATCCTTGCGGGGTGAATGGCTAAATTGCTCTGGGAGTATCTATGGGCTCTGCAGAAACGTTCTTTTTTACCGTAACTACCCTTTTTCAAATTGAGTTTATTGATGGGAAGATCAGCAGGCACGCCCATGAACAGTCGCCATCACAGCCCCAACCTAGAACTGACGAGATTGTTCATTCAAAAGTGGACTCCCTGAGAACCTCCTTGTGATCCATTATCACGATACCCAATCCTAGTTGGTGCTTCGCTGTGCTTCGAATATTAGACCAAGATTCTGCCATCTTTGGGTGACTTCGAAAGCGCTAGTCCGGCAAAAAGCCAAGATTGTCGCAGGGCAACGGAGGCTTAGGAATCCGTTAAACCCCAGTTGGCGTGAAGAGTGGCAGTGATCCTGTCAGCGGACTTCAACGGACCCTTTATTTAACCCGTCCTCGTCCGCAAGCGCCGGACTCCACCTCCATCGGCAACGAATGGAGATGAGATGGTAACGTATCCGCGATTACTTCGTTTAAAAGGGCTCGACTTCAGCTTCCGCGTCTTTTGCGCCAACCACCGTCCTTCGTTCACCATGCTGACCGTGCGCGATGAAGGTCCTGGGCTCGACGGCCAGGATATATACGCCCTGAAGATAATGTTTCTTCAGTTGGCGTCGGCAGCGATCACTTACGTGGCGTGTGCTGGAAGCAAGTGAGGTGTAACCACTTATCGACCTTGGGGCTTCAGGGATTTTCCTGTGTGTCGCGATAATGTCGAGTTATACCCTCATGTTCGTTTTCAGTTTTTTTGTCTTGCCATGTATGGTGGACGAAAACTTACCTCCCATTCAGACGGAAGGGTCTTCGAGGTGCACTGGCGCGTCAAGCCCTGCTCGGCATTACTCTCACCATGCTCCTTGCTGGCACTGCCCATCTTGGGATGTACATGGCCTATCAAATTCTTCAATTTCCTACTCTGGCGGCCGAATACGTCGACCCTGTCATGACTTTGAAACGCCTTGACATCGGTCAAACTTGGCTGCGTAGGATAACTGTGCGTGCACCCATTCAAATGCTTTACTTGGATTTCAAATTCGCCTCAGTATTTCCTCAGTGATGTTATCGTCGTGTGGAGAGCCTGGGTTATCTGGCACGATAATTTAATCGTACATGCAGTACTTGCTGTATGCCTCATCGGGACGGGAGGTATTGATTCTGGCATCCACATCTGTCGCAGCAATTAATCGTTCACCACTTGCAGCCACTTCGCTCACTTTGGCTGTATTCAACACCAAAACAGAATTCCAGGGTACGCACTACGACCGCGATACAAAAAACTTCCTTGGAACGTTCGGCCTTCTCGTAACCAACTTCGGGGCCACAGCCCTGATCAGCTACAAGTTGTGGTGCGTCTGGTCGCCTTATCTTCGCCACACGTTGATGAACTGTCCAGGTATTATCGCCGCAACGTGAAAAAATATCTCAACCACCCTCGTAATGCCAGTTACGAAGATTGAGAACGTTCTGATCTTACTTATGGAGACCGGAGGACTGTACTGCGCGTTTTGGGTACGCGTTTCCAGCGGCGTTGCTTTCGTATATTACTGACAACTATCAGATATTGCTCATGATCGGGGACTACGGCTATTATGGCCCCGACTTCGAGCTCGAATGGTTCCAACCGAATATATCCGTGAGTCACTCACTCCATCCCCACCGTCCTGGGTATCTATATTCTGAACCTGTTCGGCAGGGCATATATCCGACGATAATTATTTTCATGGTGTCACGCAAAATGATGCTGAGTGAAGAAATGCTCAGTACACCCTCCTTCCCACCACTTCTCATACACATATGACCGATCGGACTATCTGGTTCGCTACTCCTTCGGCCACAGGCCGGTCAGAGGGGGCGCTCCAGACGTCCGAGGATTCTGTGGGTATGGACTCATTCTCACCGAAGTAGTGTTTATTGGGTGTACGGAGAAATAATTGTAGTAACCTCACTGTATTTTACGAGACATGTATACTTTAAATTCAACTTGTTGTAACAGAAATACTCTAATGCTGAGCTTCGTAAGGAGCTCGACAAGCGAACTCGATCCATCTGACATACTATACATTGAAATATCTGATGTGCAAACTACGAAGGCGTCACATCGACCAGGAGCTGGAAGGTGTCCCCGAGCGCGTTCTTGCGCAAAGTATCCAATACCGTCCAGGATGGAAGTCCATACATGTTGGTAATTCGTTGGTAAGCCTCTGTTGCCGTTTCGTGATGCGCCTGCACCATCGAGATTTGGCATAAATGGCAGACACCGTTTAAAGATGCCCAGTCATCCTTCCTCCATATTTTCAAAGGATCATATGAAGACCTCAGACGGTCCTGGCGTTTGGCCTCGAATGCTTGCAACCTGCGCCTCTGGCACCGCACTGGCTGAGTACAGCCTACAATGTCAGCCGAAAAGAACAAGAAGCGAAGCATGTCGTCGACTGTGCTCGCATACTGCATTTGGCTCCCTGTAAGAAACGCTTGTTGATCTGCTTCGCTCAGTTGTGAGGTAACGCCATTGTAAGTTACGCTTTGAAATATCTGGGGACCAAGCTTGGGGTAGGATGTCGCGAGGGTGTAAAATGCTCCTGGCAAGATCCAGGGAGCGTCTACCTCCCGAGCGAGCTGAATGACCAAGATCTTGCACACCGGGTCGGGCGAACGATCGAATGTCCGCTTCGAGGGTTTGACCATACGGCCGCACGCGGGATTGAACCAAGGGAAGGCAGCAGAAAGATGAAGGAGGGCACGGTCTCGCAGTACTGTACTCCGTACTTGTGAGAGAGGCGAAGAACGCCCGAGACTGTGGTGTAATCCGTACGTGACGGAAATGGAGGAAAGAATCTGGAAGCTGGATGAAGTCACAGCCGCGCCGGCTTGGTAAATCATACCCAGAATCGAATATCGCCCTCAGAAATACCGCCACTTCTACGGCAAAGTCTGAAAGTTGGACGAGAGGGCACCCCTCAACTAGCTCTGAGTCCGGAGGCTGCGGAAAGAGCAACATGTCCTGAAATCGTGTCGTCAATGTCTTGCAGAGCTGCAGAGCAGACACCCAGTTGCGCAGTGACTGAGACAAGGGACTTTACCTCGATACAAACGATCGCGCAGCCAAAACGCCTCGATAGACACGAAACTGCGTATTTTCAGCTTGAATTATAATGTTACCATCGTCAAACCACAAATCCAGCGGTCTAAGGACGGGCGATTCCGACGAATTAACAGCTTGCATGACGGTGGGCGACAAGGGAGAATCCATCAAACGCGTACACAAACCACAACAACGCGGACGCGTAAATGGAAATTAGAGTTTGCGAAAATTGAGAGAAACTGCTATGTACTATTTTACTATCTAGCGGTACATAAGATGCGGAGAAAAAGAAGAAAACATGGAAAATAAATATTGCAACGCCGATGCCTATTCTAAAAATGATATGCCAGCAAAAGAAAATACCTGGAGGTCTCACAGAGCCTGTATCATTGCTTCCACCCATAAGTCGCGTTTCTTCTTCGTTCAACGGAATTCAGAGCCACAGGAGCTAACCGCAAAAATTGCTGCCAATGATATGGCGTCTCGTCTTTCCTCATTTTCCTCTCATCTATTCCACTCAGTACTCGTAAAGTAGTGGTCATGGAAGCAACGAGAACGAAAACGGAAAAGAGAACGTTGGTTATTGAGTACGACAGTATCTAAAGTAAAGGTGGGTTCAAAGGAATGTTAGCGTGCCTAAGTTAGTTATAAAGTAGTTACGACTGCACCGGCGTCGTGTCATTGACGCGCACAACACGGTTTTGTAGCTCCTCGTCTATGGAACCTAGACGTTGAATGTACGCCGTCAATACCTCATCTAGCGTATCCAGCACGACAATGTCGCTCTGCGCGGGCATGATGTTGTCTCACCGCCCGCCACGTAGTCAGCCGTTACCATACGGTACGTCGCATCGAAATCCACTGTGGGCATCTCGTCGCCTTGCCCGATCTCGAGGTTGATGAGCGTTTTGGTGGTGGGATTGTACGTTACCCGCACGCCTTTGGAGATTTGGGGCCAGGTCACGACGGGCTGGCCGTTGAAGACGGAAACGCCCGAGACAGCGCCGGCGAAGATGTCCCACAGCTGACGCCCGGTGAGGGATACGTCTGCTACGGCGTTGCCAAAGGGGAAGGCGGTGATGACGTCCCCACGAGTGATGTTCCCGATAGGAATGTCGACGCGGATTCCCCCGCCGTTGAGGAGGCAGCCTGCCGGCGCCGACTGCGCTGCGCGGTAGTCGAGCATGGCGTCGCAGATGAGGTCGCCGAAGTTGCACTCGCCGGTCTTGCACCCGTTTGTGATTCAACAGCACAGTCGTGTCGCCGATAACCTCGTTGCCGAACTCGTCAAAGGGTACGCGCCACTCCTTGATCTGGGCCTGGAGGTCGGCGTCCTGGGCGGTCTGGTTGTCAAGGTGGATGGGTCCGCCCGAAACACCGATGACTTTGCCGTTGGGTCCGATTGGACGTCGAGGAGCCCAAGGTATTCACCGTAGCGGTAGCTGCAGAGGTCAGAAAGACGAAGGGAGGGGGGTCAAGGAGAAGGCTCACGCAGTAATCACGAATACCTCTTCACCGTCGAGGTTGGTCTCTATAGTCGGATACGGTCCCGCAGCGCCTGCCATATCGCCGAGCAGAGTGTGAGAGTGGCCTCCGATAATGAGATGGATCCCGGTGGTGTTCTGCGCCATGGCAATATCCACCTCGTAGCCAACGTGTGTCAGGGCGACGATACGCTCGACATGCTCGTGAGCACGGACATAATCAGCCCAATACTGCACTGTCTTGATTGGGTCGGCGAAGGAAGTGGAATCGTCGGAGTTGGAGATTAACGGGATGGTGTCCGTGGTGACGGCGATGACCGCGAGGTTGTACTGGGGGAAGAGGTGATACGGCTTCACCGTGGAGTTGATGCTCTTGTCTTGACTGTCAACATTTGCGCAGATGATGGGCATGGTAAGGTTATCCAACTGGTGATACATTGTGAGCTATCCCAATGCTACCAAAAACGCAAAAGAACATACGAATTCACCGAGATACTTGTCGCCCTGGTCAAACTCATGATTCCCAAGCGTGAAAGCGTCGATACTGAGTTGATTCAAGGTATCCGCAATCTTCTCGCCGCCGTAGTAGCTGTAGAACAGGGTGCCTTGAAACTCATCGCCTGCGTTCAGGAACAACGAGTTTTGAGCCTTTTTGCGGCCAGCGTCCACTACGGACTTTATCCGAGCGTAGCCACCGTAGCAGCCATTCTGGGGCTTCGTGCAGTCCGTTCCGGAGGTGGTAATCTCGTCCAGGTGGGCGTGTATATCATTGACATGATATATGGCTAGTATTAAGTCAGAACTTAAGCATCTAAACGCGAAGAGTAAAGGCACGCACAGATATTAAAGTAATCTGGACATGCTGGAGGGTGTATAGCGCGCTCCCGAGATGCCAAGTAGATCTCAGCGGACACGGTGGTCGCAAGAGCGAGCGAGAACGCAAAAGCAGCCCGGGGGTATCATGGGAGATAGAAACAGAAGAGAAAAACAAGGAGAAAAAGGTGATTTCGAGGGTAAAGACCATTTTATAGGTGCTCGTCAGTGTATCTTGATGGTTAGATGCATACGCCCGTCATCCACACGTTCGCGCCGAGATCGTGGATGGACTGAGCTCGACGGCAGGCACGATGCCAAGCACTGGCAGCAGTTGGCAAGCTGACAAGTGGCGTAGCGCAACTCCCACGTCCCAAGTGTTTTACTATCCCCTTCTCGGACTTCGAATTTCTCTCTGCCACTGAGCGCTCTACCACTCTGTTGGATGCTTGCTGGACATCGCTTGAAAGTCTTGGGGGTGCCTGACGCCTGGTAGAAACCCATAAAAATCCTGAGGCTTTCGCTATCAAAATCCGCGAAGGAGGGGATTTGCTGGGATTTGAAATTTCTCTCCAGCAGGTCTCTTGCTCTGAGTCAACAGGAATAAAGATGAAGCTACTACGATTACCGTTTTCAGGACGCTAGCCATGCGTTCAAGCATCGATGCTCATGGACTGCGTCAAGCTCGTTTGAAACAACTCTAGTCTTTGGCTCCGGTCTCGAAGAATCTGAAGATCTCAGTTAGTGTCGATTCAGCGCCTATGGCTACATACTCGAGCCCATCGATACTGCCAGAGAAGATACGACGCCTCCTGCAAGCAGAGGGGAACGGCCTTGTCAAGAGAGAAGATAATTTAATCTCTTATATTCACTAGTGCCTGAGGTTCAGGCTTCAAGACCGGAAGCTTGAAAGACTTTCTAGCTCGTGCCGCTGTCGCTCTGTCGCGTTAATCTGAAATCACTCACATATGGTACCTGGCTAGAATTCCAAGAGCGCCCAACGTTCAACACTGGCAGTCATGATAGACGTGCAATGTTGTGCCCATGCTGGCTGTCACCGCTCCAAGCAGGCTCCAAATCACTCAAGGCTGACCTATTCTAATGAACTACCTGCGCCAGCCAAAAGCAGTTCCGAGCTTCAATATCTGCGTACTAGATTTCTTTTTGGGTGAACGAACGTTGCTCGGGCTTAAATAGCTGCATGTTCTGCTGCTTCCCTGCTCATGCAGCGCAATGCACCATCCTCATGGCTATCTCAGGCTTTTACCGTGACCCAGACTCAATGCCCTGACGAAGAAAACGCTCTGCAGAACGTTCTATTCTTCGCTCTCAATTTTTGCAATGACGCATATGTACTTGCCTGCATTTTTCTCAAATTCTAATTCGATCCTCGAAGAACGCGTTGGGCACACGTCCCCAACGCGGACAACTCTCGATATTCCTTCAAACTCGTATATATTCTGGAGGTTGGCGCCTGCGTTGCTCCACCATGTTCAATGATTCACACTACGCATAGTCTCAAGACCGTCAACCCTGGCCTTCACCTTGAAAAAGTAGCCTTGATTCTACTTCAGCTAAACGCTCAACGGTTGTTTTTCTTTCGTTTGCGGAACAACTCACTAGATACCGAGTTCGCCTAATCAAATCTCATCCATTCATATCAATTTTCGACAAGAGTCTCGTACTACTTACACTAACACCTTGAAGTTGTACAAAAATTAGTACACATACAACATCTCGTCAATACATTACCATACAGCTACATTCGAACAAAACTCAATTTTCTACTTGCGCTCCATCACAAACGAGTCATGCGAAGTCGCCCGCGTCCGATCCGTCTCCGTCTCCACTGTCTGGCCAGTCTCAACGGGCGTAGCGAACCAAATAGTGCGTGTACGTGTGTTCGATGAAGAAGAGGAGCTCTGAAGAGAGCCGTTACTGAGGACTTCGTTGCTTAACATCATTTGTCGTGAAACCATGAAGATGATAATTGTTGGGATATATTCCCTGAAACATTCATTAGCGTCGGCGGGTTCGAAGTGAAGAAAATCAAGTCGGCTCGAGAAGACACTCACTGAAAATGTTCGGCTGGAACCACTCGAACTCGAAGTCGGGACCGTAATAACCGTAGTCGCCGACCATGAGCAATATCTGCTTGATGTCAGTAGTTGTTAGGGGATATACCCAAGAGTTATTACCCAAAACGCGCAATATAGGCCTCCCGTTTCCGATCAGCAGAATCAACACGTTCTCCACCTTCGTATTGGAATTACGCGGGTGGTCAAGATATTTCTTGACATTGCGGCGGGTAGTACCTACGCGTCAAGGTAAACCCGAAGATCGCAAGATAAAATGGATTGGCGCATACCACAACTTGTAGCTGATGAGGGCAGTAGCAAAGAAGTTGGTCACGAGGAGACCAAATGTTCCAAGGAAATTCTGCGTGTCGCGGGAATAATGGACGTGGTGGAATTCCGAGTTGATGTTGAACACGACTAAGGTGAGAGACGTGGCTGGTAGGACGGTGAGCCAAAGGCGCACACGAGAGCAACGAGTCAGAAATCGAACCTCCTGTTGCGACGATACATGTCGCCAATGCCGCATGCACGATTCGATTTTCTTGCCAAATGACCCAAGCTCTCCACACGACGATTATGTCGCTAAGAAAGTACTACAAACCCGTTAGCTAATTTGATGAGCACTAAAACAAGAGGAATCGTACCGTCAATCGACGCAACAGCGTCTGTGATATAATCAAGCCGCCGCATAGTTTCGATCGGGTCAACGAATTCTGCGGCGAGGGTTGGGAATTGAATTATGACGAATCCCATGTAGAGTGCAAGATGGGCTGTTGCAGCTAGCAACATCGTCAAAATGATAGAGAGGAGAGCCTGTCGCGATCTCTGTCCTCGCAAACCCTTCCGACTAGAAGAGTCAACCCGGTCAATCACAGTAATACGCGTGTAAAAGATCGGGACTCGACGCACATGAGAGTATAGCTGGACATGGCCCCAATGCAGAGGAACAAGCCTTTGACGCGCACGCAAAACTCAGCTGATTCCAGGAACTCCGCTTGGAGCGACACATACCATAAGAGATCGCCGCCGCGCCAATTTGAGGAAAATTATCTTGAGAGCGTAGATAGTTTCACCGTCAAGCCCAGGACCAGCATCGCGCACTCTCAGCATAGCGCAGGGAAAAGACGGAGGAGTGGCCGCGTGGCCTCCGGAGCTCGCCTGGCTTTTAACGCATAAAAATTTTCAGCATCTCCATCCGATAATGCTACATAGCAGTTTAGCGACGATTCGGTGCTGATCGGTCAGCCTCGATGCAACTTTATAGCGCAGAGTCGGCGCAAAATACAGTTCTCCGAGGTGGGGTGTTTTCGGGTCCCCGCGCAATTGCTGTGGGTGGGAGATAGTGGAAGCGTTCGTCGAGATTTCTGGATGCCGATGCCGGGATATTTGGGTAATTAATCAGGATTCAGGATGCTGGAGCGTACTAGTTCTAACCAGCAGACTGTATCCCTACCCACTGATCGGACGAATGGCTGGTCGACATTGTTAGTAAGTACTGTAACATTGAGAGAGGGATCCGCCAAGGATTTGCAGCGGATGAATCTATTGGGAAACCCGGTTTCTCGAGAAACCCTCCCATATAAGGAAATTTCTGAGAAACCCGCGGACAATCCTAATAAGAAACCCCACTTTGCTGCACCGGCAAACTGAGGCTGATGGGGGGACATTTTGTAGATAGAGAGGTTCAATAAAAGCTCAGACACATACTGGAATAAATTTAAGTGCATCCAAGCGTTCAGGAGGGTCTTGCGAGCGTTAATCGGCGTTGCCGTACATTGCCGCGCATTTGATGTTGATCCGATTACCCTCGGTAAGAGCGCAACGACAGTGGTGTATGATGAGGTTCAAACTTACAGCTGCGCGTTGAGAGTGGGTCTTTGACCTGCCTTAATCAGAGTTCTTCGAGATTATTCTTGTTAAATTCACCTAGGCCGCTCTCAAGGGCAATTTCGGCATTACGGCCGGCGCAGACAGTAGTTCAATTGAATATCTGGATATCGTACTTTCAGACGTATAAAGATATCCAGGAACTGAACAAAAAAGTAGTTCCCAACTGCTTTCTTGTATCTCCAACCACTGTGGGCTTGTTTTGGGCCGAGACAATCCATGCCGGGAACTCGGCCGTTTGGCTGGCATCAGTTCCGGGGGCGGGGTTCCTCGAGAAACCCGGCTTCTGAATAACTTTCGAAATTACGGCAGGGGTTTCTCGAGAAACCGGGTTCCCCAGTAGATTAATCCATTTGCAGCATCATTTCGATTTTCAAGTCAATTTCAAGTGATGCTTTGTAGCGTGACGCCTCGTGACGCTGCTTGACGGCCTCCGGAGTCCGGCACGGGACATCCGCGTCTTGCCGAGTCCTTGTTCTTGCCTTGGTCTTTCCTTTTTTGCTCGTCGCGTCGAATTCTCAGCGCATACCTTCGGGAGCCTCACAAGTGCGTACAGTATCCGAGTCATTCTTCTGTTTAGATTTCTCTTATTCTTCTTTGAGTTCTAAAATTTGCCTAGATTTCTGCCAGTGAGCGACGAACCTCAAATCACTCGGAGCGCGAAGAGATCATTCCACTCGCTACATCGACCCAGGTGAGCTCAGATGAGGTGTAATACAGGTGTAGCCTTCTGACTTGATCTGTTCAACTTCATCCGAAGCAACTACCACCGTGTTCCTCACCGAGCCCGCCCCATCTCGCCATGCTTTCCACGCGTGCAGAGGATCGCGTCCGTCTCAGGGAGCTCGAAATTCAAATACGGGATCTTGAAGGCGTACTTACTGCCTTGCGACTCGAGGAGTCAGCGACCAGGGAGAGACTCGATGCCTATAAGTACCCGTCTTGACTTTTACCCAATGAACTCGTGGCAGAAATCTTTCTACATTTCCTCCCAAGATATCCTGTTTGCCCGCCACTGACCGGTCCAAATTCACCCATCCTTCTGACGCACATCTGTCGTTTGTGGAGAGAAATCGCCCTTGCTACTCCTCAGCTCTGGCGAGCGGTTTCGCTTTCTGGACGGTGGTCCCCTTTCGATGCAAACAAGATATGGGTCAGCAGGGCCGGCTGCTGTCCACTGGCCATCCGTATGAATGGAAGGGATGCCCATGCTCTCAATGGGACAGAACTCATAGCCGCAGTTCTTCCTTACCGCACCCGTTGCCAATATCTCGAACTCCGGCTCTGCCATAACACGGACACTCTTCTCACCATGGAAGGCGAATTTCCCCTCCTCCGTCATTTCGATCTTGAAATCGACAGTTTTCCCGCTCGAGACATCCAATTTCAAAATTTGGATGTTCCAATGCTTCGCTCCGTAGTACTTGATGTTGGGCTGCTCAATGGATTATTCTACCATGGACCCAATTGACCATACTGTGCTTGCACGGCACAACGCTCGAGGACTACGAACGCATCTTACGACAAGCCTCCAATCTATTAGAATGCTACCTTAGCATCGTCGATGTCGATGATATTGATGAGGACAGCATCATAGATCCCCCAATTACACTAGCGCACTTACAATCATTGAAGGTGGACGTCGAATCCTCAATGCCCAGATTCCTCGACTCCTTCATCCTTCCCGCACTTTGCAGTCTCGAAGTGGATGAATCTCTCCTCGGGGATGACATGATTTCTTCGCTCACAAGCTTCATCGCTAGATCTGGGTGCAAGCTGAAGAACCTGTGTATTACATACGGCGTTTTGGATTCCGACTCTTATTCCTTGGCCTTTCCCTCCATCCAGGAAGTGAACGTCTTGTTTAACCCTGGACCCGATCGATGGCCCATTCATTTACTATCGTATAGCTGATGAATGTGATCAAAAACGTCTTCTATGGGTTAAAAAGATTGGAGAAGGTAGAAATGGTGTTGTCTTCGCTTCCTCTCCCGATTTTAACTCATAGCTCCGTCGAGGATATTGTTACACAGTAATGTCTGAAACTGGACGTCTGGTAGATGAAGTCTTAAGAAATAACATACCTTGTACACGGTTCAACTGTGACAATTTGCTTTCAGAAGTCACCGCTGGTCACCTTCCTCTAGCCAAGGATCGCGCG